>JAPMUY010004691.1:5000-10000 GCA_026901105.3 Galaxias olidus
TATAGAACATGTTAATGACGTCATAGGTCTACAGAACATATTAATGACGTCATAGGTCTACAGAACATATTAATGACGTCATAGCTCTATAGAACATATTAATCATAGGTCTATAGAACATAGTTCTACAGAACATATTAATGCCATTATAGGTCTATAAGTCAAAATCAAATCAATTTTATTTGCATAGCCCATTTCATACACAGAAGCAATTCAATGTGCTTTCTGTGGCAAGCAGAAAAACATACAAGGAAGAGAAAAAAACACATTAAAAGAAACAGGAAATAAAACAAGAGAAAATAAAATTGCTAAGAATGACAAAACTCCCGTGGGATGAAGTATTCCCACTAATATGCAATAGAGAACAAATACGTTTTTAATCTGGATTTAAAAATAGTCAGGCTTGGAGCGAGTCCCAGATCATTTGTAAATTCATTCCAGCTATTTGCTACATAGTATTTAATTGCTGCTTTGCCTTTTTTGGTTTGAACTCTGGGGACGGTTAGCAGACCTGTTCATTAGGTGACCTGAGGGGTCTAGACGGTTCATATTGTATTAGCATGTCGGTAATGTATTTCGTGCCCAAATTATGTAGGGACTTGTGGGTGAGCAACAGTATTTTAAAGTCAATTCCCTGACACACAGGGAGCCAGTGTGGTGATTTCAGAATTGATCTAATATGTTCATATTTTTTGGTCTTTGTTAAAAGTCTGGCGGCAGCATTCTGGACAAGCTGCAGTCTATAGAACATATTAATGACATCATAGGTCCAGGGAGCATATTAATGATGTCATAGGTCTATAATTTTTCAATATTCGCAGGATAGAATGTTGTAATATCCATTATGCCATATTCCAAGATGATCACTTCAAAAGCCAATATTTTAGAATGGACTTGGGTTGAGAGCAGATATGTCATTGGGGTTTTCAAGTGGGCACCCTCCATCCCGGATGTTTCGTTAATTTGAGCCCACGACACCTCCAGAAGGCTTAACGGTGAGCAATGACATCTCAGAGCCACCCCCCTCTATATCCGCTCTCGGCACGGCCATATATTAAGAGAAAAAAAAATGTGTTTATTAAACCGACAGATATCCCTGTACCTATCCCTATTCCCTATGCCTGCAGGCACTTTCTGCCAACTCTGCAGGGATACTTACCACCTGAAAAGAAGATAATCTTTCCCTACTCTGTTCCTGCAGGCTTGATAAATGACGCTCTGCAGGAAAGACTTACCTTTTATACCTTTGTCCTGAGATTAAACTACTTCTTGGTTTTTCAGCATGATGTTCTTTTCTTTTGTGCCCGTATAGGATCCTTCCTTTTCAGCCACAGCCACTGGCTTCTTCTTTCTGCTATATCTGATATAGCTTTTATGGTCTGGTGCAAATCTTTGCCGCAGATCCCTAACTCCTTAAGGAGTTTGGTAGTTGATATTGCCACAAATCCACGGCATCCAACTTCCACAGGGCACACCTTTGTTCTCCAACCTCGCTGTTCTGCTTCAGCTGCTAATTCGCCATAGCGGAGTTTCTTTATATAGAACATATTAACGACATCATAGTTCTACAGAATATTAATGAAATCACAGTGTGTGTTTGTGTGTGTGTTTGTGTGTGTGTGTGTGTGTGTGTGTGTGTGTGTGTGTGTGTGTGTGTGTGTGTGTGTGTGTGTGAGAGATATATGGGCGAGGGGGGCTACCTCTGTATTGTAAGTGGTTGTTACGAGTGTGTTTTATTTAGACACTAATTTATTCAGTGCAAGTCTCTCTCTGTAGGTGTGTGTGTGTGTGTGTGCGTGTGCGCGTGGGTGTGGGTGTGTGTGTGTTAGGGGCCGCTAAGTAGAGAGGAAAGTACAACGAGTCAGGGGAATTTTAATGCCACTTAGCCTTCATCCAAGGGGAGTGTTTGTATCTCTTTGTGTGCGTGTGTGTGTGTGTGTGTGTTTGTATCTCTTTGTGTGTGTGTGTGTGTGTGTGTTTGTGTTTGTATCTCTTTGTGTGTGTGTGTGTGTGTGTGTGTGTGTGTGTGTGTGTGTGTGTGTGTGTGTGTGTGTGTGTGTGCGCGCACGTGTATGTGTGTTTGAACGTGTTAGTTGGTAGACATTATCTAAGCCGCTTGGTCAATAAAACACTCCCCCCCTCCATCCCTCCCTCCATCCCTCCCTCCCTTCCCCCCCCTCCATCCCTCCCTCTCTCTCCCTCCCTCCCTCCCTCCCTCCCTCCTTCCCTCCCTCCCTCCCTTCCCCTCCATCCCTCCCTCCCTTCCCCCCCCCCCTCCTTCCCTCCCTCCATCCCTCCCTCCCTCTCTCCCTCCCCCTTCCTCCCCCTCCCTCCCTCCCCCCTCTCTTCCCTCCCTCCCTCTCTCTCCCTCCATACCTCCCTCCCTCTCTCCCTCTCTCCCTCCATACCTCCCTCTCTCCCTCCCCCTCCCTCCATCCCCCCTCCCTCCCTCCCTCCCTCCGTCCCTCCCTGTGAGTGCATTGGGTTGCAGTGAGAGGTTCTATGTAATTAATAACAGTGTGAAGTCTTGCTGTGATAAAAACATAATTGATGCGTTGTGACTCTGACCTTGACGTGACCTTCAAACTCGCGGAAGTGTGGAGAACATGTTTCCATTATGTTCAATAATTCTGTCAGCTTGACCCCTTTAACCCCCAACGGAAAATGAATGCTAATGAAGTGAGTTATTCATCTTGCTGGGATACAAAATTGATTTATTAATAATTGCGTTGTTGGGCCGCTTACATAGCAGCTCTGTGTGGGTCTGACCTAAGCTAACCTCCTCCTTTGTAACGCCAACAATCCATTCAGTTCAGAGTCTTTATCAGTCCAGGTTAGCTGTGTTAGCTTTTGCTGCCCTTCACCGTCTCATTTAAATAACGGCCTTTTTAAAGAGTGGATTTTTGTTTCCTATTCCTCTGGCCCAGGTGCGCGACCCGCTTTTGATTCGGACTGGGTCTGTGTTGTCCTCCGGGTTGCAGCGCTGCAGAGAGCCCAGCTATGTCATAGTCATTGTGTAGAAATGTTAATGGGTTTATTTCCGATGTCAGGTAGGTTAGAGCACCTCTGGAACAGCAGAAACGCTTTTTGAAATCAGGCACAAGAGCGGTTAGAGTGTTTTTTCTTTTTCCTGTGTGTCAAATTAAAAGTGTTGTGAATGAGATTTTGAGCTGTGGAAGGTGTTTTTCCTGTTTGTCAAATTAAAAGTGTTGTGAATGAGATTTTGAGCTGTGGAAGGTGTTTTTCCTGTTTGTCAAATTAAAAGTGTTGTGAATGAGATTTTGAGCTGTGGAAGGTGTTTTTCCTGTTTGTCAAATTAAAAGTGTTGTGAATGAGATTTTGAGCTGTGGAAGGTGTTTTTCCTGTTTGTCAAATTAAAAGTGTTCTGAAGCTGTTGAGAGTCTTTTTCCTGTGTGTCAAATAAAAGTGTTGTAAAACTGTGGAGCGTCCTCATCCTGTTTGTCAAAGTAAAAGTGGTATGAATCTGTGGAGCATCCTTTTCCTGTGTGTCAAAGTAAAAGTGGTGTGAATCTGTGAAGTGTGGTCTTCCTGTGTGTTAAAGTCTTGTGAATCTGAGGGGCCTCTTTTTCCTGTGTGTCAAAGTAAAAGTGGTGTGAATCTGAGGAGCATCGTTTTCCTTTGTGTCAAAGTAAAAGTCTTGTGAATCTGTGGAGCGTCGTCTTCCTGTGTGTCAAAGTAAAAGTCTTGTGAATTTGTGGAGCGTCGTCTTCCTGTGTGTCAAAGTAAAAGTGGTGTGAATCTGAGGAAAGGTTCGTTCTATGTTTGGTCCTCTATCTGCTGATCTGGAATCTAAACATCTTTTCTAAACATCTTCTAAACATCTAAACAGTAAACATCTATTCTAAACATATTCTAAACATCTTCTAAACATCTAAACATCTAAACAGTAAACATCTCTTCTAAACATCTTCTAAACATCTATACTCCTAAACAGCAAACATCTTATTCTTGAATGGAACTATATGATATAAGTGACAAGGAGCAGCACGTGTCTCACACACACACACACACACACACACACACACACACACACACACACACACACACACACACACACACACCGGGTTTGGGTTTGGAACCGATGGTCTAGAAAGCCCAGTACACCTTCTCATGACCTCAGGAGCCCCACAGACAGGGAGGCAGACAGACAGGCAGGCAGGCAGGCAGGCAGGCAGACAGAATGGATGGGGGTACTTGAGGACTGGGTTTAGATCCAATGGGCTAGAAAGCCCAGTAGAACTTCTCATGACCTCAGGAGGCAGGCAGGCGGACAGACAGACAGAATGGATGGGGGTACTTGAGGACTGGGTTTAGATCCAATGGGCTAGAAAGCCCAGTAGAACTTCTCATGACCTCAGGAGGCAGGCAGGCGGACAGACAGACAGAATGGATGGGGATACTTGAGGACTGGGTTTAGATCCAATGGGCTAGAAAGCCCAGTAGAACTTCTCATGACCTCAGGAGAATTCACTATTCATTATATATTCGTTTCCGACTACTCGTCTTAAAGAAAGCAACAGATGACTCCACAAACAGTACATTCACACTCCAATGTGTGCATCACCGATTGTGTGTGTCTCTGTGTGTGTGTCTGTGAGTGTGTGTCTCTCTCTCCGCGTGTCTGTGTGTCTGTATCTCTGTGTGTGTGTGTGTGTGTATCTCTGTGTGTGTGTGTGTGTGTGTGAATGTGTCTCTCTCTCCGCGTGTCTGTGTGTCTGTATCTCTGTGTGTGTGTGAGAGAGCAGCTCCAAAGTGACAGGGACACAGGTGCTGTGTGGAGCAGACAGGAGACTCTGAATCCTCCGCTTTGACTACGTGTGTGTGTGTGTGTGTGTGTGTGTGTGTGTGTGTGTGTGTGTGTGTGTGTGTGTGTGGAGCAGACAGGAGACTTTGAATCCTCTGCTTTGACTACGTGTATGTGTGTGTGTGTGTGTGTGTGTGTGTGTGTGTGTGTGTGTGTGTGTGTGTGTGTGTGTGGA
>JAPMUY010004691.1:25000-27500 GCA_026901105.3 Galaxias olidus
TTTATAACATACCTTCTAGTTCTATTTATAACATACGTTCTAGTTCTATTTATAACATACGATCTAGTTCTATTTATAACATACGTTCTAGTTCTATTTATAACATACGTTCTAGTTCTATTTATAACATACATTCTAGTTCTATTTATAACATACGTTCTAGTTCTATTTATAACATACGTTCTAGTTCTATTTATAACATCTGTTCTAGTTCTATTTATAACATACCTTCTAGTTCTATTTATAACATACATTCTAGTTCTATTTATAACATACGTTCTAGTTCTATTTATAACATCTGTTCTAGTTCTATTTATAACATACGTTCTAGTTCTATTTATAACATACGTTCTAGTTCTATTTATAACATACGTCCTCTTTGTATTTGTTCTCCGGAAGGATGACAGTACCACACACACAAGCTTTTGTTTTGTTACTCATTCATACTATTATGATATGTGTCTATAAATGAATGCTGTCTAAATGGCTGGTATTGACTGTCGAGATTCTACAGTAGAAAGTGATCCTGTCTTCCTTTCTGTTAAAGGTCTGTTATATGAATCGGGCATCCAGCTTGTTCATTAAAAATAACTACGTACAAGTATAGCTGCATGTCTCAATCATAAGAATAACTTTCACATAGTTAGGATTTCTTTAGTTGTTTTTATGAATCTGGCATTAGGACATTCTTGGACATCGTTATTTTTGAGGCATCAAGATTACTTAAAAGTAGTTGTTTTTATGAATCAAACATTAGGATTACTTTTAAATATTTCAAAAGACTCAAGAGATCAGCTGACCTTGAGCCAATTTAAGTTATTTCCATTATAGCTGTCTGTATCTAGACTCTTTCTCTCTCTCTCTCTCTCTCTCTCTCTCTCTCTCTCTCTCTCTCTCTCTCTCTCTCTCTCTCTCTCTCTCTCTCTCTCTCTCTCTCTCTCTCTCTCTCTCTCTCTCTCTCTCTCTCTCTCTCTCTACCTCGTTCTATAATGTTTCCAGGCTAACATCACACTCATTAAAAACGGACAGTTTTTATACCGTGACAAAAGTCTTGCCTAACAGAGAAATGTTTTACTCTTTCTCTGAACTAAAAGTATATTTCATGCCTCAAACCGTCCAAACCCCTGCTGATTAAGGATGTTCTTATTGGATATGATAAATCAGATACACAGAGATAATCTAATGGAGTGGGGAACCTAAAAAGCACGAGGACAGAGATTAAACACACGACGCACCCATTCAGTGAGTCTGGGCTTTTCCTGCATCCCTGTTCTGGCGCATCCCATAATATTCATCATCTAATTATCAGAGTTCACATTGGTGCTTAGGGACAGTCATGCTTTCTGAATTGTTGCTAGGATGAATGTTATTGCATTATGTTCCTGCGTTGGCTTCATATAACCGGGTTAGTGGGACAGAGGTCGCGTACATAAATCAACATTATTCTTCACTCATTGCTGCGGCTGTAATAGTTTGATTATGCATAAGCTCACAAACAACAACCATGTCTGACCCTATCAACGTTGAGGAGAAAGCCTTAATATTAAATAATAAATTATTAAAATCCTCAGATATTGAGACAGTACAATGGAAGGGGATTATTGTGTGCAGCATCAGTTTGTGTGTCTCAACGCCTTTCTCTTCACATTCAAGTTTAAAATAACAGATTTGTAATAATAATAATGATAATAATAATAATACATTTTATTTGAGGGCTCCTTTCAAGACACTCAAGGTCATATTTCTGGCATTAATACTCTGACGGTAGTCATCTTAGGACTGTATACTCATCAAATGACTTATTTATGAATGATTTATTATTATATATTAGTCTAAAATACTCACCTTCACTATGATTCAGATAAGAAGAGCTTCTTTTGAAATAATTCTGCTTCTTCATCTTCTAATTTTAAAAACCAGTGTTTATAGGATCCAAAATAAGATGATCTTTATTTGAAATGACGCGCAAACATACATTTATTTCTGAATATATATTTGGTTGAAGTTGAAAAACAAATAGCTGTGTAAACTCTTCTCTCAGACAGTGTTTGCTTATCCCTGTGGAAGAGAAGTGTGTATGCTGCCCCCTGTGGGTGGTTTCTGTCACTGCATGTTAGACTGACAGCAAAGGGTCAATCCCCTAAAGCAGCTTCAGGGAAGGCGCACTTGATGCTTTTGACAGGCAGTCCTGGGGGGGTGGGATGAAGGGGGGGGGGGGGGTCCCTTGACTCACTAGCTGTGGTATTCAGCACACTTCACTAGCTGGTACAAACTGACAGCTCCGTGCCAATGTCTATCCATTCAACAATTTGAAATATTAATTTGACAAATAATTTTTTATTTAATGTTTTTGCGTGACATAATTAAGTTTGCTAGGTTATTGAACTATTGGTAGTTCCACAAGTTGGTGGTTTTAAAAAGAACAAGGTCAGTGATTGGTTGGCATGTACTTCCTTCATCAGCTCATTCAAGCATCTGATTGGAGGACTGGAAGACGTGT
>JAPMUY010004693.1:5000-7500 GCA_026901105.3 Galaxias olidus
AGTCTGTCTGTAGCATTATAACAGCAGTCTGTCTGTAGTCTGTCTGTAGCATTATAACAGCAGTCTGTCTGTAGTCTGTCTGTAGCATTATAACAGCAGTCTGTCTGTAGTCTGTCTGTAGCATTATAACAGCAGTCTGTCTGTAGTATTATAACAGCAGTCTGTCTGTTGCATTATAACAGCAGCCTGTCTGTAGTCTGTCTGTAGCATTATAACAGCAGTCTGTCTGTAGTCTGTCTGTAGCATTATAACAGCAGTCTGTCTGTAGTCTGTCTGTAGCATTATAACAGCAGTCTGTCTGTAGTCTGTCTGTAGCATTATAACAGCAGTCTGTCTGTAGTCTGTCTGTAGCATTATAACAGCAGTCTGTCTGTAGCATTATAACAGCAGTCTGTCTGTAGTCTGTCTGTTGCATTATAACAGCAGTCTGTCTGTAGCATTATAACAGCAGTCTGTCTGTAGTCTGTCTGTAGCATTATAACAGCAGTCTGTCTGTAGCATTATAACAGCAGTCTGTCTGTAGTCTGTCTGTAGCATTATAACAGCAGTCTGTCTGTAGCATTATAACAGCAGTCTGTCTGTAGCATTATAACAACAGTCTGTCTGTAGCATTGTAACAGCACTCTGTCTGTAGTCTGTCTGTTGCATTATAACAGCAGTCTGTCTGTAGTCTGTCTGTAGTATTATAACAGCAGTCTGTCTGTAGTCTGTCTGTAGCATTATAACAGCAGTCTGTCTGTAGTCTGTCTGTTGCATTATAACAGCAGTCTGTCTGTAGTCTGTCTGTAGCATTATAACAGCAGTCTGTCTGTAGCATTATAACAGCAGTCTGTCTGTAGCATTATAACAACAGTCTGTCTGTAGCATTGTAACAGCACTCTGTCTGTAGTCTGTCTGTTGCATTATAACAGCAGTCTGTCTGTAGTCTGTCTGTAGTATTATAACAGCAGTCTGTCTGTAGTCTGTCTGTAGCATTATAACAGCAGTCTGTCTGTAGCATTATAACAGCAGTCTGTCTGTAGCATTATAACAACAGTCTGTCTGTAGCATTGTAACAGCAGTCTGTCTGTAGTCTGTCTGTTGCATTATAACAGCAGTCTGTCTGTAGCATTATAACAGCAGTCTGTCTGTAGCATTATAACAGCAGTCTGTCTGTAGTCTGTCTGTTGCATTATAACAGCAGTCTGTCTGTAGCATTATAACAGCACTCTGTCTGTAGTCTGTCTTTTGCATTATAACAGCAGTCTGTCTGTAGTCTGTCTGTAGCATTATAACAGCAGTCTGTCTGTAGTCTGTCTGTAGCATTATAACAGCAGTCTGTCTGTAGCATTATAACAGCAGTCTGTCTGTAGTCTGTCTGTAGCATTATAACAGCAGTCTGTCTGTAGTCTGTCTGTAGCATTATAACAGCAGTCTGTCTGTAGCATTATAACAGCAGCCTGTCTGTAGCATTATAACAGCAGTCTGTCTGTAGTCTGTCTGTAGCATTATAACAGCAGTCTGTCTGTAGTCTGTCTGTAGCATTATAACAGCAGTCTGTCTGTAGTCTGTCTGTAGCATTATAACAGCAGTCTGTCTGTAGTCTGTCTGTAGCATTATAACAGAAGTCTGTCTGTAGTCTGTCTGTTGCATTATAACATTCATCTTAAACATACAGTACATGCTACACTCATCTTAAACATACAGTACATGCTACATTCATCTTAAACATACAGTACATGTTACATTCATCTTAAACATACAGTACATGCTACACTCATCTTAAACATACAGTACATGCTACATTCATCTTAAACATACAGTACATGTTACATTCATCTTAAACATACAGTACATGCTACACTCATCTTAAACATACAGTACATGCTACATTCATCTTAAACATACAGTACATACACATTCATCTTAAACATACAGTACATACTACACTCATCTTAAACATACAGTACATACACATTCATCTTAAACATACAGTACATACTACACTCATCTTAAACATACAGTACATGTACACTCATCTTAAACATACAGTACATATACATTCATCTTAAACATACAGTACATGCACATTTATCTTAAACATACAGTACATGCTACACTCACAGGACAGAGGTTAGATTCATGTAATGGCTGCCTCTCATAAGAATATGGAAATGATTCACCAAGAGAGACAGAGAGAGAGGGAGGGAGGGAGGGAGGGAGGGAGGGAGGGGCAGTAATGCAGGGAGCTGCTGGTGAACAAATTAAACACTGCTTGATGTAAGTTGAGCTCTGAATCAAAGCCACAATGGCTCTGTGTGATGTTTGATTTGCTGAGCACAGTCTCCCGGGTGGGTGGGGGTAGATGAATGAGATTCCACTCTCCGCTGTCATAGACAGACCGGTTTGTAGGGCGGGGGGGGGGGTCAGGTTACACCCCTGTTGTCACGGTAACGACCCACAGTGCGGACGGTTTACCGTAGGAGTTATGGAGTGATTTAACCCCACCATGACCCCCCGC
>JAPMUY010004693.1:15000-20000 GCA_026901105.3 Galaxias olidus
ACCTACCAAACTATGTAAGCCCCAGTAGTCACGCTAACTATGCAAGCCTTGCTAACCATTAGGCATCCACATTCAGAAATCCAGAGTTCTCAGTGAAGGAGAGGTTAAATACATTATAACCTATAACCATTATCTCCCTCTCAGACAGTTCTTTGAGGTAAATGAGATGATCATATTATTATCTCCATGGGAAACCCAGTAAGACCTGTGCCGGTCAGGAGGGCTGTTGAGGACTGATGAGGAAAACATGAATCTCCCTGCCAGCCAGCCTCCAGGAGCTAATCTCAACAGGGAATGAAGTGGTGCTGACACAATATAACATTCATTAGAATATGTTTCAGAGCCAAGCTGTGGGATTAAATAGAAGTTGGCTGTGAGCTCTGCGAGGACTGTGCTGGACTGTTCTCCCCTTGTGACGTGCACCTGCCTAATCATTTGTTCTGTCTAATTCTGGATTATGCTGTCTAACCCAGACAGGAAGCTGCTGTTCACACGCTAAGGAAATAAAGGTATAAGTCTACAGGATACCCAAACAGGAAGCTGCTGTTCACACGCGAAGGAAATAAAGGTATAAGTCTACAGGATACCCAAACAGGAAGCTGCTGTTCACACGCTAAGGAAATAAAGGTATAAGTCTACAGGATACCCAAACAGGAAGCTGCTGTTCACACGCTAAGGAAATAAAGGTATAAGTCTACAGGATACCCAAACAGGAAGCTGCTGTTCACACGCTAAGGAAATAAAGGTATAAGTCTACAGGATACCCAAACAGGAAGCTGCTGTTCACACGCTAAGGAAATAAAGGTATAAGTCTACAGGATACCCAAACAGGAAGCTGCTGTTCACACGCCAAGGAAATAAAGGTAAAGGTGTACAGGATACCCAAACAGGAAACTGTTAACATCTCACAAACTAAAGGTATAATACTACAGTTACAGTACCACTATCCTACCTGTTACAGTGTATCCTACCTGTTACAGTGTATCCTACCTGTTACAGTGTATCCTTCCAGTTACAGTGTATCCTACCTGTTACTGTGTATCCTACCTGTTACAGTGTATCCTACCTGTTACAGTGTATCCTACTTGTTACAGTGTATCCTACCTGTTACAGTGTATCCTTCCAGTTACAGTGTATTGTACCTGTTACTGTGTATCCTACCTGTTACAGTGTATCCTACCTGTTACAGTGTATCCTACCAGTTACAGTGTATCCTACCTGTTACAGTGTATCCTGTTACAGTGTATCCTACCTGTCACAGTGTATCCTGTTACAGTGAATCCTACCTGTTACAGTGTATCCTGTTACAGTGTATCCTACCTGTTACAGTGTATCCTACCAGTTACAGTGTATCCTACCTGTTACAGTGTATCCTGTTACAGTGTATCCTACCTGTTACAGTGTATCCTACCTGTTACAGTGTATCCTTCCAGTTACAGTGTATCCTGTTACAGTGTATCCTACCTGTTACAGTGTATCCTACCTGTTACAGTGTATCCTACCTGTTACAGTGTATCCTTCCAGTTACAGTGTGTGGCTAGTGAAATTGAACTCAGCTTTCCAAAAAATATAGTTAATCACAGTTAATTCATGATTTAACAAGGGGGGGCAATTACTTTTTCACATAGGGCCAGGTTGGTTTGGATAGCTTTTTTCCCTTAATAAATTAAATCATCATTTAAAAACAGCTTTTTGTATTGACTCAGGTTATCTTTGTCTGATATTAAAATTTGTTTGATCTGAAACATTTAAGTGTGACAAAAAAGCAAAAACAGAAGAAATCTGTAAGGGGGCAAATACTTTTGCACAGCACTGTATTTTTCTCTCTCTATATATATACATTTCTCTCTCTCTCCATATACTGTATATATATTTCTCTCTCTATCTCTCTCTCTATATATATCTATTTCTCTCTCTCCTCTAGCCCCGCCCTCTCTCTCTGTCTCTCTCTTTTTCTCTGTCTCTCGCTGTCTCTCTCTGTCTCTCTGTTTCTCTCTCTCTCTCTCTCTCCCTCTCTCTCTCTCAGACATTAAAGAGGATATTATATGAGCTCTACTGTACATAGGAAGCACTTGGCTGTAAATTTCATCAAACCTTCGCCAAAGTCTCTTAATGAAGCGCTGTTAAAGTTCATTATCATCCTCACTGGTCCTCCAGGTCCCGTTCAAATCAGACCCACAGGTATGATAGTGGATAGGATAAAGGACACTGTAACAGGATACACTGTAACAGGTAGGATACACTGTAACAGGTAGGATACACTGTAACAGGTAGGATACACTGTAACAGGTAGGATACACTGTAACTGATAGGATACACTGTAACAGGTAGGATACACTGTAACAGATACAATACACTGTAACAGGTAGGATACACTGTAACAGGTAGGATACACTGTAACAGGTAGGATACACTGTAACAGATACGATACACTGTAACAGGTAGGATACACTGTAACAGGTAGGATACACTGTAACAGGTAGGATACACTGTAACAGGTAGGATACACTGTAACAGGATACACTGTAACAGGTAGGATACACTGTAACAGGTAGGATACACTGTAACAGGTAGGATACACTGTAACAGGATACACTGTAACAGGTAGGATACACTGTAACAGGTAGGATACACTGTAACAGATACGATACACTGTAACAGGTAGGATACACTGTAACAGGTAGGATACACTGTAACAGGATACACTGTAACAGGTAGGATACACTGTAACAGGTAGGATACACTGTAACAGATACGATACACTGTAACAGGTAGGATACACTGTAACAGGTAGGATACACTGTAACAGATACGATACACTGTAACAGGTAGTATACACTGTAACAGGTAGGATACACTGTAACAGGATACACTGTAACAGGTACGATACACTGTAACAGGTAGGATACACTGTAACAGGTAGGATACACTGTAACAGATACGATACACTGTAACAGGTAGGATACACTGTAACAGGTAGGATACACTGTAACAGGTAGGATACACTGTAACAGATACGATACACTGTAACAGGTAGGATACACTGTAACAGGTAGGATACACTGTAACAGGATACACTGTAACAGGTAGGATACACTGTAACAGGTAGGATACACTGTAACAGGTACGATACACTGTAACTGGTAGGATACACTGTAACAGGTAGGATACACTGTAACAGGTAGGATACACTGTAACAGGTAGGATACACTGTAACAGGATACACTGTAACAGGTAGGATACACTGTAGAGACAAAAGTGGAACTTTTTGGAAGGTGTGCGTCCCGTTACATCTGGCGTAAAACTAACACAGCATTTCAGGAAAAGAACATCATACCGACAGTCAAACATGGTGGTGGTAGTGTGATGGTCTGGGGCTGCTTTGCTGTCAGAACCTGGGCGACTTGCTGTAATTGATGGAACCATGAATTCTGCTCTGTACCAGACAATCCTGAAGGAGAATGTCCGGCCATCAGTTCGTGACCTTAAGCTCAAGCGCACTTGGGTTATGCAGCAGGACAATGATCCGAAGCACACCAGCAAGTCCACCTCTGAATGGCTCAAAAAACCCAAAATGAAGGTTTTGGAGTGGCCTAGTCAAAGTCCGGACTTAAATCCGATTGAGATGCTGTTGCATGACCTTAAACAGGCCGTTCATGCTCGAAAACCCTCCAATGTGGCTGAATTTAAACAATTCTGCAAAGAAGAGTGGGCCAAAATTCCTCCACAGCGATGTGAAAGACTCATTGCCAGTTATCGCAAACGCTTGATTGCAGTTGTTGCCGCCAAGGGTGGCACAACCAGTTATTAGGTTTAGGGGGCAATTACTTTTTCACATAGGGCCAGGTGGTTTGGATAGCTTTCTTTCCCTTAATAAATGAAATTATCATTTAAAAACTGCATTTTGTATTCCCTCAGGTTGTCTTTGTCTGATACAAATATTTGTTTGATGATCTGAAAAATGTAAGTGTGACAAAGAAGCAAAAGCAGAAGAAATCTGTAAGGGGCAAATACTTTTGCACAGCACTGTATGTATAGAGAGACAGAGAGAGAGAAAGAGAGAGGGGGTGGGAGGGAAAGAGAGAGAGAGGGGGAGGGCACGAACATGAAGGATTATTGTCCATCAGGGAGGCTAATAAACCCCATGCTGACGATTATCTTAGCCTTGCAGGGCCTGGCCTGGCCTGGCCTGGACTGGTCTAGACTGGACTGGATTTACTGGACTGGACTCCATTGGCCTGGACTGGACTGCACTGGACTGGACTGGAATGAAGTGGTCTAGACTGCACTGGAGTAGGGATGGGCATGGGTATTTGAATATTCGATTATTAGAAATTATGTGGGTATTCGAATATAGCTGCATTTATTATACATATATATATATATATATATATATATATATATATATATATATATATATATATATATATAAAATGTTTTGTTTTTTCCCTTCCATCCATTAGCTATACTGCTTATCCTATGCGGGGGGGCTGGAGCCCTTGTTTTTTTTTTTTTTTTTTTTTTTTCATATAATCTTTTTATTTAGGTTAATCGATTAACCGAAATAATTTTTATAGAATACTTGAATAGTGATATGGCCTAAAATGCCCATCCCTAGACTGGAATGGACTGGACTGCATTGGCCTGGACTGGAATGGACTGGAATGGACTGGTCTAGACTGGACTGCATTGGCCTGGACTGGAATAGATTGGACTGGAATGGACTGGTTTAGACTGGACTGGAACTGATTGGACTGGAATGGACTGGTCTAGACTGGACTGGAATGGACTGGACTGGAATGGACTGGTCTAGACTGGACAGGAATGGACTGGATTGGAATGGACTGGTCTAGACTGGCCTGGACTGGTTTAGACTGGACTGGATAGATATATTACGTGAGTACCATTCAGCCTACTACATCAATATGCTCAGCTCGGGCTAACACCTGTAAAAGAACCAGGACATGGAGTTAGACCAGTCTAACCATGTGGAGAGGAGA
>JAPMUY010004694.1:0-12500 GCA_026901105.3 Galaxias olidus
CCAGGTGAAGTAGCTCATACCGGAGATCAACACAAACCTGTCGTCTAGATCTGCCACTTCCCCCTTCCTGTTTCTGGCGGGCCAGCGGGGCGTGCAGGTTCATTAGCTCGGTGCTGCTGGAACATCTCTTAAGAGATTATCTGCACACGACGCCTCCTCTCCACTGGAGTCCTGCGACCGGGCGGGCCGAGCGGGGGCGAGAACGCAGTAGCCGACCCGGGCTGCGATACCGGTGGACTCGCCCGTGTAATTGGCGGCGTTAACCCCGGCGGATTCTCTCTGATCTCTGCAAACATCGGTGGCCCGGCTTAGACGCGGTGCGCGGCTGGATGCCGGGACGGATGCTAGTTCACCCAAGGCCCCCTTTTGGGTGTGATCTGCACGTCAGGGATTTACGGTAAATCTCCCAACGCAGGCTTGCACAGGTAGGGGCACCGACACACTCCACTCACTGGGAAGTAGAGTACGTAATCCAAAGCCTACATTCGTGAAGCACATTTAGATGCATGCGTTTCTTTTGACGTGTCGTTAAGGGCGACGCGTACCACGCGTGCATCTTGGAAGTCGTCCCTCGCACATCTGCACAATGCGTGTCAAGATTTCAAATGTCACCCCCCCCCCCCCCCGCCCCCATATGGAAACCTCATTGTTTAAAAAAAACCTCTTTTCCTCCTGCTGAAGATTGTGTCATTCTCCTCCTAAACCTTTTTTTTTTCATCTAAACCTGAAAAGAAAGAGAGAGGATGTGAGAGATCTGAGCGCCCCTCCTTCTAGGACTGTGTTATCCCCTGAATGCAAGGGTGAGACGCAGCCTTTGGTTGTCTGACTCCTAAGCCTTATTGATCAGTGGGCGTTTCTTTCTTCTTCCTCTTCGTCTTCCTCCTCTCTTCTTTTCCCTCTGCTCGCCTCCATTCCCCCCCCCCCCCCCCTCAGAGTCACTAAGCTTGCATCAATTCATCTTAATCTGTTTGCTCCTTAAAGCGGGAACAAGGCACGTCTTGTTCCTGGATGCAGGAGTCTCTCTCTCTCTGGGCTGGCTTCCCTCACATCCTGCCCGGGCCACTCCTGGGTGGCAACAAGAGGCTTTTCACATTGAATCAAGTGTTATTGAGTTCCCCCGCACACCTCTCCTATCCCCCCCCCCTCCCCTCCCCTCCTCCGCCGTTCCCCTCCCTCGCTTTCTTCTCGGCCGTCCAGTGGCAACAAAGCGTCCCTTTAATGACGGCGGGATTAGTGTCCAACCTTTTGCAGCCAGTGTGCGGGCCGGCCCTGTGTAATCGGACCTCATTACATCCCACGTGACAAGCTGCTGGCTCGCCCCGCGGCGACTGAACCTGATCCCCGTGAAAGGCCGCCGCACCCCCCCCCCCGTCCCGTGCACCGCGCCACCCAAGACGGCACTCCAGCGGCCGGCCAAGCGTTCCCGCCCCGACCCACACACCGTGCCATACCTGTCCACCAAAGCGTGGGATCCCCTTCCTCCCCGTAGCCTGGCCGCGGTTAGGCCCCCGGGGCCGAGATAAATGGCTGTTTGAGGGATGGGGTTGGGGGGGGGGGCGGGCGGAGAGAGGCACAGCTGGGTGGGCCCGTTGGCCGCCGGTGTCACTGATAGATGTGGACGGAGCGTGTTTGTTCTGCGGTCTCTGCGCTCCCTGACAGGGGGAGGTGAGAGCCGCGGGCCTCTCCCGTGTCACCGCTCACACACACACACACACACACGCACACGCGCACACACACACACACAGTAACACACACAAACACGCAGGTTGTTCCGTCCCGTGCCCCCCCCCCCCCCCCCCCCCCCTCCAGGCTGGCTAACGTAGTCCAGACCCATGCAGGTGCTGTGGACGGACGGGGGACACCAGATGGAGCACAGTGTTACCACAGAGTCTGTGCTCTAGCTGGATATGTAGACACACTGGTGAAAAACCATAGGCCTCGGGTGCTTTCAGAAGCCTCTGTTCGACCACGTTCAGCGTGAATTCAAACTTTAGTTTTTTGCTTTACTTCAATTATTGACTATCTTTGGCTCAAAGTCGGAGGTTTTATTTGAACGCCCTATTCTCCAGTACTCCAGTACGTTTTCTTACTTTGTCCTGTCTTCCCCCCCGTTGCTGACCGTTCAGTTCTCTGCTCCAGGGTGCGGTTTATGACCTTTGCCATGGCGGGGCCGTCCCTGGCACAGAGGCAGTGGCTGGTTGTTGCGAGGGGCTGTCTGTTGACGTGGCGCTGGCTGGGGGGGGGGGGGGGCCTGCCGTGCGGTGTGCGTGGCCTCGGCAGCGCGGAGCAGAGGGGAGGCCCAGGCAGGCCCATTACATCACCCCCATCAGGTCTGATTGGGCCGGGGGTCCGTGGACGGCCCAGCCCATATGCCTTTAATACACCAGCAGATGTGGAGAGCGCGCCGTGAGCGCCCCCCCCCACCCCCCGCACCCCTCCACTTTCCACCCCCACCCATCCTCCACTCATCCTCCACCCCCCCCCCCCCCCCCCCCCCCACCCCCCCGCCTCGCTCCAAGCCAGCCGTGGCGGCCCGGGTCACACTCAGTGGGCCGCCAGTAAAAACCGGTTTCATGGGAACTAACGGGCTCGCTCGGTTGATTGGGTGGGGATGATTTCTATTTCAGATGGCCTCCCTCCAGATGAGCAGACACACAGAGAAAGGGGGGAGATGCTCATTCAACGGAGTGACGCGAGAAAGAGAAGTATCGAGCTAACCATACTTCCCCCTGCTTTTATAGATGTCGGCGTTTGAACTTACACACACGTACACACTCCTATGTCCGTGCACACTGACTGGACGGCCATTTAAAACGGCCCCGAAAGGATCTGTCATCTTGTCTGCTCTGACGGGAACCTGAAACCTGAATAAAAGTGGGCGTCTGGTGAAAGGATGAGCATGTCGACAGCGCCACGGTTGCCACGGTCGCCAGCGCCAGTGCGTGTCTCCAGCGCTCCCCGCTCCCACCAAGGCCTGCTCGGGAGCAGCTGTGGATGGGAATCACAGCCCCGTCTGTCTGCCTGAATCCTTGGCCCTCGACCAGGGGTGACTGAGGAAGGAGGGAGGGAGGGAGGGAGGGAGGGATGGAGGGAGGGAGGGCCTGGGCCCACGTCCAGCCCTGCAGCCCGGCTAGGTGCTGGGCGCGGCCGCGGGACGAGCCCGGGGCCAGGACCCTGGTGCTGGTGGCTTGTCACGACTGTGTCGGGTCTCCAGCTGCGTGGCAGCGAGCTAATAGCCCGCGTGCCGCCCGCCCGTCCGGCCTGTCAGCGCGGCCGCTGCTCCCCCCTCACCGCCCCCCCCCCCCCCCCCCCCCCCCCGAACTGGCCGCGCTCTCCTACTCGTCGCCCTCGCCCGACGCAGAGGACCGTCCGTCAGGGCCGTCTGGACGGAGGGTGGGCAGGGGGATGGGAGCAGGGCAGGGAGGAGAGAGAGAGAGGGGGGGGGATAGAGCGGTGGAGGCACGGTCTGGCAAAAGCGGGGTCTATGTCCTGTCCTCTGTGCCAGTACAAGTAAGAGCGGCCAATCAGGGCCCGTGATCCCTGACAGGGACAGGGATTACGAGCCCCTCCTATTGGGCGAGACACAGCCTCCCAGTCTGAAGTCATCGGCGGAGCAGCCTACGAGGGGTAGGACGCGGGTTAAGAGACACTCATCAGACATCTGCCGCTGGCTGGCCGTCAAGCGATCTTCTCCCCGGATCGGCTGCCAGCAATTGATGACCACGTTTTTGGGTTTTTTTCCCCCTCCCCCCCCGACAACCCCCTTAGCCTCCCTCCCTCTGCTCGCTGTCCGTCCTACGACTCTGCGAGGCACATGCTCTCTCGCTCTCTCTCTCTCTCTCTCTCTCTCTCTCTCACGCACACACACACACACGGACCGACGCACACACGGACCCGTGCACACAACCTCTCGGACTCCACAGCCTCTCCTCTCATGGCAGCAGCCTTCTTTAATTTGGAGGGCCACTCGTCCGGGCGTCTGGTGACAGATTGGAGAGGCCAGTGGTGGCTCAGCGTGGCCCGGGGGTTGAAAAGGGCCCCTGTCAGAAAAGGGGCCAGTGTAATCCCTCTGCCGGAACGACGAGGCACAGCATCGCCCTGGCAATGCAGACCCCACTTCCTGTTCGCCCACGTCCCTGTGAGGAGGACTATCTGGGTCTGTGTAGTTGTTTTTCCGCGTTTTCCAAACTTTTTTTTCCAGTATGTCTCCCACTCAGTCTCTCCCCCTTGCTCCCTCTGTGTTCTTTTAACACTAGATATATTTTCAAACATTGTCTTGTGATTCAACCAATTCAATTTTTTTTAGAAAGGTTACATTTTCACACATAAAGTATTTCCAGTTAAGTTTTTGGTGACTTGCCTAGAAAGGTTGATAACAATTTATATACATATATTTTTTTTTAAAATAAAAAACTTGCACATTCTTGCGCTCTAGCTGGCTCAAAATTATGTTTTGTTGGATTTCTTTTCCCCAACGACTGACAAAGTAGAACTCTCATCTTCTGCACTGCATTAATTTCTCACACACAGCGAGTTCCCTTCGTTTACTCTTTTTTAAAAGTCAAGGCTGGCAACGCACAATAGCTAAGCGTTTGGCTTCTCGCTCTCTCTGACTCTTATTGACTGCTTTTCTCAGGCAGGTTCAGAGGGCAGTGAGAGAGTGAAGCTCCCTTTCCGGCCCGGTTATTTATGACTTGCCTCCCCCAAAGTTATTTGTCTTTCTGTGATTGCCGAGTGGTGTGTTAAGTCTGACGTGTCGGGAGATTAGTCAGCCAGCCGTCAGGCGCACATGGTCAATTTGGTGTGATGAGAGGAACTGGATCACACGGGCCCTGGAACCTCTCACAGGGGTCCCCATGGGGAAAACCCCTCGCACACACACACACACACACACACACACACACACACACACACACACACACACACACACACACACACACACACACTCTAGCAACACACACAATCGCACGTTCACGTGAAGACCTTTGGGCTGACATTACCCACACACACACACATTCACCAAAATGAACACACACACACACACGAGCCAATATGGTAGTCATTTCGGCCGCCAAAATCAAATAGGGGGTTCAATCGTTTCCACGTTTCTTAGGATAACATTATGAGAAGGAGAGGAGGAGAGGGAGCGGAGGGCCGCGGCAATCACACGCGTTCCGAGGGGGGGGGGGGGGGGGGGTTCTACGGAGGGAGAAATAATGGGGTCAGCGGATGAAAGGTGAGGTGTGTGTGAGTGCCGCCCAGGGGTTCAGCTGCGGGACAGCGCCACCGGCTCCTGACGTCTCCCCCGTCCAGGCCGGGTTCACGGCTGTCAAAGGCGGGCCTGGGGCCCTCGCCCTGTGGCCACTCCTCACAGCAATTAGCCCAATTGGACCTAATCACTTTGGGACCCGCGAAGGAAAACAAGGGGGGGGGGGGGACACCGGGAACCAAAGCTAGCGCTAAAAGCACATGTTGAAATAGTTATGGACACGTTGATCCCCTGGAAATGGCCGCTCCGTGAAGGATGTGCATACATGAATATTAAGAGCCCCTATCCCGTTGGCTTCCCGTCGAGGTGGGTTTTTTCTCTGGGAGCCTGGGTGTCGTCCATTACCCTCTGTCCTCATGCGGGAGACTTAACATTTCCACTGCCCCGTGCGTCTCTATCTTTGGGCGAGAAGACCAATGATGGAGAGTCACTCATAATCCCTCTGGCCATTGTCACAGGGGTGTGTGTGTGTGGCTAGGCAGGGGGGCGAGGGCGGGGCGGGGGGGTGAGCGCTGCCCCTCAGGGAGGTCGGGGAAAGGTTCCGGAATGGGCGAGGGGCGGCTCCCCTTCGTTCACACTTGAGCTCTGCCCAGCCATGCTGAACCCCCCCCCCCCCCCCCTGGCCCTGCTCTCCTCGCCCTGCAGCAGAGTAATGGAGGGAGCGCCATTAGGGTCAGCGTGGTTAACACAGGCCTAATGGAGATGAGCACCGCCCGGCCCAGCCTCCAACACATTACAGCGGGAGGGGGACCTTAAGGAGGGCCCCACAATGAAACGGGGAGGCTGCACCTCGTAGGCCATAAAGCCAATGTCAAACACGCCGCTCGTTTTGTACCCGCGGAGGGACTCGGCTCCCCCGATCAGACCGGCCTCAGGCCGCCCGCGGCCGACTGTGTTTGTGCGAGCGCTGGGTCCTTCGCATGGAAAGACTGGCGCCTGAATCGTTCATCTCGTCATGCCTCGGTGTTGCGTACGCAGGCATACGTTTACGTGTGTGCGTAGGGTTTCGAGGCGTGCGCGGGGCGGCGGTGTGGTGTGCCCGTGGACTCAGTGGAGGGGGCTCCCTCCCTAAGCTTTTAATGAGGCCTGTGTCAGTGCAGATGGCGCTCCCTCTGAGGCTGAGCCCTGGCTCGCGGAGTAGCTTCCGTGGTCAGCAGTCAGCACTTCGCAAACGGTGGCGACGCAGCAGTAGCGGCGCGCGCCAGCAGATCCGAGGGCTTGGACGCCATTTTGGAGGCTTCCGGAACATTGCAGCTCTTGGCACGGGCCCCGGCCACGCTGTTCCCCCTCCCCCCAGCCCGCCCGCTGAGCGCCCGGCCGAATTCCGCCATCAGCCATTTTTAAACACTTTTCACTGCTGCGCGTTCCCCCGAGTTGCGTTTTTTTTTTCTGCTTTCCCCCGCTCTGTCTTCTCTCTCGTACTCTTCTCTCCCCCACCCCTAGTGTTCCTCTGCTGTGATCTGGCTTACAGCTGAAGCCGATTCAGGCATGGAGGGGGGAGGGAGGAGGGGGGTGTAGTACGATGATTTCAGCTGGAAAAACTGCACCCTTTCTGCATGTTGCTTTGAACCCTATTATTTTCCAGTGGGCTGTTTGGCGGCCGTGCGCTGTTACGGTAACCCCACGGGGGTGGGGTGGGGGGGGGGGGGGTGGGACTCCGTCTCAGGCTCTCGCCGGCCCTCCAAACACCGGCCTGTAATTCCAAATATATACCCTGTACCATGATCGGGTAACACCCAGAACTAATGTTGGTAGGAAGAGGAAGAAGAAGAAAAAAACCCAGTACGCCGGTGCCTCGTGGTTTGGAACGGGCCGACTGTGGAGAAACGGAGTCGTGCAACCCATGGTCGTCGCGCTCTCAAAAAGCGGTGTTTTCCTCGGCCAAGCGAGAAACCAGAAGGACCTCTCGGGCTAGCGGGTTGACCCCGCCGCACACGGCCCGGCTTTACACATGTAGCCATGCAAGACGCGACAAGAAGGCGTCAAAGCGGCCTCCATTCTGAGCCGGGGCGTCCGTCCCTTCACCCGTGTGGGGGGCGTGTGGGACACGGGGGTGCGGGCCCCCGAGGTGAGCGCTGCCCCTCTGGGAGGTCGGGGGAAGGTTCCGGAATGGGCGAGGGGCGGCTCCCCTTCGTTCACACTTGAGCTCTGCCCAGCCATGCTGAACCCCCCCCTGGCCCTGCTCTCCTCGCCCTGCAGCAGAGTAATGGAGTGAGCGCCATTAGGGTCAGCGTGGTTAACACAGGCATAATGGAGATGAGCACCGCCCGGCCCAGCCTCCAACACATTACAGCGGGAGGAGGACGAGCCACTGATGAAGGACAATGGGCCGGGTGTCACTAGCATTAAGATTAGACCGCTGTAGGAAACCACCACTAATACAATGATGGAGGTTTTTACTACCTGCTTTGCGGAACGCGATAATGGATGGAGGTTACTCCCGGCTAAGTGTCACTGGAGAACGATTCAAAAACCTATTTAACGGAGTGTTTTTCATATTTGGAAAAAAATAAAAATCATACTATTTATGTAAATTCTAATTTCTAGTAATGGATGTTTTGTGTCAATTCTAAACGACTGTTTAGCCGTTTTGCTAAACAACAACGTAGCCTCGTTCGGCTTGTGTACACAGTTGAATCTCTGTGTTGTTGTTGTTGTTGTCTAGTTCCCTGGGCCCTAGCGGTCCTCCGCTGTGAGCCTGCCCTCGCTCCTGTCAGTGTTCCTCGGAGGTAACTAGCGGGGAAGCCATTAGTCCAGATAGAGGTGTTAGCCGGGCCGGCTCGACCTCGGCCCAGTGATGTATCGATCGGCTGCGAGCGGGGACGCTGAGCGGGGGAGAAGGACTGTTTGCTTTAAAGTTCAATGGCTCTCCACCACTGTTAGTGTTGTAGCCGCGGGGCCCAATCGATCGGCCGGACGAGGACACGCGTCGCCAGGCACGCTCCCCGTTTAGAAACATCATAATATCGCGCCGCGCCGGTTTAACCACGGCCGGGACATGGGAACTCTCCGAGTCCCGCTGTGCTGTGTTTTGGTCTGCTGTCTCCCCCTGCTCACTGTCCAGGCTGCCTCCGCCTCGTGGACCGGCTGGGGTTTGCTCACGGCAGGCTGGAGTCACCGCGTGCGAATTGTAATTATAGTCGATACCCGTGGCTGGAGGGGCAAGATAGAGAGGTGGGGAGAAAAAAATAATAATAAAACGGCACACTGAATAAAAGGCAAACAATCGTTTGCAGCCGAGGTAGGTGTCACGACGTTACTGATTAGAGCCACAGAGAAAAGGTGTTTTCAGAGGCGGGGATGGGCCTTTCTCTGTGTGTCTGTGGGTTCAAAATATATAATAAAAGATGCCTGCCGCATTTTCTTGGCTGTGGTTCAAATGCTGAGGGGGGAAGAAAGAAAGAAGAGCATTTGTTTCTAGTTCAAGGTGTGTAATGCACAGAGGCGTACATACATAATGGGCTATTGTCAGGGGGTTAGCGTGCAGATATTAATGCCCTGTTTGATCCCTGCTATTTGCTGCAGTGTCTCTCCCTGAAGGGAAGTGGAGGGGGGGGGGGGCTGTTCCCACTACCCTCCTCCACACCCACACACCCACCCACCCCAAGGCCCTGGCTAGAGGTCACCGTGTTTAGCACAACAGCAGCTCCGCCACATTCCTGCACACCTCCTCTCCTCTCCTCTCCTCTCTTCCCCCCTCCTTCTCCTCTCCTCTCCCTCTCCTCTCCCTCTCCCTCTCCTCTCCTCATTCCCACTGCGTTGCACTGCGTGGGTAAACACGTACCTTCCACCTCGCCTCCATTGTGTCCCGGTCGCTTGCCCTCTTTTTAAACCCTCTCAGCGTGGCGCTCATCCCTTGGTGTAATCCCACTCTGCCCCGTATGCATATGCATAGGCACTCTATGGCTGTGCATATATTTGCATCAGATTCTCCCCTCTCGTGTTTGTTCTCCCTCCACCTCCTCGCGCCGCCCGCGCCGTCTCCCTGCAGCCTCTCCGTGAACCTGTTTGCGTTTGAACGTCTTCGCTGGCGTTTGAACTCGTCCCATTGATTTGTTTACGGCACGGGGTTGCGCGGCAGTTCCTTAAAGGGGTGGAAATCGACCGTCTAAATATTTGACTAAGGGGTCAGCGAGATCGTGTCGGGCCGGGGGCCGCAAACACAGACGGAGCGCCCGCAGGAGAGGGGAAGTTGCTGGGCTTCTTGGACAGGAAGTTGGATGATCTAACCCCTGTAGGAGGTCTGCCGCAAGATGCAGAGGAAAGGAGAGGAGAGGAAGGCTGCAGCACTCAGGACCGGGCACATCTCCTCTTCTCTCCACAAGAGGGTGCTCCTGTACAGTTCATTTTTTCATCTTCGTCAGGGGACAGCATTCAAAAAGAAAATCCCATGCAAATTCAAATGTAGTCCTCCACTCTCCCTCCTAGATGCATAAAGTTATATGCTTACTCTTAAGTTACAGTCCTGAAAGCTAAATTGACTGTCGTAAGTACTTTGCCTTTGTGCACGTGTGACAGTAATTACTGTGCCAGGCCGTCAGTGGCATCAGGGAAAATTGACTCTTTCCCCACTATTCCTCGGCATTGTCAATCCATCTTTTTTTTTTCCTGAGCTAAAAAATATGCTTGATAGATAAATATACAAAAAAAAAAACAGGTGGGGGTCTTGACCAGTGAAAAGGGAATACACTGCATGTAATTGACTAACTGTTAATGTAGAAGTGCTGGCTAATTAGGTGTCCGAGGCAGTAGCCAGGGTGTAGTACATGTAATAGTGTCTCTCAGTCGTTACTCCTTTGCGAGGGAATTATCATTTTGTTCAGTCTTTCTGCTAACTCCAATGCATCCCATCTCTCTGTCTTTCTCCCATTTTCTCACACAATACACTTAAATGATCTGTAAAGTCTTTTTCTCCAACTTTGAAAAATATATATATTTTTATACAAAAACCTAAACTTTTTACTCGGGACATTGACACTGCAAGTGTTCAAGTATAAAGCTCTTCTACATTACAGTGTTCGGATGCACGCCTTCGAATTTGAATAAACCCTCCAACCTCCTATTATGCCCAATGTGACAATAGCCTCAGGCACATAGGCTCATGTACAGTACTAGCTCGTGTAACTCTTCAGCTAACATGAATAATACATGTTCATCACGGTCCTACTCATTAGCTAAGCACATAAGATGTACTCTTCTCAGTGCGTAGCAAACCACATTATACATGTCAGAGGAAGGACAATGGTCGCGACCACTGTAAATGTATGGACAGCATCCACTGAAGTTTACGTTATACAATGGCTCTTAGACATGTGAAGCACAAAGGGATTTGCATCGGAGACGTTTGACAGACGCTTGGTTTTACAATAGCTAGGCTCTGCAAAATGGACTTGTTATTGAACTTGTTTAAATAATGGTAATGGTAATTACTGAGTCTTTACATTTGATTCCCCGCAGTAACAAGCTGTGTTTCCCTCTCTCTCTGTTTTTTTTTTTCTTCATGACATGACAGTGGTGCGCTGCCGAAGTGTCTGTTGTCATGGCGCTCGGAGCCCATGCCAGATGTCATAGTTAAGTTTCTGTGATAAAAAAAAAGAAAAAATCACGCTAGAGGCTATTTTGTTGTCAGCGAATTAGATGAAACACAGATATGTTAAAATGTTACTTACCCTACAAAGCTTTTCTTTTTTCTTTTTTTTGGAGCGAGATAGTACATTTACCTTGAGGGTAAGCAGCCTTTTGCTCTGTCAGATGGAAGATCCGTGGAAAGAGTTTTTGAAATCAGCACAAACACATATTCTTCAGAGTTCAAATAAACCTAGCTCTGATACAATATATTTGACTCTTTTCATGCCATATGACTAGAGCCAGCATAGCTCGAATCAGATATATATATATATATATATATATATATATATATATATATATATATATATATATATATATATATATATAAAACATATATAACAATGATAAAAGGGGAAGTAAGTATATATACATATACATATATGCATACATACTTCCCCTTTTATCATTGTTTTCTACACGTTTTGTATTTGTAACATTTATTTTTTGTATGACCAAACTTTTATTGAAAGTAACCAGTGATTTTAATGATGTAATGGTATACCTATCCCGAGTCATTGGTTACTACCAATTCAATTAAACAGTCTTTGCAAATGCAAAAAAAACCTAAAGATGTTTTACCTTGACATATACTGTTTTAAATGCCTTTGATTATTTTTGACACATTAATTGTATACATTTCAAAAGCATATGACCATTATAAAATAACCATTATAAAGTTTTCATCACGATACGTACCAGGGTTTTAGTTATTATATATTTTTTTGTTTTAGGTTAGCTTTTCCTAAAATTTTGCTAATTAGCTAGTTTATAAAACATATTTTTCTTTAACCCCCCCCCCCTTCACAAGCACAACACACACACACACACACACACACACACACACACACACACACACACACACACACACACACACACACACACACACACACACACACACACACACACACAGATATTCTAGTCTTTTACTATGAAAATGTAAATCTATCATGAAATTTGTCTTTGTTATGCACAAACAGCTATTTTAATTAATAGAATTGAAGTGCCTAGTTATTGAAATGTTTTAGATGTACTGCTTATGCTTAACTATTATAAAAAATGTTTAGCTCATTTGACATACTTGTTTCAGAACAATATAATGGAGCCCAAAATCATTCACTTTAAATGTAAAATATTGGGTTTTATTATGTTAATTGTCTATAGTGTGCAGTACAGTTTTTAACTAAGTTGTGTGAATTGTTAATTTTATGGAAAACAAGAAATCCTTCGTAAAACTTCTTAACACACCTCTTAAAATAATTAGAAATATTTGTTAAAAGTCATGAACCATACATTACTTTAGGTATTCTTGTTCAGTAACACAATTAATTAATCAGTGTGTTTATTGTTCTCTGAATATGTCTATTTTATATGGGGAGGAGTTCCTGTGAATTAATTAGACTGTAACATTTTACATTTAGGCAATAATTCATCAACTAACATTTATTAGTTTAATTTATGAGTAAGCAATTTACACAACCAGCACTGCGGTAAACATCGTTAATCAAAATACATTATTATAATGAAGCAGTTCTAAAATGTTTAATAAAGGAAATAAAAAGGGGGTTACCCTTACACTGTGCATCCTTCCATTGCTGTGATAATT
>JAPMUY010004694.1:17500-32811 GCA_026901105.3 Galaxias olidus
GCACGAGATGTGATCTCGCTCGTCACCGTCTCCTCATTAGGGCCGGGTCACGCTTTGGAGCTTCAAACGGTCCACGCTCTGGTTCTCCCACGGAGAGCCGATTAGGGCAGGGCGAGGCCTGGAGGTGCGCGTGTGATACGTCTTTGGGAGGACGGTGGTGGTGGGGCTGGGGGTGTGGTGGTGGGTGGGTACACAGTGTCAGAGGGATGCTGCGTGGTGAATGTATCTTTAGGGCGCTATTTCAGGGGTAAGCGTGGGCGTGGTGGTATGGATCCGGAGTTGCGGTTCGAAGGCACTCTCCTTTGTTTGATGCCCTTGATAACTAGCATCTGGGATGTAGGAAAGGTTATGGAGAGATCGACCCCCCCCCCCCCCCCCTTTTCCTTGGAGTCCACGCAAAGTACACCCTGACTCAGAGGTCAAAGCGAGTTTTGTTTTCATTCAGGCAAAATCTATTGCGATCATTTGTCATGTTTGATTGGCCCACGCCGACACCCTTAAAATGGAGGCCGGTGATTTAGAAGCTGTTGCGAGTGTGTTCGGTCAGGGCACATCTAAATGTTTAAAAGTCAAGTGACGGGAGTGGGCGATCCGAACCTGAAGTTATGTCCTCCCAGGGAACTTCACCGAGATCCCTCTCGGATTTATGGGCACTTACCTTGGAGCCCGAGTCGATATTCATAAACAGGACTTCAAACAAAGACCCCCATCCACCATCCCTGCTTGTAAATAAATATAGATATGCCTTTTTTATAGACAGCAGCAATCTAAAATATTACCACCAGCAGAATTTTACCACTCACATTAATATTTTACGGCACACTGTATTTTACCGCATTGATTCTTTAAGTTTCATGGCTCTGCCCGGTTGTTTTAATTTTTTTTTATTCCAGGCAGGCGGCTGTAACATCATCAGACGAGTGTGCATCAGTGGGGAGGGGGTCTCGGAGGTTGGGGGGGGGGGGTTGACTCTCCAAACTTCTCAGAGTCTCACCAGTGTGTGGACGGGGTTGATGGGGAAAGCAAACGTCTCCGTCCCCGTTCAGTGCTGGTCCCTCCGTCTAGCCTCATGCCATGGGGACGACGTTCTCATTGACTCGGATGTTCTTGGGGGAGTACCTTAACAGCGTGGCACAGGTTTACGATATGGACCATCTGTAGTCTGCGTTTAACCTCCCTTCTTTAACTTTGTATTGGAAGCGTATCACAAATACAACCGTGGAATAGATTTAAGCCCGTAATAATTTTAAATACGGTGACAACAAAGAATTATGTTGTGTAAATAAATAAGCACATAATACCATTATATGTATAAGCAAGTTAAAGACCAAAAATCTATCCCCATGCATTCATAATATGCGTATGTTTTTCAGGGAAATAAGACGTTAAATCCTGTTTGAAATTTTTAGTTGCACTCCTTAACAAGTAAACCCCTACAAGTAATGCATCTGCCTCATTATGACGGAAATAAACTGTAACATCTGCAAGTGTGCATGCGTGTTAGTCTTTTAAGTGTCAAAACAGCTCTAATGAGCATGCATGATCATTAGTGTCCGTTAGGCGCCGCCTTCAGCTAATTGAAGCTTTATCTCGGGAGTGGCTTCTATGGCTTCGGTCGACTGTTTTCAACCGTCACCAACGTGTTTGGCAAAAAGCATATCCTGTCGACGTTTTAACTCTTTCATTTGTGCATGTCAATGTTTCCGTGGTCCCCGATCAACAATTCTAATGAGCTTTGAAATGTCCCCGCAGATGGTCGTCTGCGGTTGTTTCGTTTCGCTGACGCTTGCTTCAAACCCACCTTGTGATGGGGCCCCAGTGCTCTGAGGCTGAAAGAAGGGGTGTCTTCTCTTGTCTGACGAGGATCACGGCTTATCTAGATCAAGTGGATCTTGATAGTGACGCCGTTATTGTTCCACACGCCGTTACGTTATGCTAAAGAACCCGTGCCCCTACTGACTCAGCGACAGTGAAATATGTATCATCTTGCTGCGTTTTCCTTTTTTTTTTATCAATCTAGATATTACGTATTTCCTTCAATTTTTTTTATGTCGTGCTCTTTAACTGTCGTTTTCCCCCCCTTGTTTTTCCTGCTAGTTCTGTGCATTTGAAGCTCTTTGTGGAGCGCCTGTCTTATCCAGGTGTGTCGGGACTGATCCCCAGGCCCTTTGCTCTCGTGGAAAATCTCCCAGGCTATGGAGGGGCTCTCCGGGGGCCCTTCCTTACACACCAAATGGATGTCTCCGACTGGAAATGACACTTTCAGCAGGATTTGCCATTCCAAACCTCTTCAAAACCCTCGCGATCACCGCCGCTCGGCCCTCTGAGGGATTGGTTTGAAATGTACGGCGGCTTCAGAAAGCCCAATGAACGCGGCACGCTTGAATGAGAATTTCATTGTGGAAAATAAAAGATAAGTCTAAACTGCTGGCAATGTAGTACGGTCTTTTCTTTTCTTTTTTTTCTTTTCTTTTTTTGTTTTGTTTCTCAGAACAAAGACCATCCAACCGGCGCTGCAGCTACTTTATCACCTTGGGAAACTGCGGTTCTCAAGGAGAGCCAGCGGTAAAAAAAAAAAAAAAAAAAAATCAATCAATAAGCCCATGAATTTTTATGTTTGGAAGCTTGTCTTCTGGTTACTCCATTTTGTAGATACAACATGGATACAAGCACATGCAGGGCAAAAAAAAAATTTCTGACGGCCTAACTTTTTATTGTCGACGTCTTGACGGCTGCAGCGGTCCCCAGCTCGTATGATATATACATCGGCCCACTCAGATTAGAGTTGTGAATGTCTCGGTCGACTATGGACTAGTAATGATATAATTCAGTGGCAGAGGACTGTGAGCCCACAGCCCTTCTCTGCATAGTAGTTGGGTCCCCCTTCGTCTTTCAGAGGCTGCACTTTTCTCCCGGGGGGCTTAGAAGGTGGCACAATGGAGGATGGAGGTGGGGGGGGGGGTGAAAGGAGTACCTCGAGGCTCCTCATTCAGCGCTCCCATTCTCCCCTGCACACACTCTTGAGTTTTGAAGGCCCTCTTTCTCTGGCCTGCGAGCAGGGGAGCCCTGTAATGGGCTCTAATTGATAAGGAGGTGTTGGGATCTTTTTTTTTCTTTTTTTTTTCGCGTGGGCCGAGTGGGAGGAGAAGAGGGGGGGAGAGAGTGTGAGGATTAGGCGTGAGGAGGAGGAGGAGGAGGAGGAGGGGCGGAGAGGACCCAAGTTTCCAGAGTGGTTCTGGGTCGGTCCGTAATGACTCATTAATTTCCTGGCGGTTTTGTGGCAGTTGGCTCATTACCAGTCCACAGAGGAGAGGGAACAAAGCTCTCGGTAGGTAGGAGGTGAGCTTAAATAGTTTGGTCTCAACACTTCCCAAGGAGGAACAAAACGCTGAATGGCACTTGGAACAGAAGCAATAAAAGTGGCAGATGCAAATTGCGGCGAGGAGTCTTCCTTCAAGGCGTTTTTTCTCTCTCCCTCTCTCTCTCTCTCTCCCCCGCTCACTCTCCCGCTCTCCCTCTCTCCTAGTCTCTCTCTCTCTCTGTCTCTCTCTCTCTTCACAGGCTGGGGAGCTCTAATTAGCTAGTGAGATGTTTCATTTCTGATAAGCTGTGTCTTCTGTCTTACAAAGACTTAATGTGGGAGGAAGTGCATATGGTCTTTGCAGCTGATTTGAACATCTGCTTACTCATGTAAAAGAGTGTGGGGGATATTTTGGGAGCAGTTACCACTATTTTAAATCAGAAGACTACTCAAACCTAAAGCACTGGACCCTGTCTCAATGTGTCGGACAATGGACGACATAGGGTCATCGCGTAAAAAAAAAAAAAAAACTCAACACGTAACCGTTTTTCTTGGTGTGTTGTCCCATCTCTTTCCGTAGGATGAACGACTATGGACAGATCGGCAGTTGCTTCCCTGAAAACGCAGATGTCCCTCGCTTCGTGGAGGAGCTGGCGAACGTGTCCAAGATAACCTGTGGGGCGAACCATAATCTGGCTCTGACAGGTAGAATGACAACTATCGCACTGTGATCTCCATCGCCTCCCGCTGTTGCAAATTCCGTGCATTTTCCTTTGTGGGATGTCTCCGCGACACAATGCCGTACCCGCACGTCTTACCCATCATGCACCAGCTGTCGGCCGGGCGTCAGAGCGGGAGGAGGACTGAACTTATGAGTCATGGGCAACCACCGTGTGCCTCAAAGTTCAGCTCTCTTACTCAATTTAATGACCAGACCAGAGCCCTCAAGCCTTCCATCTGCGTGTCACATCCTCTTTGAGAGCACGACAGAGAGAGAGATATAAAGAGAGAGAGAGGGACAGAAAGAGAGAGAAATTGAGAGAGAGAAATTAAGAGAGAGAGAGAGAGAGAGAGAGAGAGAGAGTGGCCCTGGCACCTGATCCATAACAGTCATTGCCTGTTACATACATTTCAGGATTCGTTCAGGCTATGAAGATAATCGAGGTAGTCGACAGTTCCCCCCGCAGCCCAATGGATTTATGATAGCACTGTCAAGAAAATGAAGCGAAATGACACAGTAGCTGACTTTAGCTGCAAATAATGTGATAGGCTGTACCGTGGGTCCGCAGCAGCTGCTGTCATCGCAGGTAATAGGCTATAAAGAAAGCCTGATAGCAATACCTGTCATCTCTTAATGGCTGACTTCACTGAAGAGCTTTTGTGGCCTTTAACATGGAGATAATAGAAGATACAACACATTTTACAGCTTTGCCGTTGCATCCATAATTTATCTCCGGAGGCCCCATGCAGCACAACAAGGACAACCCGCTTCGGAGCCGCGGGCTTGCCAGGGAGAGACAGGGGGGGGGGGGGAGCTGGGGGGGACGCAGGCCTTTAGTTCATACCCCCACAGTAACTTCCTCAAATCAGATATTAATGGTGACCTTAGGTGGAGTTTGCATACAGGATAGTAACAGGAAACATGGCAGAACAGAGAAGTCATCTGAAATGTGTGGACGCTAGCTGTGGATCCGCCTTCCCTTTCAGGAGACGGGAAGCTGTTCCAGTGGGGATGTGGCCGCGCGTGCGGGAGGTTCACAAAGAACATTCTGTGTCCAGAGGAAGTGACGTCCCCGGGATCAGCCGTGATGGATATTGCTGGAGGATGCTGGCATAGCTTGCTACTAACTGGTAGGCAAGATATAATATATATATATATATATATATATATATATATATATATATATATATATATATATATATATATATATATATATATATATATATATATATATATATATTTGATAAGTGTAATTTAGTCAGACTCAGTAGCTCAGTCACATATTGTTATTTTCTTATGTACTCACCTACGCAACCTCTACATGGGCATACTTTTGTCAACTCTGGTGCTAACTGATGCTAACTGACTGGTGTCGTTGCCAGGACAGCTGACCTCCCTCACTATCTTGTACAGTCAACAGTACATACTGGAACATAGTGGAGTGCACCGTGTCCTCTATGTTGCAATTTGAGTCGGTTCACAGCAAAGTCAGTGTGATGGACACAGAAATAGCACGGCACAGTGGGACTGTGCGTGTGTGGGTGTATTTGTATGTGATTGTGTGCGTGTGTGTTTGAACTTTACATGCGTGCGTGTCCTTCTTCATATATCCCTGTTTGGGAGGGGGGGGGGTTGTGTTTGTGCTTTTAGCGGGGGCGGCCATATATCAGCGTCCTTCATTAGGAGCGCTCCCAGCGCTGGTGTGCCTGCGTAAACACAGAGGTTGAGGCCGCGACCGCTCTTTCCCCTCTCCGTGGAGGACTTCAAAGTCACTCCACCTCGGCCGGCTGATGGATGCTCCCCCGTCCGCCGGGCTGATGTATGGCGCCCGGTTGCAGGCCCCCACGGTGGATCCGGGCTGCCACTGCGGGGGCCATCGCGGAGCCGGAGCGCCAGAGTGGGCCATTTGTTAGCTTCAGCGCTATCTGGGAGACCTGGCTTTAATTCTGCACTGGGGACATCAATCCTTTTAATACAACACTTTGCGGAGTCGTTCGTCGGCGCCGCTAACGCCGTCTATTATTAAACCTATTAAAAGTGTAATACAATTTAAGTGGAGTGCTAAAAGTGGATCATTTGTTGCACCCATTCCATTAGAATTAATTCTCCATTTATGATCCCAGTGATTAAACCATAGGAGTCGGCGCACTAAACGGGAGACGTAAATGGCAGAGCAGGCCGAGGAAACATTTACACAAGCGCGGGCATTAACACAAACACTCACAGGCATGAGACTGCGCAGACCGCACGTGCACGCACACGTGCGCAAACACGTTCACACACACACACGCACACACGCACACGCGCACACACGCACACGCGCACACACGCACACCTGCTGCATTTTCCTGCACAAACGCTGTAATGTCCTCCGTTTGATCTCCAGCACCAGTGTGTCATGGGGGAACAGAAATATCCATCTCCAATCAGGCTTTAATGAATAGCCTGATGAGTGTCGCCGGGCAGAACAGAATTGTCTGATAGGTCTGAGACCATAGACTGAGCGAAAGGGGGAAAGGGGAGAGGGAGAGAGAGCGAGAGGCAGAGAGAGAGAGAGAGAGAGAGAGAGAGAGAGAGAGAGAGAGATAGAGAGAGAGTGTGTGAGAGAGAGATGGCGAGTGAAGGGAGGAGAGGGTGAGTAAGGTACAGTCGAAGGGTCACTGAAGCGTGAGGAGATGAATTCTCTCTACTTCCCAAATAGACGGAGAGGACTATTTAATACTGTTAAGCAAGCCTGGCGGAATCACCTTCACTGCTGGGAGGAGCTTTCAGCTATTGGGGTCAAACTGTAGATGGATACACCAAGGGACCAGAAAGAGGGTCAGGGGAGAAAGAGAGAGGGAGCGGCAAAGGGGGAGAGGCGCAGAGAGACTGAGGAAAGCTAGGCGATGGAGAGCGCATAAAAAAAGGTAGAGGCAGAGAGAGAGAGAGGGAGAGGGAAACGGCGGCGTTTGAACGACAGCTCGCTGGGGCCAGAGCATATTGAGGGCAGCAGGTGGAAGAGTGGCACAGTTAATTAAAACGCCAGCCTTAATGTCTCGGCCCGTCACTCCAGGGAGAGAGAGAGGAGAGAGGGAGAGGGAGGAGAAAGAGAGGAGAGGAGAGTCAGAGGAGAGAGAGAGGAGAGGAGAGAGGGCTGAGGAGAGGAGAGGGCTGAGGAGAGGAGAGGAGAGAGGGCTGAGGAGAGGAGAGGGCTGAGGAGAGGAGAGGAGAGAGGACTGAGGAGAGGAGAGGAGAGGAGAGAGGGCTGAGGAGAGGGCCGTGACTGGGGCCAGACCTCCCTGCCTGCCTGTCGAGCTGGCCCATCACCGAGGCAGCCAGTCAGCCAGCCAGCCAAGCCGCCACCCGGCCACATGTCAGACAAGCCCCAACACCGTGCCCTTCACCCCCCTGGTCCACAACCCCACCTCCCTTACCCATTTACTCCCCCCCCCCCCCTTCCCCTTCCCCTCCCCCGGAACGCCCAGCCAACCTCCCCCCTCTGCCTATCCACCCTCAGATACCAGCAATCCTCCAGCACGGCCAACTCCCTCTTCCAACACATACATGAGAAAAGAAGAAAAGATAAAGCTCTCTTTTTCTCTCTCTCTCTGTCTGTATCTCTCTCTCTCTCTCTCTCTCTCTCTCTCTCTCTCTCTCTCTCTCTCTCTCTCTCTCTCTCGCACTGTGATGTTGTGTTCCTCTGCTCTCCAGCGTCTGTGGAGCGCCTCCAGATTTCCAGCCTCGCAGCGTAATCTGCCTGCCTTCAATAAGTCATGGGCTGCGCAGGCTGCCGTGCAGCCCTCACTGTGCTGTCTGGGGGTAAACGGGATGTCGTGATGTTTCTCTCAGGGCCCGTCTGGAGCGCGGAGCGAACCGAGCCATGATCTGATAAAGCCAGCGTGCTCGGTGCCCGGCACAGCAGCGGCTTTCATTGGCGCCTCGGCAGTGGACACGGACGAAGCCCGACGCGCCTCGTGCTAGCACACGCGTGTTGGCCCGCGGCGTGTACACGCCCGACCGGGGAGGCTGATGCCCCCCCCCCCCCCCCCGCATGGAGTCAGTGTGAGGCGGTGACATTGGAACGCTGGGCGGGCGGGGACGATGCTGTGGTTGGGTCCGAGAAACTCGGGGCATTGTGTCAAGGAGTATGACACACACACAGAGAGAGAGAGAGAGAGAGAGAGAGAGAGAGAGAGAGAGAGAGAGAGAGAGAGAGAGAGAAAGTGAGAGAGGGAAAAAAAAACGTATATGGCGTTACAGAAAGAGATCCCCGGAGAAAGACGGAAGAAGAAGCAGAAAAAAAAAAAAAAAGGAGAGCGAAACAGGACAACGTCGGGAGCGAGCGCGTCCGCCGAGGCTTCAGGTGGGTCGGGGGCGCCGGCGTTGTTTGGCTAATGTTTTATCAGGCCCCCACGCCACAGCGCCCCGGATTGCTTTGTCAATAACCCGGCCGGGACCGCGCCGGGCGCCGCTCCCAGCCTGCCGGGCCTGAGTGACAGGCAGGAGATGGCAGATAATTCAAAGAAATTGGAAGTGTGAAATCTTTAAGGGCCACTTCTTAGCACGGCAAATGCCAGGGTATCTTTCCATCAGCCACTGCTCTCACAAGCCAGCGCATTGTTCATGGTGGCCTGTCTGTCCATCAAGAGCGCTTCAGGAGGGATTTAGCCCCTGTTTGGCTCCTTATCTCCCCTCAGCCGTGGCTGTGTGTGTGTGTTTGTGTGTGTGTGTGTGTGTCTGTGTGCTTGTGCGAGACTGTGTGTGTGAATGCTATGGAATACCTTAGTGTATGTGTATGTGTGTGTGTGTTGTCTGGGCTACAAGGATTCCATAGCATGAAAGAATGTTGATCTTCCACACACACACACACACACATACACACACACACACACACACGCACACGCACACATACTGTATATATATTCACATTATATTTCCTTTGTCCAGTCAGCCATCCATCTATCAGTCCAGTTATCTCACCATCCATCTGTGTATCTCATGCTCAACCCATGTTGAAGAGAGTGCTGCCGGCTTACGGCTTATCTGGTTGCACTGGCTAATTTAGCTGTCAGCACTTGGAGCTGATTCACCCTTGATAGAGCTAGTCTTACACTGTCCGGTCTGTTTGTGTGTGCGTGTGTGTGTGTGTGTGTGTGTGTGTGTGTGTGTGTGTGTGTGTGTGTGTGCATAGGTGCGTGTGAGAGTTGGCTTCATCTGCAGAGCTCTGTGTCGAGACCTCAGGTCAGCTTCTGTGAGCAGAAGATACGTTTCCGTGTGCCTTCTCCCAATAAAAAGTCAAACGTGCCAATGTCCTCGGTTGCCAGTGATAGGCAATAAAGGTGCGTCCGTCACCATAATGCTGTTAGACTCTCGCCGTAGTCCCGGTCTAGTATTGAATGTGTTTATCAGAGTCAGTGATACGGTAAGCCACACTCGACCCCCCCCCCCCCCCCCCAAAGCTCCGAGCGCAGGCTAATCGCGTTCCAAAAATGAAAGGACATGCCAGCACGCAATCAATGAACTCGGAATGTATTCTATGAATACACGGCGTTAACAAGTTGAGATCTGGGCCATTTTGTCTAGCTATCCCCCTAATTAGACTCTGGCCAATTTTGATTGTACAAAAAAAGGAATTGAGATAGAAGTTAATTATTAGTTTGATAATGAGGTTTATGATTAAGAAGTTAATAAAAGAAAGCAAACGGAAACTTTTTTTGGAAAGCGAAACCATAGTTTTCCCAAGACGGAAACCCTGCTTATGTGAGGCCAAACTTGTCGCATCCCTACGTTGGTTCACTAGCAAAGACCAAGAGGGAACTGGTGTGAAGGCTAAAGGGCGAGGGGAAAAGAGCCAGGGAGCAGGAGAGCAAAATATACAGAGAGGGCGTCCATATTTTGCCTGGGAAATATTTCCGAGTGCCTGCCAGCGCTCACTGTCCCGGGGAAGTGGTTCCCAGGGCAGACGCGTTCCAAGCTGTTCAAATACCCATTAGGATGTTTTGTTTCCCACACGGAGCAAAATAAACGACAGGAGGAGGTAGTGATGAGGTGGGGGGGCAGGACCAGAGCAAGATACGGGAGGGCCAGGGGAGGGGGGGGGGGGGGGGCATCAGTATCTTGTGTGCTATTAAATGATCCTTGTGTGTGGAGTGGGAGGACCACCGGCTCGTTCTCCTCTGCCAAATACCGATCCCCTAACTTAATTTCCTGCTCAATTGCTGTTCTATAGTGCATAGTACAGTGCTCCAGCCTGGTAATATAGGAAACAGATTGCCTGTGCGGCGGAGTGGAGAAAGCCGAGGCTCGCCGTTCGCTGCAGAAGACCCAGAGTCTCCAGGGGGGGCTTGTCGGTGGGCTTCACAAAACCAACAAAGCCCATCTTTCCCTCCGACTGGCAGCAGCTGGCAGGTAGATTTGTGGAGGTGTGTGTGTGTGTGTGTGTTGTGTGTGTGTTTGTGTGTGCGGGAGTTGAGTGTGAAAGTGAGAAAGACCGAGAGTGAGAGGAAGACAGATATGGTTGTGCTGTGTGTGTGTGTGTGTGTGTGTGTGGCAGGGTGGGGATTGGGGGGTGTTATATTGTCTGCTAGGCTTTGTAATGGAGAGTGTCAATGTCTTCCATCTTATGTTTGCTCCTGTGCAATGACTCCCATCCAGGCAAACATGTAGGCCCGAGCAGCAGCCATCAATCAACAGTGTTACACAGGGTTGTGGAGTGTGTAACTACTGTACAGCACACACACACACACACACACACACACACACACACACACACACACACACACACACACACACACACACACTCCCAGACACACTCGCACACATATTCGCGCACACCACCATCAGCAAGACAAGTACACCTGACTGAGATTGTATTAGCTACTGTATGAGAGGATGTGACAAATCCTCCTCCAAGCACCGGGCACATCTGTTCCATATAATGTGACATTGAAACACGGCAGCCTCCATTCTGCTGCACTGTCACACCGCCACACACGGAGGGAGAATGGCAAACAGGGACACACACCACGGAAAAAAAGCTTGCTCCTTTTTCTTGTCAATTTTTTTTCCCGTCTTCATTCAGGCCAAAGAACACAGCCGGAACCAAAACTAGGTACGACAACGGACGTACGTAATATAGTCATTTTCTTCTCTCCAGAGACCGCCTCACTTGCGAAAGTTGTTCGTACCTTCGCTGTGTGTTTTGTCACCCACGCTTGTTGGCGTGAAGTTGTTCGTGCAACTTGCGTCCCCCCTGAACCCAGTTGCCACCGAGCTGTGCTAATGTTAGAAGTGTGAACCCTCCCTGACCTGTCAAAGTGACGGGCCCGTTGCGTAACCGCCTCGTGTAATGAACTTCCTCCCGCGAGACGTCATTAAGGACGGGAATGTTTGTCTTCCGCTATCGCGGCGAAATGAATATTCAGCTATTATCGCTGCGCTGCGCTCCAGATCTAAATAGGAGCGCCGGGCTTCCCTGCGAACACGCGCACACACAGTTTCTATATCATTTTTGGGGTGTTTTAAACCCCGGCCTGCTCTGTGATCCCTCCGCCGCTGACAGTCCTCGCGGCCAACCTTGTGCTTGGCGACGCTCGACGACGGCTAAGGCCACGCCGCCGTCTCTTCCCAGACATATTTTTTGTTTCGATCTGTTCCAGTCGCTTAGGCCTCGCTCCCTGCTCCCTCCGTCAGCCAGATTTACATATTTGTCTCGACAAAACGTCCTGTTGTGAGCCACTAAAGACCCGCAGTCGTCCCGTTTGGGTTTCTGGTGGCTGGCCAGAGGCGGCGGCCGCGCGGGGGGAAACAACGAGACGGGAACGGGATAGAGTTGTCAGAGGGATTTCCATCCCTCCACACAGGGATCTGGAGGGATCTCCGAGCCAGAGTTGTCTTTGAGGAACGGAGCCAATTGGTCAGCTTATCGGCTGGATCAACACTGGACGGTTCTCAGGGCTCCTCTCCCTTTCCCATGTAGAAGGCCCCGAAGGGGGAGCTTCTGTCTGTGTGTGTGTGTGTGTGTGTGGCTTCAGCACGAGTGTGTTTGTGTGAGAGAGAGAAAGAGACAGGGAAAAAAAGAGAAACAGAGAGAAAGGGAGAGAAAAAAATTTAGAGAGAGAGAGAGAGAGAGAGAGAGAGAGAGAGAGAGAGAGAGAGAGAGCACAGCAGAGCATCCTGTGGAATGTGATGATTATTTGAATTCCCATGTTTATTGAAAATGAAACCCCGGGGTCCACAAATTGGCAAAGTCCAAAGTTGATACTTAACATTCCGAAAATATTGACATGCAGGGGGAGTATTGGGGAGGAGACCCCTGTCTTTTCAAGGCATGTCATACACCATCTGAGGCTTTGATCGCCAGCCCCCCTTGGCGTATCATCAGAGCGGTAAATATAACTGCAGGAAGTCGTGATTTCTGGAGCAAATTATGAGTGTGTTTACACTGCACACTGACTGAGCAATATATTCCCGATCAAAGATAAACTGTGCCAAAGAAAAATAGGAGTTGCATTAGTGTAACAGTGGGAAAGAGGAAATGGCACGTCCCCACAGACTGATGTACCTTGTAAAACGATCCCCCCCCCTCCCCCGCCTCCTGACCGCAGTGGTAAAGTCCCTGCCAAGATGGCTGCCTCCGCCGCGGCTCCGCAGGCCCTGACCCTGGAGACAGTGCCAGGCACGCCGCTTCTCCAAGCGCCATGAATCTCCCCGGCCTGTCGCTCTCTGTTGTCCTCTCTTCCTGTCCTCCTTACGCTGGGCTCTCGCTCTCTCCCTGCTCTTTCCCACCACCGTGGGCCATGAAAGGAAGCGTGTGTTGTCTTCCAAATTCCTGTGAGTTTAAGATAATACGAGGCGGTGTCGGAGCGCTGTCGGGGGAGGCTCTCTCGCTCTCTCTCTCTCTCCGACTCAGGGGTTGAGTGCTGACGTCATGGCCCAGCCAGGGAGGCCTGCTCAGGGCTTGTCGTGGGAAGATGGTCCCCTGGGTTTGGAGCTCTTGAACACGGAGGAGGGTGGCATTAGTCTGATGCAACATCATTGAATTTCTGCCGCTGACGAATGAGCTTTGACATTAAGCTCAGTGTGGGAGAGGAGCATCAGAAATTTGGACCGAGTATTATGGTTTTGGTGATTCATGTGTTCAGCTATTAGAGTGTCATGTTGTTACTGCTAGCCCTTTGCCGTGCGTGATGAATTATTTTCTTAACGTTATCGAATGAGTTATACCACTGGGGCCAAAAAGACAGAATGTCCAACGTTCAACCGACTTTAAGTGGTGATATTTGGCTGCAGTCCCAAACACATGCCGACATGCTATTTATGTGTAGTATATTACTGTTTTTATTTTTATTTTTTTAAATCTTGAACCTTGTTGTGGTTGTTATGATCCAAGATTCCTTCGTACGAGTCCCTAAGGTATAGATTAATTTTGTGTCTGCTTTTTGAATTCCATTTAAAGTGACAGGTTCTTGTATTTATCGCAGATTTATTATTTTAGAGAAGTGAAAATAACAAGTTTGCTGTTTTGGCCCAATCTTTGAGACGTTTTATTAGATTTTTCCATTTCCCTAATATCGTTGCTTTCTTTTCACATCACAGTACGGTAGACTACAGGCTTGTTCTCATGGACTCCATTTTCCATCGGTCAGAAAGCAAACAATAAAAATGTTTCCCAAACCTGCTAGTCACATTATGTTGACAAACCCTGGCTGCCCGGCCTGGCCAGCACCGGTGAACTATTGTAGCCTGGACCCTTGGCCCACAGAGCTGGAGGGATCGCCTCCTCACTTCGACTGAGTAAACCGTTTCTCTTCCTCGCTGCCTTTTTTTCCTCCCCTGCTCCCTCTCCGTCCTCCTCTCTAGTTCTCTCTCTCCCCCTCTCTCCGTGTAGGAGAACTGCACAGAAGGCGAGGTCTGAACTTCAACCACCAGAGGTTACGTCGATTCTCTGCCCCCCCCCACCCCCCAGCTCTTTTTTCTCTCCCCCCGAATAGGTCGAACCACCCACTTAGTATAAGGTCACCAGCTAGCCAGGCCCAGGCCCAGGCCCAGGCTGTAAACTTGGCACGGCTCTGGCCCAGCGCCCTGCTGCTGCCTAAGACACAGCGGCTCCCGGGCCAAGTCAAATAACACATTTAGCCAATTGGAAAATAAGATTTAAGTGGGCCAGCACAAGGCCGCCAACCTTCTCATCTTTTTTTATGTTCGTATCCTTTGTGTGCTAGACTGTGAAGAACAGCATTTGTTCAGGGTTTTAATCTTCGTTTTTTTTTCTTTTTTTTTCTGTTGATTATTTTGGAAACAGGTCAATTGGGGGTTGAGTCTCGGACTCCGCCCAGCTAAAAGGGGAAACCGCCTTGGCTCTCTTTTACACTGCATGAAAACCAATTTTCTCATTGTTTTTTTGTTTTTTTCTTCGCTATTTTTCTCTCCGCCCCTCTCTTTCTTACCAGCCCCCGTCTCTGCTCCCTGTGTGGATAAAACTCTGTTCCAAGGAATTCAATGGCCAAGTTCAGACCCTTGAAGTGACTGGCTTTGATTCCAAGGCCCCGTTTTCTACTCTCTGTTCTTCTAGCTTTCTTCTCTGCTCTCCTTTTGAAAGCAGGACGCCCTTAGTCCACCGATTCTGACTCTTATCACCTCTTTCTCCTGTCCTCTCTCTCTCTCTCTCTCTCTCTCTCTCTCTCTCTCTCTCTCTCATAGAAACATACACTCTGTCCGTCTTCCTCCCTGCCTTTCTTTTCCCTGTCCCCGCCAATGGGAATCGACTGGGAGAAAGGACACGAAGGCAATTCACCTGCGTCGCCTCTTCATCGGGCGACCTCGTCTAATGACGCTACGACACGTGCACGTGGCACTCCTCGTGTCTCCAGCCTGACATCAAAAGCTCTACGCGGAAACACAATCAGGCCCGCCGTTATCGAACGTGGCGGACCTCCTTCGTTGATAGGCACCCAACGCGAGCCCAGGCCCATGTTTCCTTGGCCGGCGACCGAAGCGTGGAGGAGGTCAGCCCGGTTTAATTAGCTCCTATTGTGAAGGCAGGTCGCTAGATTCACTAAAGGTGTGGCAGATGTCGCGGAGGGCCTGGGGACGGCGGGGGCTGAACCTCGCGTGAACCTGTCGATGCCGAGAGCCTCAGTGTTGCTGCTCCCCCCCCCCCCCCCCCCCCCCCCGTGACCGCCCGATGGATTCAACCCGGGACGGCGGCTCAGCGACGGGGCTAAGCCATCAGGTAAGTTTGGAATGGACTCTGATCAGTCATTAGTCAAATCCCTGCTTTTTGCATTCACACGTACGTGTTTGAAT
>JAPMUY010004695.1:0-20000 GCA_026901105.3 Galaxias olidus
ATGTCAGTGGCCTCCACCTGGAAAACCATTCCTGATTTGGGGTCATCTCATTGTTGCCCCTCTAGTGCACCTGTTGTTAATTTCATTAACACCAAAGCAGCTGAAACTGATTAACAAACCCCTCTGCTACTTAACTGACCAGATCAACATCCCAGAACTTTAATTGACTTGATGCAATACTCTGATTAAAAAGTGTTCCTTTAATTTTTTTTGAGCAGTGTATATAGGAGGTCAAAAAATAATTAGAATATGTATAGGACAAACAATAATATATAAAGGACAAAAAATAATTATATCACCACGTCTATGCTCCAAACGGTTCAATAATAATATTTATAGGAGGGCAAAAAAAAAAATTTATAGGAGGGCAAAAAATTATATATATAGGAGGACAAAAAGAATTATATCACCACGTCTATGCTCCAAACGGTTCAATAATAATATTTATTGGAGGACAAAAAATAATATATATATATATATATATATATATTTTTGTAGGAGGGCAAAAAAATAATTAGAATATATATAGGAGGTCAAAAAATTATATATATACATACATACACACACACACACACACACGCCTGGCTGGGACTGAGAAAGGACATCTATTAAGTTCATTTTCTCACACCTCCAAACCGTGTTTATATATAGGAGGGCAAAAAATAATAAGAATATAAGTATATAGGACAAAAAATAACCATGAAAACTCACTTGAGGGGCACGCAGTAGCGAGATGTAGCCTTCACTCTGGCAAATAATTAACTAATTTGGTCAAACTGAAAAAGTAATTGTTTTTAGAATGTATACACTTTTATTTAATATAAAAAAAAACTAAGCGAAGTTGGACCTGTGGTTATCCTAGTGACCGCGGTAATGAGCCCAACCCCGTGGTGTGCGTTATAATACTGCCGTAATGCGGTAACCGCCCCAGCCCTTGCAACCAAAGACTTGAGACTTGACTTGGACTCGAGCTCAACGACTTATAAACATCTCTGGTTCAGCCCAGAGGAGTGTGTCAGCCAGGTCTGGGTTGATGGTTAGCCCGGTCACAGCTTAGACCAGCTGTTTGAATGGGAAAAAATTCAAACATTCAAACAAAAAAGCTCAATTCCCCCCTTTAACAGCCAGGCCCCAATTCTGAGACATTCAGTTAAAACCTCCCTCGATTTATAAAGATTGTTAACCTCATAGGAAACTGACGCACGTCATCTCTCTCTCTCTGTGTCTCTCTCTCTCTCTCTCTCTCTCTCTCTCTCCTTTTTATGGGAGCCAGAAAAAGCGATTGAATCAATGAGCTGGCACAAATGACATCCAAGAGAGTGGCCTGGAGTGTGGCATTGGTATTTCCACGGTGTCATTCTGACTGAACCTCTGGCCCTGTTGTTGGTCCAGCGTAGTGGCTGGAAATGGGTAGTGTCAACGGGAATGATAGAGTCCATTATGGTTTGGAGGTGTGAGAAAATGAACTTAATAGATGTCCTTTCTCAGTCCTAGCCAGGCGTACGACAGTTACTCTGCAGTCACATTGCTTTCTAAGGGGAAAATATTGGGCAGTCAACTGGCAGGCACAGACACACACGTGGACACACACACTCAAGTGCACACTTGCACACACACGCAGCTAATAAGTACCCTGTTAGATCGTATTTCCTTTCTTTAGATACAGTACATCTAGTTAGGAGGAGTGTGTGGTTTTGTGTGTGTGTGTGTGTGAAGCAGGTCAGCTGTGGATGAGTGCAGGGGGATGATTAACCTTCTCCATAAGCCGTGACACGGAGTTCACTGGCTGCCGCACAGCGCTGACCGCCGCCCTGCCTCATAGATGGCTTGACCTCCGCGCTGTCAATCATTTCATTCATATGGGCACCGATACAAGAGACCCTATGTGTCGCTGCCTGCGGACTAAACCACAAAGAGAGACGTAGCTCTGTGTTGCCTTCTTGAAAATACGGAAACAACGGCTTCCACCTCAGACCAGATGAGTTCACATAAACCCTTTTTCGTAAAACGAGAGAATATTCCTAAACTGCGGCGTTCGTGACGTCAGTTCCCGTCAAGATCTTTGCCTCAATATTACCGCGCTGTGAGAGAAGACTGCTGTAGATGTGTAGCCACAAGCGCACCCACGCTCCACGCTCTGAGGTCGTGCTTCCAGCTGCAGCTGTCTCACTGTGCCAGTTCAACTGCCGGCACCGTCGGCGGAACTGTAGCCGTTGCTATCTTATCTACCGACTAACACTGCTTCCTGAGGAGAACCAGAGATGGGGCCGCAGACAGTCTGTGCTGGTTCTCCTGGAGTGGGACGGGGGAGCCTGCCTCTGAGGTAGTGGTCTGAAAGAGGAGTGTGAGGAAGGGAGATGAGGTGAGACAGAATATGAGAGAGATAAAGAACAGGGGTCAGAGAGACGGTTGGCTGGGGATAGTTTGTGATACAGCCCGCTCACTAAGATGGCACTGTGGCAAGTGTGTAGTCTTCACTTTTCCCTGAGGTCTGTCACCTAGTGATTTGAAAGGTTTCCTTGCCACTACCCCAGTCTATTATTCTCTGTTTCAAACAAGCAGAACTTTTGATTTGCTCTTAGGAATGAACCATTTCCAAATGTCTCAACCTCATTGGTGGAATGTCTTGCCGTACGAGATATATCACATTGGCTGTGAATTCACAAGGCCTTTCCCTCGTAGAGGTTTCCCCCCTGTAGGAGGCGGTGGTCTGCGCCGTAGCGACATGACTCTGTGTGTCCAGTGTCCTACCAGCATGCCTGGCTCTCTCCGTCTTCCACCAAAACCCTGACTTTACTACTTAAGTCTCAGCTTTAGAGGGGATGAGCTCCTGTGTGTTCAAAACAGCTTGACCTCACGTTGAGTCTCGTATCTCGTGTTAGTGGTGTGTGTGTGTGTGTAGGTTGTTAGGCTCCCTGATCCTCTCTAATCTGCACCTGTTCTTCATTCAAAGGTATTAGGTAAAATGCTCGACAAAGTATAGGATAGGCTGTGATTTACTTACGAAGTGAGTCCAGTGTTCTTTGACTGCCCAGTGTGTATTTGGATGTCCTGTTGATTTGGCTTTTCATGGCAGGAAGTGGAGCGAGCGGATGGAAACATATTGAGGAAAACATGCACCAACAGTTCACAATGGAAAAACCATGGCCACCGAGAAAATGCCTTCCTGGAATACAGCCATGCTCGGCATTCGCTTTGCCGCTGTTCAGCCTCATTCCATGAATTTCTGACTTACTGACTGACTCTCTGACTAAAGATTAAAATTTGATTTGAATATCCGCATGGCAGATTAGGGCTTTCCATGTCAAAGTAAATAGAATGCTAATTCAGGATATTTGTTTGTTATGTCAACATTCTCCCACCTGAGGGGTTGTTTGAAACCAAATGTTGCTGTAATTTAGGCACATCCTTCCCAGAACTGGAGAGCCCTTTCCAGGAACTCCTCCCACATTCTACAAATATTCTGTCCTCGAAGTCCAACACGAGCAGCTGGGAACCAATCGAAACCAAAGAAAGACTCCCAGGACGTGTCCTCAATATTTTTTTCCCCACAGGTTGAACTCGGAGCAGAGGGCTAAGCGTAGCTTAAACAAATATTTGGGTTTTAGTGGCAATAGTTTGAATGGAGGCTTGCTGAGAAACGGCAGGGTTATCTAGACTACGACACAGAACCGACTCCCGTAGAGATAAAGTACTGGTCATATCGTTCTGTTCTCTCCACTACTGATAAAAAAAAAACACTTCCTATGTATCTTTTTTAACAACCAACACAGTGTGTTCTAGCATTATTTGTTTGGATAGATTTAATTTGTGTTTCCTGTTCACTAAATGCAAGTCACTTCAAGGAAACTATCAGTTAACATGTTTTTTTATTCTATGAACGTGGAAGCAAACTAACTATATTATATTGAGGTTGACTTGCCCTTGCTGTCTTCAGCCTGGCATGTTTGTTATATATGCATCCCTCCCTGAAGCTGAGGAGCTTTGTAAACACGCGCTCACGCACGCACGCACGCAAGCGCGCGCGAACACACACACCAGAAGACATGGGAGTGCAGAAACGGTTCTTTTCCTTTCGGGAGAGCGCTCCGGTTTATGTGTGCGCTGCAGATTCCACAGATTCCACGCCCTCGCGGAGATTCTTGGCCGCCGGGCTCCACTGGGACACAGACTGTCCTCTGTCGTGTCCTTGGCCCCTGGCCCCCCGGGTCCCCCTCTGTCTCCCTGGGCGGCCGGCGGGGACACCCCACGCTGACCTCCCCTCATCACCCCGTTTCCGCTTGGCCGCCGTGAGGGGGGGGGGGGGGGGGCGGCGTTGTCGTGAGTCATTGACACTGATTGCTGGGACTCGTTTTGAGCGGTGCACTCCCGGCTCCGGCACTCCGAGGTCTGTGACGTCACGTTGTCCACCCCCATGGCGATGAGGAGCACTGCTTGATTGCGCTCGGGGGCTCAGACTCGTACAATTTCTTCGGTTGTGGTGAGTGGTTCCGCCCATGGTGTCCTCGGGAACTTTTGATTGCTTTCAATGGACTTTGTCTGGCTCTTGGACACGGTCTGTCACACGTGTTCCTCTTCATACTTGGGGGAGAAAGAACACCTTGAGCTGGAAATACTGACACCCTTGCAATGATAAAGTAACAGTGATTAAGAAAGTACCAGCGTTTTAGGAACCTCTGTGACCAGACCCTTCAACACACATAGTGTTGTCTGTGTTCTTTTACCAGATGGAGATAGATAGAATATGCTGACTCTTTAGTTAACGTTTCATCGGAGTTTTGACATAGGAATAAATGCGTGGCCTTGACCAAGAACATCCTTTCTTGGAAGGCCATGCCCTGAATCCAACATGGTATAATCAGCCACTCCAGAAGTGTGTTGCCTGATGAGCTGGATGTGCGAGGGAGCACGCACTCTCCTGTTGCGGCCAAACACTGACCACTTCATAGGGGCACTTCGCCATGCCGTCCACTCTGGGAGAGGAGCGCGGCCCTCGACGGAGGAGACACTTTGAGTCCGCTCGCTCCGTGTTGACCAGAGACTCATCTAGCGGGTCCTTCAGGGCCCCGGAACCAAAAGTCTACTTTAGTCATGCCACGTCATGTCTGGTCTATTTGCAATCCAATTGTGACGTGAGCGCTTTCCATTCATGTAAAACAGCTGTTCAGATTTTTTTTAAACTCCTAAGCTCGTTTTTTTTTTTTTTTTGGGACCATATGAAATATTCCTTCCCTGCGATGTCATTGGAGGGTAAACTAAGAACCACTCCTTGTTCATCCAGTCACACGTTAGACCAGACACCATTTACACAGTGTGCCTGTGGATACTGTCGAAATGAAACGTGCTATAAATAACACGATTATGATTATGACAGGACCTCTAGGAGGGACTTCTGGAGCGGCTCTGCCATACTAGTCACCCAGTCTTTATTTATCCCTCTGCGTGACCATTGTAGTCCTACACACATCACTCTGTCTCTGCCTCGCAGGGAGGGGGAGTTCGGTGAATTGCTGGGGCCATTCCTGAGAGCGGGAAACAGGTGGAGTCTCCAGGAAAGGCAGCTTTTCCTGGAGCCGTACGGAGTAAGGGAGCGTTTAGGGCCGGAGGACGGAGAGGGAGGGTGGGGGGGCCGACTTGTGTCGGACTCCTTGGAACAAAAGACATCTTCCTGTCTGAGAGGCTCCACCCAGAAGATTGAGCCAGTCCCTGTAAACAGCTCGCCGATGATTGGACCGCTGCGGAAAGTACGATTGACTTACGTAATATGCAGGTGATTGGTCAGTCATGGTCACAACAGCGTCTCTCTCTCTCTCTCTCTCTACCTCTACCTACCTACCTACTAGTCACATGAGCCCCTCATCATTTTATCCAGTGCGCCCACAGATGTTTAGGCCAACGATCCCTCTCTCTAGTCGTGTCTTGGGACCAGTGTGGTTACCGGTCATCGACCCCCGTTTAACTTTCTCTGGGTCATGTGCTGGAGGTTAGAGGTCACTGTGACATTCATACTGACCTGTCCCCGGGGCCCCAGGCGTCACTCTTTGGCTGCTGTTCCTCCCGTGTCACAGTGCGTTCCAGCGGCCCTCCCTAAATAAAGCCATGGCCTCCTCCTCCACCAGACGGAAGGGAGGCTCTGGAGCTTTTTTTAAAAATGGCAATTATTTTCTTCTTGGAAGACAATACGGCTCTGTGTCTTCCTGACATTCCGGAGGGAAGGACAAGGAGGTTAGGGGACAGGGGGACAGAGAGGGAGGGGTCAGAGTTCAACGCCTAGCTTCCATTGTCCCGATCCGGAGCCGAGTGGAGTGCAGCGCCCGCGGAAACTGACCACTTCCTCTGACCGGCGCTCTACTCGTTCTTGACCGCCTCCCCTCCCCCTTAGCCCCGCCCTCCTCCAATCACAGGCCTCCGTTCCCCCTCCAGGACTCTCCTCCTTCCTAGGGGTGCCACGGTGACGGGGAGGCACGGGTAAACAACTGTTGTTGGGTCACTCCTCCAGACTGGTTGTCCCCGACCGGGGGCTGCTCGCTGCGTCTCGGCTCCCCCGCCACACCAGCATGCGTCCCGGCCGCCGCGGGTCTGCATGTTCGGCCTAGGCTACATACTGATGGTCAACGACGCTCTGGAGCTCTCCATTGTCTTTGTGCCCGTGGTTCTGCCGCCACAGCCGGGACCCATGGCCGAGGTGATACGGGGGGACGATTGGTCCGGGTTGGCACGTGCCCGACCCGCTGTCGTGAATCCATGACACCGTAACGTGGACCTTCCTCACTCATTCTCTGTTTCTGTGTGTCTTCGTTGTGTTCTTCTTCTTCTCCCCGAGCAGGAGGTGCGCGCGGAGCTGCGGCCTCGCCTCTGCGCCATCCAGCGGGGGCCGCAGGGCTACGGCTTCAACCTGCACAGCGAGAAGAGCCGGCCGGGCCAGTACATCAGGGCCGTGGACGACGACTCGCCGGCCACCCGGGCGGGCCTGCTGCCCAAGGACCGCATCGTGCAGGTGATTATGGAGACCACCTCACACACACACACACACACACACACGGGGTCAGGAGCGCAGAGTGGGAGTGGAGGGCAACACGCGTCGTAGCGAAACCACACACTTTTGTTTTTTTTAGGAGATGGCATTGGAGAGAGAGAGAGAGAGAGGGCGGCTTTGTTGGAAAGAAAGACAAAAAAAACTGTTCTTAACCCACGAACCAATTCATTAGCGCTGAGTCCAGGCGGGGTGGTGTTCAGGGTGTGGCGGAGGAGAGGGGTGGTGGAGCCAGCAGCGGTCTCAGTGGGAGGTCCTAAGCCCGGAGGGGAGTCCACTGTACACGACTGTCACTGGGAGTTAGCCGAGTCAGACTGGGATAATCCGGCTTTGTCACTGGTGGGAAGACGGCATCACTCCAAACGCCTATAGAGCACATTATAGACTAGCCTGACTGAGAAGAAAGGGGAAAGGCCTGTGTGTGTGCGTGTGCGTGTGGTGCGTGCGGTGCGTGCGTGCTGTGGTGTGAGTGGTTACTGGTCTGGTCTTCCAGTAACGAAACAAGCTCTATTTCTGTCTATGTGGCTTACCCTTTGTACAGATAGTGTAGGCCAAGAAAAGGGGTTTCCATTGCTAACATTTTTGGAATCACTTCCTTCACGAGTGAGTTGCTCAATAGAAACCAAAATGCTAGGCTGTGACTCAGTATTCCCCACCGCTTCTAACACGTGCAGGGAACACGTGTGTCAATGGGAGAGTGTGAGGAGCGATGGAAAGTAAGACGACGCAGCGGTGGAAGGAACAGGTGGAACGAATCGGATGAGAAAAAGAGAAGATGAAGGGGAGAGTAACGGTAGAGAGAGAGAGAGAGGTAGAGCTGACGTCCTATAGGGCTGGTGGGAGTCTTGTGGGACAGAGGATGTTTTCCCCTCTAGAGGGCCCCTTCCCAGCCCCACCACCACCCCACCGATGGGGGCTCTTTGTGCTGGGTCCTCTGCTATTGTTACTGGGCCGAGCGGCTATTGTCTGGCTTCCTCTCAGGGGCTGGCTTAGAAGTCCCAGGTTCACCCTAGTAACCCCCCCTTTACGCGCACGCACGCACGCACGCACGCACGCACGCACGCACACACGCACACACACACACACACACACACACACCTGGATAAACACATGCAAGCACACATTCACGTCCGCACACACACAGTGTCTCGACACACAGTTGGCTCTTCACATGACAGTTAGCATGCTTTCTCAGGCAGGAGCGCCTTGCCACAGACCTTTCAGTTGGTCTGGGCAACAGATGCCATGGAGACATTAAATGCATTTGCTTGAAGGGTTCAGGGCATTTTTCGTCTGGTCACAGCATATGCATCTATGACTTAGGAGACTTATTTTCGCTGTCTTGCAGTGAAGTTCCTAGTGGAACCTACGGTTTTTGTTTGTCGTCAGTCACACTGGTTGTAAAGTCTGAGTGCGGCGGTGCTTACACAGATTCTTATGCAACCGTGTCAAGATTAGACAGTCGTATCCGAAAGGTTGAAGTAATTTTCCTTTAAGTATTGTGTGTGTGTGTGTGTGTGTGTGTGTGTGTGTGTGTGTGTGTGTGTGTGTGTGTCACAGGATTTCCTGTCTTGGGACTTGCAGGAACATTATGTGTCTGAGATTAGCTGTGTCCCCCCAGAGAGGGGGCATGTTGGATCTTCACCTACCCACTGGCTAGGATTTGTATGTGTTGGCAGCACATCATAGGCTGCCCTTACAATAAAGCTAATTCTTGTGGATTCCGCTCCCCACGAGTTCTTCCGGGTCATTCTTTCCCTGCTTTAAACTCCCGATTCATGAATAATTTCCTTTTGTCTTTTCTCCTCTATTTCTCTTTCGATCTCTTTTTCCCTCTCTCTCTCCCTCCCTCCTTCCTCTTCCAGGTGAACGGCGTGTGCGTGGAGGGCTGGCCGCACGGCGAGGTGGTGGCGGCCGTCAAGGCGGGCGGCGACGAGACCCGGCTGCTGGTGGTGGACCCCGACACGGACGCCTTCTTCAAGAGGTGCCGAGTCACCCCGGCCCCGGAGCATCTCACCGGTGAGTCCCCAGCCCCCCTGTCCCCACCGCCTCCTCTCAGCAGGGCCGGCTTTCACCGCCAGCCGGTTTGGGTGGTGCTCGAACCACGCCGGTAGTCTGAGGGGCGGTGAATCGAATCCCACGGCACCTTACGGGTCGACCTCTTCTCTGGTTTGTCGGTGAACACCCTCCTGCTTGAAAGTGCAGAGTTTTCCTGCGTGGTTTGACGGGGCTGGGTTGTTCCTGTCCCCTCACGCTGCACTGTCTCACACCACGTAAACGTTCAGTTTCACAGATCCTTCCAGAAGGTTGATGCAAAAAAAATGAATCATCTTAAAGGCATGTGCTGTACAGAAACCTATGTCAAACTCAGCGTGTTAGTCCTACGGTGTGTAGTGCAGAGGGGAACAGCCGTCCCCTTCAAAGTAACCCCTAGGGGGAGCCCCAGCCTGTCATTTGGCTGCAGCTTTCAGCAGGCCCTCTTCACGGAGCAGCTGTGGCCAAGTTGTCGATTCCCTGGGAGGAGGTGACATCCTTCGGGGTGAAGCTTGGCCGGCCGTCTGACTTCAGCAGAGTAGCTGACAGCTTCTCCTGAGAAAGCGTGGTGCTGCCAACAGTCCGTCGGCATGACAACAGTCGGGGCGTGGGGACAAAACGGTGACCGGCGCGTCCGGGACCGGAGTGTTAGTCAGAACAGCGAGTGTGTGTGTGTGAGGCTGACTGTGTGTTTACCACCCAATCCACCTTGAGCCTGACGACAAACTGCATTTCTGTCAGGATTGTGTGATGCTTTGCCAGGTTGCGTGTAGTCTCTGTTGTCCACTGGCAATGTCAAAGAAATAAGACTGTCTTTTGGTTGGACCCTCTCTGCTAGACTGGGATATGTCTTGGTCGTTTATTCCTTCTGAGACAACAGGCCTCCAAAACTAGAATGAGCCCCCCCCCCCCCCCCCCCAACAGGGGCGGAATACCATGCAGGTGTTGCCCAGGTAACTGTACTCATGTGCTGCGTACTTAGAGGGCACCTGCCTACTGTGACTCTTACTTTCTAGACGCGGACACGCACACACACACACCCACTCGATCCGTCTTACCACCCCTTCTGGCCGTCACCTTTGTTTGGTTTCCAAGGCGCTGGCTCCAAAGTGGCCTCTCAGTCTGTTGTAGAGCAGCGTTGAAACGGAGTGGAGAGGCTCCGCTCACTGAGCAGCTAGCAACCTCTACAGAAAGAGGAGGAGGAGGAGAAGGCTAGAGTTGGAGAGCGAAGCCTAGGAGGGGACCAGACACAGCAGTTACAGGTTGTCTGTGTGCGAACAAGAACTCTGGTGTGGAAGGTAAGAGGGCGCCTGTGGTTTTCATGAGCATCATATGTCCGTCTGCTGTGAAATTTTGTTTGGCCGATGAATGTTTACATCAATGGACGTACGTTGGCATTTGACGTTGCGTTAACAAGAATGAAGCTCTGCGTCCCGAAAATGTTGGGTCTGTTATTAAGTATCCTGAGGGGATATTTCCACCGTGGCTATGGTAAAGGTGGGTCAGCGGAGCTAGGGGGATCAGGGACCGGCTTTCGATGGGGGCCGCGGGGATCCGTGTCTCCTGTGAGGTGGGCCGTGCGTGGCGGCCCGACCCAGGGGTCACCCGGCAGCTCTGTGAAGATGAACCCGCCGTGAATAATAGATGGCCTACACATGCCTGTTCTATGTAACAGAGGAGGTGTTGGCGGAATGAAAGCCGAGCCGCGGACGAGTTCTTGATCTGGCGGGCCGCACGGAGGAGCTCCCCGGTTCTCCCTCCCTAGGGTCTAGAGCAGAGAGGGAGCAGAGGGTCGAGGTGGAGGCAGGATTAGATCGAACCAGACCGTACGTTTGTTTCTGTTAAAACGCTGATGTGAAAGTCATGTGTTAGGAGGGAGAGTAATGGTGCTGTGGACAGGGGAGTGTGTCCAAGTGATGGTCCTGTTCCGTTTCGTGCCGTCAGACTTGTCCTAAGCGATGCGTGTTTCGAAGACCTGTTGGTTTGACCGACCCCGTGTGTGTTTTTGTGTTCTGCTTGCCTGCAGGACCTCTACCTGAGCTCGTCCTCAACGCAGACATGGAGGAGAAGGTAAGGGACAAACCACTCGAAAACAAACACAACCCTGTGCGTAGCGTTCATTCGCATGGCTGACTGCACCACGAAGGGGGAGGGGGGACGGACAGGGCAGAGCTCCACCGGTGGTTTCATATAGCGTTGAAAAACTTGTTTGTTTTTTTTGATCAGGAGATGAAAAGAGACCTTTTAGTCTTTTGAAGGCAGCCGGTTTTGAGTCTGGGTAGAATTGCCGGTCGCCTAGTAACGGGCAGATTAAAAAAAAAACGTCACCCAGGTTTCTTATTCTCAACCCTCATGAAGGTCAGCGGTAGTTCACCCCTTAGCTCTGATACAATGTAGCTCCTGGTGTGGCAACGAAAAGGTTATCCCTGGCACGGTGCTCAAACCGTACAGCTTGCACACCGCTCTCGCAGGCAAGTCTGTCTTTTTGAAGTGAGGTGCGATTAGGTACCCCATGTAGCAGGAGGATTAAGTGGCACTGTTTAAGCCTGAAGGCCCACACACTGAGTTGAAGCATGGAGAACGCAGCGGTTCTGCTCCTTTGGTAATCCCACAGAGGTATTTGAGCATTATCTCGATAATAAGTGGACAGACCGCGCAGGCAGCTCCCATGTTAGGTGACGTGATACTGGGATGGCCTGTGATTTAAGAGGTAATTACGTACAACATGCATGAATCCCAAACATGTGTTTATATGTCTGTTGTGCAACCGTACCAGGGAGCTAGGAAGTCAATTCAAATTTTTTCAAGTAACCCACATTTTTTTTCTTCAAGAAAAGCCTTTTTTTGTACTGGAAGTTACTGTCTTTCTATTTTGAATGGCACTGCAATTTATTCCTATACATTTGAATATACAAATACGATGTACACACGCAGAACTGTCATTGCATTGTGTAGGAAGTAGGAGCATACTGTTCATACTGTATCATTTAGTAAAGCTGGAGTCTTGTGGCAGAGAAAACCGCAGCAAAAACTCAAACCACAACTCTCAACAGGAAGGTTTAGTGACTAGCATTTGAATATATTTCCCTCCCCAAATTGAATGAAAAGACTTCCTTGAACATAACACCTAAATAACAGTGGTGAGCTTATAAACCTTTTCACGTTATCAGGGTGGCAGGCAGGCTTTGTTCTCCGTTGTAGCTGCCTCAATAAGAAGCGATAACGTAACTTGATGTCTCAATACAAAAGAAGCCAATCAAAAACACAAGCGGTGTACGTTGTTTATCGATTTGGGTGATATAAAAATGAAGTTTTGAAGTGAAATGCGAGTTTGAAGTGAGCCATGAATTAATCATGAAATGACTGATTAGCGAATGACCACACCTGCTGCCGACCGCTCGACACTTAGCCCTGCCTAACCTCTTTAAAACGAGCGGTGGTGTAACAGCCAAGAGGTCAACTGGCAGGTAAGATTCTCTCTCTCTCTCGACTGGATTGAGCCCTATGTTAATACCTTTGGCTTTGGAGAACAACAGGATTATGTTCTGTAAGCGTCTGTTGCCTCCACTCAGCCTGTAGGAAGATAAGGCAGTAAATACTTATCCGAAGGCAGTAAATACTCATCCGAAGGGAGAGCTGTCACCTTCAAGGCAATGCTGCCCCTCTTTGGAAACATTGGGTATTGCAACTATAGGCCCAGCCAAAAGCACAGGAATGCGCGACTGGTAGAGCGATGTGAGGCAGTCTGTATCCCCTCTTAAAGGTGGTTAAACTGTGCTTTTCCCGTTAGTTTATATTCCTGGTTGTGCAAAACCAAACAAGCGAATGCAGACGTTGTAGTTTACTAACCGTCATCGTAGAATGTATTTTTATACAAATGTTCTGCATTTTCAGGTGAATGGGAGACTGGCAGAGCGAGATTCTAAGATGTCAGTCAGTCCAAGTCCGTCCAACGCCTCCTCTAACGCGTCCATCAACACCCCGCCCAATAACACCCCTCCCACAGAGGTAAGCGCACCAGGAAAACTTAGGCCTAAATATTCTTTTATAAATAGCTGCTTCTCCACACCATATTGTGTCAATGTCGAATTTACTCATTGCCCTTCTGTCTCAGGTGTCGGAGCCGATGATCATGGACACCATCCCAGCTCTGAATTTGACCCTGCAGCAGGTGAAGGAGAGAGCCCATCAGAAACGCACCAACAAGAGAGCTCCAGCCATGGACTGGAGCAAGAAAAACGAACTCTTCAGCAACCTATAAAGGCACCTCACCCAATGGGGAAAAACCAGCACACAGCACAGTCTGTATTTTATAGATGCTCCGTAGACAAAAGAGAAGGCAGAGGTTTTTCCCAAGCCTCATATTTTGTATGACTTGTTTTCAGTTTAAAAACAGCGGTTTAAAAATTGATGAGGCAATACATTTGAAAACAAACATTATCAGTGATTTTTAATTCAATTGTAAACCATATATTATAAATGATCTACTAACAAGAAAAGATGAATATGCCAATATTGGAAAGAGAACCACCAGATTGAACTAAACTCTTTAAATCTATTTTTCCACTAATAACAATTTGAAAGTTTTCTTCTGTTTGTTTGGGGTGCTTGTTATTGTAAAGTTTGTACTGCATTTGTGTGCGAGTGTGAGAGCATTTAGATGACCCTGAAAGTCACTGCTGGCCAGTCTGGTGCCTTTTGGAAAAGACAAAAGCCGATCATCGTCTTTTCTTTTCATCATAAACCACTCCTCATATTATAAAGCACATCAAATCTTAAAAATCATCTCTTCTTTGGCTGGGACCAGCATCGTAGACCAGCCTGACAATCAGTTTATCTACCTTATCACTTAAGGGACCAAATACCTGATAGTAGTAGGATGCTATGCACTCTTTAGCGATGATCAATGTTGAAGTTAATGTTCTGTCTGTCACAAACGAATGTGAAACCAAGTTGCTTAGCGTCGGCCAATACCACAGCATGGCCATGACATCCACTGTATATTGCTTTCCGCGTTATATTTTTCAGTGTGTTTTGGTTTGATTTGAATTCTACTGGTAAACTGCTTTAAGAGATTTTCTTTTCTTTTTTTTTTTACACATTTCAATAGATGTACTTTATAACATAATTATAACTTTGATATCATGTATATCTAAAATGTTTATTTCATTAAATGATATGCGTATATGTTAGATTGTATTGGGGGGAGAAACAAAGGGGGAGAGGTATGCTTGCATGAAAGGTATGTTATTTCTATACTGTAATAAATTCTTTGTCACAAAGTTGCTTCTTAATTTGAAATTAGCAGTACAACTGAAAGCAAAATGGGTTCCTCGCTGGTGCACTGCGGTAGAACACACACTGTGAACGAGACCATTCTTAAAGTGAAAAGGAGTCCAAATGGTTTGAGGCAAATATTTAATGGTTAACCGTAAACACATGATTACAGCTAGCAAAAGGACAAGAGGACAAGACAAAACAAAAAAAGTTGGTAGTAAGCCCACCTCTTCCTGGACAGTATGTAGGGCTGGTACTAAGCCCACCTCTTCCTGGACAGTATGTAGGGCTGGCACACATAACTACAGATCAGCATTCTTCTACGAGGCGCGACCAGAGAAGGTTTCTGTAGTCCTATTGACAGTCTCACATCAGAGTTGGCCGACACCACTGACATAAAACTCGTGATTACCGTGTGATACCAGTGCTTGCGAAAGCACGAAACCATCGGCCTACCAGGAAGATGTGCCGACCTAACTACCAAGGGTGGGGTATTCCTGAGTTTGACAGTAAATAACAAAACCCAGGAGAGTGAAAGAAACGTTCATAAAAGACAAGACTATCTCCCACAACAGTGTTAATGGTCAGTAACGGATAAGAAAAGGCCAAGGAGGATAAACAAAAATAAAATGCTGTTACTAAGTACATGCCAAATATGAAGGATAAATGCATATTATGTTGAAAGTAACATAGTTTGCTTCAGATTAAGCAATAGAATACATTTAATTCAGAAGGAACGGTAGTTGTGCATTTTTTTAGAGAAATATTTGAAATGATCCGAGGAAAGGCTGTACAAAGAACTTTGGTTTGAAATGAATCTGTTTTCAGATATTCCAACAGTATACAATATACATATTTAGTTGCTCTAATTTAAATACTAGTTGGACTAATCTAAGTTAAAAGAAGTAATTTTCCCCAAAATAGTGTATAATATTGATATCTTACAATACATGCCATCTTCCAATGTACAAACCACTAGTAACTCTATATGGTCAATATTTAAATGTCATTAGCAAAATATGCTCTGATAAGCAAAGGTAATCTTCCCTTTATGGTAACTTCACAACCTATTACATAGCTTCATAAAACCATAGCATCATTTTTTTTTCTTTCTTCATGAATTAAATGAATAAGGTCCTTTTTGAAAGCACATACATACTGGCAGACCACACAGTAGGAAGACAAGAGCATGTGGTCCAGATAACGTGGCATAAAATCATCATCATCATCATCGTCGTCCGCTTGGTCCGGGGTCGGGTCGCGGAGGTAGCAGTTCAAGCAGGGCATCCCAAACTTCCCTTTCCCGGGCCACATTAACCAGCTCTGACTGGGGGATTCCAAGGCGTTCCCAGGCGAGTGTGGAGATATAATCCCTCCACCTGGTCCTAGGTCTGCCCCGCGGCCTCCGCCCAGCTGGACGTGCCTGGAACACCTCCCTAGGGAGGCGGCCAGGTGGCATCCTTACTAGATGCCCGAACCACCTCAACTGGCTCCTTTCTACGCAAAGAAGCAGCGGCTCTACTCCGAGTCCCTCACGAATGGCTGAACTTCTCACCCTATCCCTAAGGGAGATGCCAGCTACCCTCCGGAGGAAACTCATTTCCGCCGCTTGTATCCGCGATCTCGTTCTTTCGGTCATGACCCACCCTTCATGACCATAGGTGAGAGTAGGAACGAAGATAGACCGGTAGATTGAGAGCTTTGCCTTCTGGCTCAGCTCTCTCTTCATCACAACGGTGCGATAGAGCGACTGCAACACCGCACCCGCTGCTCCAATTCTCCGGCCCATCTCTCGTTCCATTTTACCCTCACTCGAGAACAAGACCCCAAGATACTTGAACTCCTTCACATAAAATGGCATAAAATGGATAAAATACAATTAGGTACTGAAATGATATCGCCAAGGTTAAAATTGAAATGGTCAAACATGGGGAAATTATGAGTGACAGATACAGCGTCATCATAATGATGATGATAATAATAATAGTTTGGAAACATTATTTTGTCTAGGAATGATTCCTCGCTGTGTAAACGTACACTAAGCCAATGCTTGGAGCCCATCTTTCCACTATAGCTTGACTCAGTTGAGTCGTGTTGTGTTTGCTCAGTGACCAAACGAAACGACTCACCGTGGCAACGGGTCATGATTGGCAGCGAAAAGAACGAGCTGGCACGACCACGCACGAGGGAAGGATAAGTCGAGAGAAAAGTACAACAATACAACCCGGCTTCACAGGTGGATCCCAAAAAAAAAAGTCTCTATAGAGTATCTGAAGAAATCAAATAACGAAGTTTTGAGTCATCTCTTGCCCTTGTTTTTGGAAGCCTCGGTAAAACAATGGCCTTACTGAGAGAGCACAGTGGAGCAGGGTTAAGTGCTGGTGTTCAGAGACAAACAACGTCCAAAAAGGGCCACAAATGGTAACCAGACAAATGTAGGTCATTTGAAATGTTCCTCTTTGACTCACCCTCCATTGTCCAGTGCTTTAGGCTGTGGCACTCGAGCTGGAGGGGCTTCAATTCAACGGGGGTTTTAACACTGCAGAGGTCCGCTCCAACCTACCGTCCCTAACGGTGGGTCTCTCTCCATAGCTCTCTCTATGGCTCTCTCCCTCTCTCTCTCTCGCTGGTCCTTCCTGAGGTGACGTGGCTGGTCCGCAGGGGGCAGCAGAGAGCAGGGGAGGGGGGGTTCAGTCCAGCATGGCGTCCAGCTGATCCGCCAGGTCATCGAACATGTTCCCGATGTCGTCTAGAATGGTCCCCGCAGACTTCACGGTGTTCGCCCCGCTGAAAAGCAGACGTGAGGTGTAAGCATCCTGAAGTGTCTGATCGACTGTCTGTATGAGGGGCTATCTGATCCCATTTCAGTTTCAGTAACTGACATGCAGTAACAAAAGTAGGGACACACAGATCATCTTACAGTCCAATACTAATAACGATGAATAATTCAAAAAAAATATCGTGGCGTGCTTTTGACTGTAAAACAGTCTCAAAGCGCTAAAAAGAGAACTCCTTATAAGGCATATTTCTCAACATAACGGTCAGGGAAAGATGCTCATTTCTCACCCGTCAGAATAACAAAGAGATGAGAGGGAAAGACGCTCACCTCTCACCTGTCAGAAAAACAAAGACAACAGGGAAAGACGCTCATCTCTCACCCGTCAGAGTTGTCCTCCAGGATGAGTTTCCTCTCCACGGCCTTCAGCGCCGCCTCCAGAGAGGAGTTGGTCTGCTCCAGCCTCTGCTGCACCGCCCCGTCCCCTGGGTGGGGGAGCGATTCCGGGCCCATCCCGGGGCCCACCACACAGACCTGGGGCTTGGCGGGCACCGCCGGGGGCTGGTTCGGGGCGGCTGGAACAGGGGCCGGGGGTGGAGAGGTGAAGGCCACGCTCTGCACCATGGAGCAGTTGACGGTCACTGTGGACGGCGGGGCCGCTGCTGCTGCTGCTGATGATGATGATGATGAAGAGAGAGCGATGGTTTAGTTTAGTGAAACATTATCAAATGGAAAATATACATTTGATCGCGTAGGTCAACATGCTGGCGGGACTCACCTGCGGCAGCCACCACCAGGCTGTGACGGACAGGTTTGGGGGCGGTGGCGGGGGGTTTGGGGGAGACGGCGGGCTTGACGGGGACAGGCGGGCCCTCCAGACTCCCCTCACTGATCCTCAGGCTGAAGGCATCGCCGTGGCGCGACGGGGGTCTGCTGCCCGCCTCGTAGCCCGGCGGACCCTCCCCGTCGCTGCACGGCGACCCCCCGCCGCCCCCCGCCTGCTCCCGGTCCTTGGGCTTGTGGCGCCGCTTCACCGTGTCCGACTCCTTGAGGTTGAACTCGGGGACCTCCAGGGCCCGCGCCGCCAGCCTCTTCTCCAGGCCCTCCACCACGCTCTCGGCCCGCGGCGGACCCCCCACCTTGGGCCTCTGCTTGATGGTCAGGTTGCCCTCCTCGGCGAACGGGATGCACTCGCTGGAGCTGTTGTGCGGCGAGCTGTCCAGCTTCCGGAGCGCCTCCTCCTCCTCCTGCTGCTCCAGCGGGGCCGACTTGACCCCGCGTTCTGAGCCTGGTTCTGTGGGAGCGCTGTGGGCCGGGGGGCACTCGCCCTGGGCCCTCCTCCCCGCGCCCGTGGCCTCTCGGCTGGGCTCCGGTTCCGCCGCCGGGGGCTCCTCCTGGAGGGGGAGGGCGGGCCTGGGACCGGGAGGGTGGATCTCCAGGGAGGCGGCGATGCTCCTCACCCTCACGGGGCTGTCGGTGTCTGAGGGCGCCCCGCTGCTGTCCGACAGCTCCCCGCTGGCCGTGCTGCTCACCGAGCTCAGCCTCTTGGGCGGGGGCGGAGGGGGCCCCTTCTTGCGGGCGCGCACGGCGAAGGACTGGCTGCGTCCCACGGCGGCGGCGCTCCTCTCCGGGCCGGACTGCAGGCGGGCCAGCTGGCTGCGGCCGGGCCGGCGGGTCAGCGTGGCGTAGGAGCCCAGCGTGCCCGAGGCGGGCGCCGGGTCCTCGTCCTCCTCGTCGGCCTCCCCGTCCGACAGGGCGTAGCGGACGGGGTTGGGGCCACGCTTCTTGGGCGGGGCTAAGGTCTGGGAGTTTTGGTGGTGGTGGTGGTGCTGCTGGTGGGCCGGGGACTGGGAGGGCGAGCCTCCCCCCAGGTCGGTGGACCCGCAGTGGGAGTGCAGGTAGCTGAAGCCCCTCTGCGCCGGCGAGCCCTGGGGGGAGCAGTGAGGCTTGGCGGGGACGGCCGGGTACTTGAACACCGTGGCCGTGCCCAGGGGCACCTGCTTGGGCTGCGGCGGCGGCGGGGGCTGCAGAGGCCGCGGGTCCCAGCCCTCCGGAACGTTCCTCTCCCTGACGGGGCTGTCCTCCCGGCTGGAGCTGCCCAGGCTCTCCTGCGAGCGGCTGCGGGGGCTGATGGAGGCCGTGGGGGGCTCCTGGGAGCGTCCGGAGCCCCGGGAGCGGGCGTCGATGCTCTCCACGCTCCGGGACATGCCCACGGCGTTCCGGATCGCCAGGCCCTCCTGGTGGCAGCCGGCGTAAGGGCCCGACATGGCCGTCTGCAGCTCGGCGCTCAGCTCGCTGCCCTGGAAGCTCAGCATCTTGGGGGTGTGTGGCGAGGGGCAGTCGCCCGCCGACAGGCTGCTGTCGGGGGGCTCGATGGCCACCAGGTGGAGGGCTCCAGGGGGCTTGCGGCGCAGCGTGCCCAGGCCCGACTCGGCGTGCAGCAGGGCTCGCTGGAGGTCGCACAGCTTCTTCACCGCCAGCATCAGCTTCTTCTGGTGGCCTGGAGAAAAAACGGAGAGAACACAAATATTGTCTTTATTTTACAAATGAATTAATAAAACTGGAGCATATATTTTTAAATATGTCATGCATTTGTAAATATATAAAAGACATTCTAAAATATCAGGGTCTTTTTCTCCTCATAACACCCCACTCCCAACGAAATCCCAATACAACACATCCCTTCTAAATGCCCTTTTATTTCCTTCATTTGGTCTTGGACTGGTTACAGTAGATATATAAGTAGCCACGGATGGCACAGTGGCTGTGTGGCTGCCTCACCCAGCTGGATGATGCCTATCTCCTGCAGGTCCTCCCAGGTCAGGTCCCGGACGATGCTGATGGAGTCGTAGCCGTTCTCCGACAGCTTCTTGTGGTACT
>JAPMUY010004695.1:25000-32790 GCA_026901105.3 Galaxias olidus
AATAACGAAAAGAGGAAAAGGTCGCAGGCCTGACGAGCGATTACGGCGGTCAGCTGCTTCCCATCAAAACGAATGGGGGCCGTGTGACAAGTCAGCCAGGCCTCTCTCTGCGGGACAGCCCGGGCTCTCCTGTAGCTGATCCCCGTCTCCGAGGCCTAGCTGCAGAGAGCCACACGCACACCAGGGGGCAGCGGCGAAACAGGACCAGCAGAAGGGACGGGCCTATACTATTCTACAGTCAGTGAGTGGTCCACGCTGCATTTTCTATGGGTTTAGTCAGAGCTACGTTTGCTGTTCCTCGACACGCCGGCACCTGTGGACCTCCGTCACTGACCTTCGTCACTGACCTTAGTCACTGAGCAGCTAACGTGACGTGTAGAGGTGAGAGCGAGGTGAGGACGGAGGTGGGGGGGGGGTTGGGGGGGCAGCCGGAGGGGGAGGATTGAACACCCCGCTCAAAGGTGCTACCTTCACGCACCACTGCTGCAGCTACGAGAAGGGAGGAGTGTGTGTGTGTGTGTGTGTGTGTGTGTGTGTGTTTAGTTAGAGGAGACGGGCTTGTCTCTACTGGTGGGGAGCGGGTAGCTCCCTGTAGATAAGGGTCTCAACAGTAAGCTAGCAGAGCCTCCGGACGTCCCCGTGCACTCCAGAGTTCAAGCAGGGAGCAGGGGGCTGCTAGGAGCACCGGGTCTGCGACGTGACTCTGACCCAGCTCAACATACAGACCCCCTGACCACGCCTTCTAGAGTGGTGACCTGGCCTAGGATCAGGTTCTGTTCCCTGTGGGGGAAATACGTTCGTGATGTGTCTGACACTCTGACACACACACACACACACACACACACACACACGCGCACACACAATGACTGCTTAAAATACACACGTCTCTTTGATCGTCTCGTGTTTGTTTTTCTTTTCGCGTGGCGTGAGGATCGCGGCTTCGCCCTGACACACCTGCACCTCCCGGCGTCACCCCTAAGTGAACGCCGGCCAGCCACGCCCCAAGCCCTCAGAGAACATGGGGCAGGGAGGGACGGCCTGGCCGTCACGAATTAGCCCTGCAGGCTGGGACCGTCACCATACGTCAAAACAGTTCTACTTACTGTGGTCCCAAGAAACAGTGAGACAAACAAACATTTATGTGAGAGAGAGAGAGAGAGACATACACTAAGAGAGAGAGAGAGAGATACACTAAGAGAGAGAGAGAGAGATACACTAAGAGAGAGAGAGAGAGGGCGAGAGACATACACTAAGAGAGAGAGAGAGAGAGAGAGCGAGAGAGAGACACTAAGAGAGAGAGAGTGACATAAACTAAGAGAGAGAGAGAGAGCGAGAGAAAGGGGCCTCCACAGCTGGCCACGGGGCCGCCGCTCACCATGATGACGTCGCCGGCGCGGATGTTGAGCGCCGTGGGGTCGTGGAGGTTCCAGTAGTCCTTCAGAGCCCTCACCTGCAGCACACCTGTGGCCTCTGTGTGTGTGTGTGAGACACCAAGAGGAGGTGGGGAACGGAGGAGGAGGAGGAGGAGGAGGAGGGAGAGCGACAGACAAGGAGACACACAATCAAAGTTAGTTGATGGAATGCACCGCGCCCCCCCCCCCCCCACCCCACACACACACACACACACACACACAGTCTGGAACTACAAGGAGTAGACCAAAAAGAGACAAAACCTCCCAAAAATAGACTCCCAAAAATAGGGGGGGGGGGGTTGGAGAGCTCAGAGTGGTTCTACAAAACCGACACCCCGATCGCAAAAGAGCCCGCCGTAAGTAGATTCTTCATCGTCGTCGCATCCCCTCTCTAAAGCCAGTCGGCAGAAGCACAAGAGATACGCGCTCCTCCCCCCAGCTACAGAATCCATGATAATTCATCGTCAATAATTCATCAGTGACGCCCGAGGGCTTCTCCTCGTACATTGTTATGTGTCTCTGCCCCGAGCGCCGAGAGGGCTCCAAAAGTCAAAACAGGAAGTCTCCATGTGAAGAAGAGGAGGAGGAGGAGGAGGAGGAGGAAGCGAACACGCACGCACGCACACAAGCCGCTCATTATGCCCTCTTGGGTTCCCAAGGCTTTAAGAGCCGGATCAAAGGCTGAGGGCCTGCTGGATTACAGAGGAGATAGCAACCCCAAACAGACTCACACACACACACACAGTCTCAAATGTACAGCCGGTAGGCATACATCACACACTTGCAATTGCATGCCCCAAACACACACACACACACACACACACACACACACACACACACACACACACACAGACAGAGCGCTGTTTCGTTGGAGTGTGTGTGAGCTGATAGCGGCCCCAGGTTACATAACCCTGAGGTTAAACACAGCTGCTTTAAGAGTCAGAGCTTAGATTGAGTCTCCTCCGGGCTTCACGGTGTCTGCTCTGGCTCTCCTTCCAGTCAGTCAGTCAGTCAGACAGTCAGACACACACACACACACACACACACACACACACACACACACACACACACACACACACACACACATACACACACACACACACACACACACACACACACACACACACACACACACACACACATTATATGCACCGTAGCCCAGGCTCTGTAGGGAGCAGACAATTGAAAAACCAGACTGACAAAAGAAAGGTTCACGTTAAAGTGAGATGTCACCAGAGAGGGAGAGAGAAGGTGTGTGCGGACTGAAACGTGAGGGGACCCGAGGAAGGCGGAGGAGGAGGAGGGTGTGGCCGACATGGCCTCACCTCGGAGCAGCTGCTTGATGTCCTTGCTGGCGTGCGAGGTGGTGAACTGGTTGACGATGTCCAGGGCCGTCTGGTTGTAGGTGTTGCGGAGGTTCACGTCCACCCCCGCCTAGCGACGCCAACGCCACAACAACAAGGACAATAACAGCAATAAGCTCACGTCCTCACAGCATGTACGTACAACAAAGGAGTTGACTGTTGTTGATCATTCAGTTTGGAAGCTACCGTATGAGTAAGATAGACACAGATAGACACAGTGAGAATTGACGGCTCTTTTCTGTCTGTAAAACTGTAAGATGTTCCCTTGCAAGTTGGGAGTTTGAATTAGGCAGCTCCCCACTCGCGTTTCAATAAACCATTACTTTAACTTCATTGTGTTTGTGTTGAAAGTCCTTCTGCCACCTCATATAGGAGTAATTTCCACCACATTTGGTCCACTGTACATAATAGTCTATCATACATTTTTTGGAACACCTTTATGTTTTCAGACCTAGTATCCACAGTGATAGAGAGCCACAGAGCTCCTGGCTCCTAGCTCTCGTAAAGCGAGACTGTTATTTTTTTTGACTTACGTCCAGCAGCAGTTTGACCACCTCCGTCTTGCCGTAGAGCGAGGCCTCGTGGAGGGCAGTGCCCGCCTTGGTGGCCCGGTTGATGTCGATGCCCGCCTTCAGCAGCAACCTAGGTAACAACACAAACAACCGCCTTGTGTCACGCTCCAGGTCCGGTATCCTCCGGGATCCATCTCGGACTTTACCTGACAGACTGCTTTAAAATGGTAACTGATAGTAAGCTCTAATCCTTTCTGCTTTTCTGATTTAGACCACGGCTTCGCCAGGGCTTGGGGTAAAGCGCGGTTTGCATTGTGGACCGTCTGGTAGAGTCTCACAGTCCACATGCTTTCGGGTACTAAGTGGTCCACGCCCCCATCCTGGAGTCAGGTTTAAACGAGGTGTGAAGGGGGGGGCGCCAGGCAGACCCAGGGCCCAGACAGAGCCCCGTACCCCTGCATACACCATGTCGATGGGGGACCGCGCTGCAGCTGGTCCACCATGATCTGATGCGGTTCCTATGGGGAGTCCACCCTCCGCGGCTTAAATGAACTGGAGGTGCTACGAGGAAATGCAGAGAATTCACACCGGATTTCATAATGCGCGCGCGCACACACACACACACACACACACACACAGTGGAGACTGTTACTTGCTCTCCAGCGTACACACACTCCGCCGTGGATCTCGGGATCAGAAAGGCCAGACCCTTGGAATGCGCGAGGGAATTTCGGCGCTCCGCCGGGAATGCAAGGCATGGCCAGGAGGATTATGAGAATGACAGGAACCATATATTCACCCACCCACGGAAAATCTCTCTCTCTCTCTCTCTCTCTCTCTCTCTCTCTCTCTCTCGCTCTCGCTCTCGCTCTCTCTCTCGACACACAGGAAACATTCATTCACAGGCAAAATATTTAGGGCAGGATGCTCGGACAAAGATTAATCCAAGTCCTAGACTAAAAAACATGTTCAATGGAGAATCTCCATTAACAGTGAGATTTAACGTAAAACTAGGCTTAATCTATATCCAGGTAACTGGCCCCAAGTGTTTCTCCATACAGAGTTCACTGATCAGCTCAGCTCAGCCAGTCACAGTTCGCCTGCCATCAACCCACACACACACACACACACACTCACGCTGACTTCCTGTGACCTCTGAGGCAACAGAACGAGGAGTGATTATCGGGGCTCGGATGCCGAGTTCAGAGTGAGACGCGACGGACGACTGTGTGCACTTGTGTGTAACACACACACACACACACACACACACACACACACACACACACACACACACACACACACACACACACACACACACACACACACACACACACACACACAACCCCTCGTTTCTTAGACTTAATTATACTAATCCTGACACAGATACTTTGGAGTCGTGACTTCTGCTTTCTCTCTCTTCAGAGTCTCGCCACACACTCTCTCTCTCTCTTTCCCAGCCCTCCTTCCTAACCATTCGGGCTCCTATTCCAAAGTCCTGCTTTTTCTCCCTCCATGCCTCCATGTTTCTCTCCCGGCTTATCCCTGTCTATCTTTGTCTTGATTTTTTAACCACTTCTCTCCTCACCCTGCGGCTCCCTGGATCCTGCAGCAATCATTCCATTTCCTCTCCCCAAAGAGGACAGCCAGACGGGCAGATCTCCTCAAAGTCTCTGCGTCCCTGCAGCCTGATAGAGCGCTGACAGACAACACAGACCCCCGTCCACAGGCCGAGGGACAGGCTGACCACCTAAACGTCGCTATCGGACCCCCACGGTCCTCCAATACCAAACAATGAACCTATTAAGGGTCTCTTCTTGTTTACACAGAGCTTCTAGAGGTCAGAGGTCAAACCTGTGTAACGGGAGGCCAGAGGAGGCCAGAGGCAGTCGGTGGGCGTTGCTGGAGAGCGCTGGTGGTTGCAGTGTGCTAACTCCGGTGGACGGACTCATGTGGTCACCACCACCAGCACTAATATACACAGAGGAGGGTGGGCAGAACTGGGTCAGCGTAGCCTCCCCCACCCTCCCTCTCTCTCTCTCTCTCTCTCTCTTTAGCCTCTCTTCACACTCTCCCTCTCTCTCTTCACTTACTCTCTCTCTCTCTCCACTCTTTCTCTCTCTAGCTCTCTCTCTCTCTCGCTCTCTCTCTCTCTCTCTCTCTCTCTCTCTCTCTCTCTCACAATATCTCTCTCTCTCTCTCTCTCTAGCTCTGTCTAGCTCTCTCTCTCTCTCTCTCTCTTTCTACTCTAGCTCTTTACTCAGTCTCTCTCTCTTCAGAATCTCTCTCTCTCTCTCTCTACTCTAGCTCTTTACTCAGTCTCTCTCTCTCTTCAGAATCTCTCTCTCTCTCTCTATCTCCACTCCTGCTGTCTCTCTCTTCACTCACTCCCCCTGTCTCTATTGCTTTTGTCCAACCAAACTCAGTCTCTATTGGTTTTGTCAGGCGGCTGACTGACTGTTGCAGCTGGCAGCGAGACATGGGAACGAGCTGCAGAGTCCTCTCCCTCTCTCCCTCTCTCCCACCCCTCTCCCCCTGGCCTGTGAGGTGCTGCCAGAGCTCTGTGTTCGGTGCTATTGGTACATTTTTCAGTCTCTCTAACGCACTTACACACACACACACACACACACACACACACACACACACACACACACACACACACACACACACACACACACACACAGCAGAGTGTGAGGGCATGGAGCCATGCCCGCGGCGTGGGGACCTGTCTCCGTACGGTGGCTAACCCCATGGGAAACCCTTCCCCCCCCTCCCCTTCCTCCCTCGCTCCCCCTCTCTCCTCCAGCGTGACTAACCCAGACCTGGTGAGTGTGGGAGCCCACCAGCAGCCAGTGGCCGCAGAGAGAAACCCACCCCCCCCCCCCGCCCACGCTGGGACACTCTGCTCCGCTCCACAGGGGCCCTGGTGGGGCAACGCCGCCGCTCAACTCTGCGTCAACTCCCCGCAAACACGCCACAGGAAGCAGCCACAACGCCGTCTTTGTGCTGGCGGGCACCGCGCGCATTCCTCAGAGACCCTCTATGAAACAGCCAATACAGAAGAACTGTCCCCTCCCCGATTTGAAACCCTGGAAAGACCATGGAACAAATACTTGAACAAAACCGCGACGTGAAAGAAGATGAGAGACAGACGGAGACGGAGGGGGGTTCGGAAGGAGGGCTGCGCTCACCGTATGATGTCCTTGTGTCCGTTGCGGGCGGCGAGGTGCAGGGGAGTGGTGAAGCCCGAGTCGGTGGGCTCCTTCCTGTCCCCCTCCAGCAGGGACACCACCATGTTACTGCTCAGCAACAGCTGGGCAACCTGAGAGGAGAGGGGGGGGGGGGGGGGGGGGGGTTAGGGAGAGAGCGAGAGGGAGGGACAGAGGGAGGGAAGGAGGGATAGGGGGAGGGAGGGATTGAGGGAGGGAATGGGAGGAGGGAGGGAGAGAAGGAGGGATAGAGGGAGGGAGAGAGAGAAGGAGGAGGGAGGGAGAGGGGGAGAGAGTTAGGGAGAGAGAGTGGGAGGAGGGAGGGAGGGAGAAGAAGAGATCAACACCGTAATAAAGCAATGGAGATGGCGAGCAGAAGAACATTGCAGGACCGAGAAAAGAGTGAAAGAGGGGAATACAAAGAGAAAGACAGTGGAACAGAGGGAGAGCGATAAAGGCCACGTGCTGAGACGAGCACCTCAGACGCTCTCCCAGGGGGGAGCAGCTCGGCCCATTAGCTTAGGCCACGTGCCCCCTGAGCCCAGGGGCCTCCGAGGGCCCCCTCCCCCCCCCCCAGGGCCCCACCACCGGTGGCTGACTATCAGCTAACGGCTCAGCGACTCGCGAGGGACACGCCCAACAGGAAACATCTGGAGCGCTCACCCAGTCACACCTCAGCTCACCTCCGTTGCAGTCACACCTCAGCTCAGCTCAGCAGCCGGCACTCTCTCCCCCTCTCCGGGTCAGGAGAATTTGACAGAAAAGCAGCAGGGGGAAAAGAGAGGAATAAAGTAGGTGTGTGAAAGAGAGAGAGAGTGAGAGAGAGAGAGGAATGAAAAAGAAAAAGTGAGTAAAACAGAAAGAGGGAGAGAGGGAGAGAGAAAGGCGGAGAGGACAAGAATGGAAATGTGGGGGCCGGCGGAGGCCGAGACCAGCTGCCCTGGCCGCACCCTGGCACCGCCGCACAGCAGCTGATGCCCAAAACACACACACACACACAGGCCACACACACTCACCACACACACACTAGCCACACACACGGGGGTCATTCCGGCAGGGCCCGGAGGCACATGCCAGCGTTCTAAAGATATCCCGGTGAAACCCAAATGGTCCCCGGGCCGCTGTTTAGCGCTGACCACCGTGGCTGGAGGGGGGGCAGGGGGGGACGAAAGGGCTGCGGGAGGCCTGGCCGGGAGTGTGGTGAGCCGGGGCAGAGACCTTACAACAGCCCCCGGCCATTCCTCTCCTCCTCCTCTTTCTACTCCTCCTCCAAGCCACAGCTAGGTCAACAGGGAT
>JAPMUY010004696.1:0-33434 GCA_026901105.3 Galaxias olidus
TTCGACTTTTTTTGTTCTTTATTTCGCAAACCAGTTTAATGTGAATTACCGCCACCAACTGGACGATACGTATAAACTGGCAGGGGACTGAGAGTGTCTAAGGGGACTGAGAGTGTCTTGGCTCCAGGTCTGCAGCCTCCCCCTATAGGCCCAACTCTGCTCTGCGCACCGCCCGAAATTGTCACTTGGCGCTGTGCTCAAAGTATTTTTACTTTGACCTCGGTTGCCGCTGACCTTTAAAAGCGCAACCAATGAGATAGCAGCTGTGTGTGATGTAGCCAGAAATATCTTGATACTAGCTTGCTGCAATGCGTCCAGTTGCAAAGTTCTTTTTTTAATCTCATTGTGTTTCTCCTGGTTAAATTAAGGTTTATTTAAATACATTGCTGTGCCTGGCAAATAAAGTGAAAGGGACTGCTATGTATGTAAACGTTAGTTTAGCAACAGTACATGCTGGGTTTTCAGTTGTTGGAACAAGATTGCTAGTGTTTCCACCTTTGGCTAAGACAATGCAACGGCAGTTTACACAGCACTGTGTTTTGGTCAACGTCAGAAATATTAAAGCCAAACCCTTTCCAAACGACAGAAGAATGCATCTTTTAACCACTTCTTCCTCAACCTCATTTGCTACCATGTTAACTAAACATTCGCTGCCAAATTTGTATAGTTCAGCTGCCAAACTATTGTTGTAAACGTTAGCATAGCCTACTGCAGATGCCCGCAGTTGTTTGTTTAGCATGCATACAAAGTAAGCGTCATTCTTCTTTTTGTAAAACGTTTTTAGTTAAAAAAAAAAACAACTTTGGAGAGAGCCCACCAGGCTTTATCGTTCGAAAAAAATAGCTTTTAAAAATTTAAATAAATATGGTAATTTATGATATCCATAAAATGGCTAAATCCATAACATGGTACAACGTCATACCGGTATTCATGTTCTTACCGGTATACCACCCACCCCAACTAGCAAGATGAAATCAAAATGAACAAATCGGACTTTGGCACCGATTGATTTACGTGAACCGGTACTTGGTAGTACCATTGTAATTCGGTCGGTACCTTTCAAAGTAACAAGTTTGGTACCAAATCCTAGTGTGAGAGCTTTAATTTTCAGTAGTGTGTTTTGAAAGGTTTTCAGAGTGTGGATGAGAGGTAAGTTTGCTCTTATGGCCTATGCACAGGGTTTGTTTAACCCCATTGAAAATCATAATTGCACAGGGTTTGTTTATCTTGCAAAGTGCAGGTTCGCCCATTAAAATGCAATAGTGAGACACAGCTGTCTAACACAAAAGTATTGACATAAAACAACAATCAAACGGATCCAATAGAATTGATGACAGTATTTCACTTGACAACATGTATTTGTTTTTATATCTAAATAAAGAACCCAGGGTAAAATGTCTTATATTTGTATGGGCAAAGTAGGCCTCTTTCTGCTGGCCCATTAAAATGCAGTATGAAGTGAGACACAGATGTCTAACACAAAAGTATTGACATAAAACAACAATCAAACATATTAATTGATGACAGTATTGCACTTAATGTGTGTTTTTATATCTAAATAAAGAATCTGAAAATGCTAAGTATCTAATAGGTGACTCTAGAATGGAATGTTATTACAGATGAAACTCTCAAACAATCATTCACATATTACTGTTTATAATATGAAGTTATTTGGTGTTTACCATTTTTGTTCCCCAACCTTAATCAATGTCAAATTCTTATTTTCTAAGGATGTTTTATTTTTTTGTCTTTTACTTAAAAATCACAAATATTATTAGCAACTTGAATAATATGAAACATTTGTTTTACATTCATCATTACATTCATTTATTGTAAACTGAGCTGACAACCTAGTTACTGTATGGAGTAATGATAAGATCTACTTCTGCAGAAAGGCACTTGGCTAATGTCAATGAAAGGGTATACGTTCTCCAAAACCTTTTTTTCAGTCAATGTTTCAACTCGCAGATAGTCCATATGAAGATGCCGTGTTCATGTACGAGCTATGTCGTAGTTAGACACAAGCCAATCACAGGTCTTCTTGATAGCTAAGATGATAGAAAGATGTGCTGGTCATATTCAGACAATATTTATATCTGCAGAAATGTGCATCTTGTTGAAAGTAGTTCAAAGTCATTTTAAATGCTGTTGTACAGAAACCCGAAGCTATATTGAAAAATGGCCACATTATCATAATAAATAACTCCTTGTGAGGCAGTCCTATATAATAGATAATTCTAACCTTCTGGGAGGGGTGTGAAGGTAAAATTGGGAAGGAGCCCTCTCAGCTTGGCATTGCTAGCGGTCTTCTTTATCTGACCGTCTGACATGGTGGTATCATACTGGAGTCATCAAAGGTCAAGGGTGGAAGTAAATAAAGGCTTAAACAGAAGCAATTAAGCAGTGAACTTTGTTGCCCTTAGGAGGTGAGATTAGATTGTTGTTTCTTGCTTCCTAAACTTAATGCTGTAAATTGCCATACAGAGATGGTGTCATAGACTGGAGACTCCTTTGAAGTCTTTGCTTCCAGTAAAGGAGCTTAACGCTAACAAATACTTGAAGTAACATGATAGCATATGAAAAAGCTAATCCATATTTAAATTTTTTTGCACTTGTTTCCATTAAGTATGTATTGAACTATAAAGATTATCTGTGCTTTTATATAAAAAAAATACCTATAAGTATACAAAGCATATACTGTGTTTCATTGGAACTCTTAAAGGATACAATAATTTGACCTGTGAAGTCAAATGCCTGTGCAATCATCTCGACGCCATCCTTGATGGAGATCTCTTCATCTTCCCCCACTGTTGGATTGATTGAAAATACATGAAGTGTCAATATGAGGTTGCACGCACTCAATACCTCATTCGTCTTTCTCACACATACCAACATAACATGGACTCACCGGAGAGAATGATGGGATCAATCTCGTCATATTCCCTTAGGACCCAGAGGAACAAATGGGCCAAGTCCTTATAAGGATATAACCACAGGCATTACATGCACATAACAGACATACAATTAACTACACTTTCACACACTATTAGACACGAATAAATGTAAAGTACACTTTAGGGTTGGGCCATATGTAAAAATTTTCCAATCGTCCACCACCGGCGATTGCCATAATATTCATGCAGGAATGTGTGATTCGTGCTAAGAGGCAGGGGATTCTCCACTCCCGTATGCTAGTTTTAGCAAATGCAATCATAGAAGAGCTCGTTGCGAAAAATTATAGCAAAAATCCCCTGGAACTATTTTGGTTTTAGACCGGATGCAACCGGCAAACGTATTGTGCGGGCATAAATAGGAACACTACCAATTTGCACCATCCTGCTGAGCACGCAATGCTAACTAACACAGAAGGCAGCGGTTCCCTGGTAATTTCTTCACTGCTCTGTTTTCCGACTGGGAAGACAGTGCAACAAAAACGTGCATAATTTGGCCCAACACCAACAGCCAGTTCCTATTTGTGCAGGCTTTGAATTGCCCTTTACAGGTTAATTATTTACAGAGTTGAATTTATTGGAGGAGGCAGACCATTAAGTGTACAAAACATAACGACAAATATCGCCCCCGAAAATCGCCCTAAAAAAACAACCTGCGATGGACTCAGCCATCGCCGATAGCCGTTGTGATTCGTCCAATCGCCCAATCCTAGTACACTTCTTATTTCAACTGCTTGCCTAGATGCACACATACACATACATACATATATTTGCATACAACTTACCAGAGAGTAGATGAATTGTCTCTTGGGGCTGCCAGAGCCCCCACCTTCAGAGGAGTTCCTTCTCCTGTCACATTGAGAGAAGGGATGATAACATAGTATTTGTGTTCTAACTACAATCTAATCCACGGTGTCAACCCTATGGTAACTGGACAGCTACACATTTTTTTGACAATTCCTGACATTTAATCCTATTCCTTGTTTTGTCAGTTAGGATCACTACTTTATTTTAATAATGTGAAACCTCATATTAATAAAGAGTGATTTATTTCAGCTTTTATTTCTTTCATCATGTTCCCAGTGAGTTAGAAGTGTCCATACACTTAGTCAAAGGCAGTACGCATAAGAGGCTTGGGAAGGCCTAGCCTCAAATACATTTCCGAAACAAAACATATATTGATGAAAAATGTATACTTGAGTTTAACAAATTACTTGACTGACCTTGATCATTTCCTTACCATGTGCATTCGGTTGCTGGGCTACTGACTGAGACATTTGAAAAGTCACACTTTGTACATGCGCATCTGGATTGCCTAACGTTAACCGATATTTTGAAGCTGCAGTGTAGTGGTTAGGCTACGGTGCAACAATGTAGGGAGTACATTTGTGAATGTATAGCCACTCGTACGTAAATTGCTTTGGATGAAAATGCCTGCTAAACGACTTAATTTCATATACGCAGAATATTTTAATTCTACAGTGGCTGACTAAAAACACGTTAAACACATGGTACAGTAATTCCGTTCAGTGATATTGGGCTGTATTCGTTAAGTGTTTTACACACATTCGTGATATCCATCATTTTTTCTTAATTCAATAAAAACTCAAATTAAGTCAACATGGCCACCCCACAGTGCATACAGTTTTATTTTAAAATGTCATGTATGCTATGCTATGCTGTGAGTCTTTTTTCAATAAAATCTACCGCTTGTTTGTAAGTTAACTGTCGTTAGTTAAATGTCTCTTTGGATAAAGGTTTCTGCTAAATTACTTTAATTTATGTTCTAAAATGTGCTAGAAATTAAGAGTTTATGTAAGACCCCTGATGAATACAGCCCATTGTTTGGTTTAGTAATGGAAAGCAAAACTGTAAATAGCCTACCCAAACTGAGGACTCGCACGCTGCCTATGCACTCAGTATTATTTAGCATTGCCTTCAAATTGTTTAACTTAGGTCAAACCTTTCGGGTAGACTTCCACAAGCTTCTCGCAATACGTTGCTGGAATTTTGGCCATTCATCCTGACAGAAATTGTGTTACTGAGTCAGGTTTGTGGGGCTAATTGCTTGCACACACTTTTTTAGTTCTGCCCACAAATGTTCGGTCAGGGCTCTTTGATGGCCACTCCAATACAGTGGCTACGGTCAAATTCCTCAATAAAGTACGTCCTAATGACTTTCACTATGTATTTTCCTTAACCCCGAGGGAAAACTTCATGGGGTTAAGGAAAGATCATCATCGTCATCCGCTTTGTCCGGGGTCGGGTCGCGGTGGTAGCAGTTCAAGCAGGGCATCAAACTTCCCTTTCCCGGGCCACATTAACCAGCTCTGACTGGGATTCCAAGACGTTCCCAGGCCAGTGTGGAGATATAATCCCTCCACTAATTTCCGCCGCTTGTATCCGCGATCTCGTTCTTTCGGTCATGACCCACCCTTCATGACCATAGGTGAGAGTAGGAACGAAGATAGACCGGTAGATTGAGAGCTTTGCCTTCTGGCTCAGCTCTCTTCGTCACAACGGTGCGATAGAGCGACTGCAACACCGCACCCGCTGCTCCAATTCTCCGGCCCATCTCTCGTTCCATTTTACCCTCACTCGAGAACAAGACCCCGAGATACTTGAACTCCTTCACTTGGGGTAAAGACTCATTCCCTACTTGGAGTAGTTAAGGAAAGATATGAAGGAGAATTCATAAGGACTTAGGAAAAGACAATGACGTTGCTAAAAAGGAATCCGACAGCACTTACACTAGGCTACGTGATCATGCGACGGTGGATTTCGTGGGTCGTTCATGTAGAAACTACAACGTCCCAAAGATTATTGTAGCCTACAAAAAGCGCATCTTAAATACTTCGCCGGTGCATTGTCAACGTGTTGTTTCATAGCCTATATAAGCGTGCGGGCAAGCCAGAGAAATATACTAGCCTACTTTATTAACATAAGGTGGAAAATGTTTAATAATCAACTAGGCTATATGATCTACATTCCTTGTCGGTCATGTCGATCAACAGATGAATGGTGTCGCTTTAAATATTGCTGCCACAAGGAATTGTGGGGCGGCATTTGCCTCTTTCTTTTCGCAAAAGGATGGTCCAGTGTACCCTATGCTAAAGTACACAAGTTTGGAAGCATTGAAGCACCTTTCCTAAGCACTTAAGAGAATTCGACCAGTACTTATCATGGCTGCCACTTAGATACTTCCGGGTCATCGTTTCACCCAGTTAGGAACCTTCCTAAGCAAAATAAAAAATTCGACCATAGCCCTTGACTGTTGTCCTTAAGCCATTTTGCCACAACTTGGTAAGTATGCTTGGGGTCATTGTCCATTTGGAAGACCCATTTGCAACCAAGCATTCCTGAGCGGTATGAAGGCTTGCGTGGTCCCACGGTGTTTATACTTGCGTACTATTTTTGTAGAGATGTACAGATCTACAGATTAACGTGGTACCTTTAGGCATTTGGAAAATTGCTCCCAAGGAAGTCCACAATTCTTTTTCTTTTTTTAGATTTCCCTATGTTCCTATATGTCCAAGCAAATAGACTCTGAATTTGAAGGTAGGCCTTAAAATGCATCCACAATTATCATTCTAAATACATGACACCCCTTTTCTGGAAATGTCCAAGCTGTTTAAAGGCACAGTCAACTCAGTGTATGTAAACTTCTGATCCACTGGAATTGTGACACTAGTTTCATAACCGTGTACTCATTTGGAAAAGCTCTGGACACCGAATTCAGAACAATCAAAATGCACTTTTTTCAAAATGTACAGATTCCATGGATGTAATACTTTGCCGTCATCTTTTATCAGACACTTTACATGGTCCAATGTATAACTGACAGTTACTACTGCTGTTGTTCCTGCTATTGCAATACTGACAACTTGTTACTGCTGGGGGGGTACTTATTTAACATCAATATGTTATTCAAAAAATATACAATAAAATCGCACTTGACTGCAAAACAAGCTTTAGAGCATATTTATTGAATCATACATAATACCTCGGACCCACTACTTACATAGCTCACTGTATATTTGCCCCAGTGGAAAAGTTTGCAGCCTGGCTTAACTCAAAGAAGAACTCTAAAGATCTGTGATAAGGAAACTCGCCCAGCGGTGGTCTGTTGATGCTCAGTAGCATGCTAAGAGCAGAGCTTTCCTGGCTGACACTTTTTTAATAAGGTTACATTTGAGAATGAGTAGATAATTCTCACATCAGAAATATTAGATCACGCAACCAGTTAGAATATTAAAATATTTTAGTAGCCACCACTAATGTTAATTTTGTTAGCACTAGTAGATGGTATTTCTTTCAGAACTTCGGGGGCTGTCCGTGAGCCCCTCCCGACGCTAGTTAAAAACAAAGTAACGTGAAGCCTGGTTTATACTTCTGCGAAACAGCACGTAAACAGCTCTGCGTAGCTTCGCAGGGGTTTCTGGGAAAGCGTAGCTCAATGAGGCCCGCCAACGTGTTGATGAGTCCTCCCAAATTCTAACAGCCTTAAACAATCGCTGATTGATTGAGCAGGGTAGGAAGCAAGTAGATATTAGGTAATATTTTGGCTGTATCCAAACTAATTAAAACGTAGATGACACAATGAACTGGAGCAGATAGGCAGATTTTCAATTCGAATCATATTTGTGGTTTTCTATGCACTTAGCTTGTACATAGTATAGCCTATTTATATAGGCTATAGGCCTATGTTACAACTGTTTTCTGTATTGTTTGATAAACTGTAGATGAATATATTGTACAGCACTTTGGTCAGCTCTGCTTGTTTTAAATGTTTTCTATAAATAAACTTGATTTGATTTGATATTAGAAAATATGAAAAGCAGTGAGCAACCTTCGGTCTCTTTGTTTATACTTTCGTGGGACATTACCAGGAGTTTCCGTGTCTGTGCTTCTTCTACGGATTACTGAATTAGACAATGCCACCAAGTGGGGCTGTTAAAATTACGTTGAAGTATGTAGGCAAACTACCGTGTGAACGTAAGCGCCAAATGAATGTTTACATTCGCTAACGCAATCACGCAGAAGTATAAAACAGGCTTTACCCGACTAGATTCCTCATTATCGACATCACACGTATTTATCTTATCTTGGAACAATGTTTTAACCAACTCTTAATATTTTAATACATAGCTTATATATTTAACATTGTTGGCTATGTTTATTGAGTTACGTTACCAGGATTTACTGACTTAAGTTAGCTAATGTTAACGTTAGATGGAACATTATTTCCCGATTATTAATGCTAATCAGTTGGCCAACATCAATAGAAAATACGTTGCGAATGCCTATTTAACGAGTAAAATCTATCTAACTTAACGTTAGCTAGTTAAATCTACTTTTTTCTTGTTCTCTGGTAACGTAGCCTAATCCTTTCCTCTGCCCTTTTTGTCACTCTAGCTGAGGAGAAAATGCTATAGGCTACTCGTGCTGTTGTTTATTTGATTGTCATGAGTTCGCGACAACCTTTGCTTGGCTGATTGATGTCCTGTCTTGTTCGAGTTGAGCCAAGTGGAAGGAGCGTATGACCGTTCATTTGAGTTTAGTGGGGCGGACTTCGTAGAGTTGTGTAATTGCAAGTTCATGACATTTCATAAAATTCTGAAGCCGTGGCGGCTATAATTTTGCGGCAGCGGCTCGCCGCTGATGAATGTACATAGCGGAAACAGGATAAAAGGAGTATAAAATAATTAGTATATTATATATTTTTATAAAATAAATCATGTATTTTGTTGTAATTATATATTATTCCTTTAAACAGGGCACTGCTGGAAAAGAGACCTAGTCTCAGTCGTTTACCCTGGTATAAATAATAATAATAATAAAATAATAAATACATTCTATTCATTCTAATTATTTTCAACTATTCCACTGTGTTGTCTCTACTACTGCTTTTATGGAAATGTCAACCATACACAGATCAGCCACACATTAAAACCATGTGCCTGATATTGTTTAGGTCCCCCTTGTGCCATCAAAACAGCTCTGACCCGTTGAGGCATGGACTCCACAAGACCTCTGACAGTGTCCTGTGGTATCTGGCACCAAGACATTAGCAGCAGATCTTTTAAGTCCTGTAAGTTGCGAGGTGGCGCCTCCAAGGATCGAACTTGTTGCTTCAGCATATCTCAGAGATGCTCAAACGGATTGAGATCTGGGGAATTCAGAGGCCATGTCGAAACCTTGAACTCCCACGTTCCTCAAACCATTCCTGAACAATTTTTTGCAGTGTGGCAGGACGCATTATGCGGCTGAGAAAGGCCACTGCCATCGGGGAATACAGTTGCCATTAAGGGGTGTACTTGGTCTGCAACAATATTTAGGTAGGTGGTACGTGTCAAAGTAACATACACATGAATGCCAGGACCCAAGGTTCTCCAGCAGAACATTGCGCAGAGGATCACACTGCCTCCACCGGCTTGCCTTCTTCCAATAGTGCATCCTTGTGCCATCTCTTCCCCAGGTAAATGACGCACACGTACCCGGCCATCCACATGATCTAAAAGAAAACGTGATTCATCAGACCAGGCCACCTTCTACCATTGCTCCATGGTCCAGTTCTGACGCTCACATGCTCGTTGTAAGTGCTGAACAGGGCATGCATGGGCGCTCTGAATTGTCTGCGGCTACACAGCCCCATACGCCGCAATCCGCGATGCACTGTGTGTTCTGACACCTTTCTACTATGGCTAGCATTTTTCAGAAATTTGTGCTACAGTAGCTCTTCAGTGAGATCGGACCAGACAGGCTAGCCTTCATTCCCACATGCATCAATGAGCCTTGGGCGCCCATAAGCCTGTCGTCCTTCGTTGGACCACTTTTGGTAGGTACTAACCACTGCACACCAGGAGTAACCCACAAGACCTGTGGTTTTGGAGATGATCTGACCCAGTTCCCTAGCCATCACAATTGGACCTTGTCAAATTCGCTCAGATCCTTACGCTTGCCCGTTTTTCCTGCTTCCAAAGCATAAACTTTAAGAACTGACTGTTCACTTACTGCCTAATATATCCCACCCTTAACAGGTGCCATTGTAACGAGATGATCAATGTTTTTCACTTCACCTGTCAGTGGTTTTAATGTTTTGGCTGATCAGTGTATGTACCAAGCATGTCAATATTATGGGATTGTACAAACAACCAAACAGTTAAAATATTTGTATATTGTGTGTTGCTGATCTAAACTAATGTTTATACTTCCTATGGTATTTTATGATAAATTTGTTATTTAAACCAATGATTGTGGAGTTGCAAGTTTTCTTCAAAAAATATAACGCATATTTTGAACAGCCTCTGTTGCAAGTGGTGACGGTTTTGAGGGTTGTGTCTAAGGTTTGACCACAAGGAAATTAGAGCCGAAGCAATTGTGAATTCACCCGGATTGATTTTCGTCGTTCTTTTTTTATTTTCATGGGAGATCCCCTAGTATCAGTTCAAGTAGGCATATCAGTTATTCCCCGATTGAGATAGTGTATATCGATACATTGTAGAATGTGTGTGATACTTACTTTTTGCAATATATGTCTTGTTCATAATTGCGGAGAGTACATGGCCATTTTCTTGGTTAAAGTTGTCATAAGGCCCAAAAACATTTGTGGGGATCACAGCTGTGTAGGAGTGTCCATATTGCTTGAAGTATGCCCTGTAATTGATTAACGATACGTACAATTCAATCTAAACTTAATAGGGTCATAAAACATATAACCTACAATATATGACCATGCACAGCCCAGTAAGTATGTGTTAGCCTTCTCATACCGTAGATTGAAAGCAGAAAGACACAATTTGAATGTGTTATGAGGGCAAATTGCTATTAACCTGTTCTGAACGTCAATCATCCTCTTGGCATATGAATATCCAAAGTTTGAGTCGTGGGGAGGTCCATTGTGTATCTGGTTGATGGTAGGGGGAGTGAAATGTTAATACTACAGATATTTATATATTCGCTGACCTGACTGGATGCATGCCAGTAATTATGTCATACATCAAAAGATTATTTTAGAAACGTACTCTGTAGGATGAGATAGGAAATCAGCTAGAAACTATATTTAATGTTTTTTTTATACAAAGCTACTAGGTATGTTGTTAATGTTCTTATTACAGATTGAAAAACAATAGCAATAGGGCAGGTATACCATAATGAAAATGCAGCAATCAGAGGTCCCAGCTACTTTTTAAAGCCTCTGTGAGAATTAAATAAAAAGGTTAAAAACAGGTTTCGGTGGCTATTGACCAGGAAGAATTCGCTGTTTGGGCCTAGCACATTTTCAGTTTCGAGGATTCACGGTCTTGTTTCAACCCTTAGGGGGCATAAGTCTGATTTTCTACCGAAATACAAACGTCTAGAACGTTGCAATAAAATTATGTTTTAGTTTTTGCTGGATTGTTGATTTGCACTTAAGTTACGTCCAGACACAAAGTTTAGCAGTGTGTTTTTGGTGTCTGGTAACGATTTAAGCTAACCTTCTCAAGATTAGTCTTTTATTTACACCTCACCATAAGAGTATTGCTTATTAAACCACTCACCATAGTCTCATCAATAGGGTATGTGGTCTTGTCAGGGAAGATGCAGCTAGACAGACAGGACACCACCTTAGTGACGCCCATTTCATGTGCTGTCTGCAATATGTTGTCATTGATCCTGAGGTTGTCTCTCTGTTGCGGAATCAAGAACATTTTAGCGGAGTGGGGGAGTTAAAATGGTAGATTAAAATGATACACTAGGCTACAAGACCCTCGGGACAGCATACTGGGAGCATCATAGCAAAGCTGCCCTCGAACTTCTGACTGTCGTAATGTTTAAAGTTTTATTTATTGCAACATTTCTTTTACCGTACCAAAAAGTGCAGATTTTCTCTCATGTGTAGGTACAGACCACCCACTTTAGCAGCCAGGTGGATGACATGGGTAGGACGATATTTCTCAAACAAAGCTCTTGTTTCGGCAGCATCTCTGTAATAAAGGTAATTCTCAGTAAAAAAAAACGATTTAATATCAACATGACAGGCATAACACTGTCATAAGTTTCAGTTGGTAATATTGTGACAGGATTAGCAGTAAAAAATGAAACAGTAGATAACAGTATGGAATACAATTTGACTTATTTATTTTAAATTCAAATTTAATTTATGACTCACGTTGGAGCTATAAAGTTATAAAAGACTGTATGGACTAAAATTTACGGTCAAAAACCTGTATGCCTGCCCAGGTAAAAAAAGTAGTATACTTTAGTTTATTAGAAAAATAATTTAAGTCATTACAAAAGTCATTAAGATCACAATTTGACTTATTGTGCTTAATTTAAAGGTTCAGTATGTAGTTCTAGAGAATTGAGGAGAAAATGGCAAGAATTACTACTTTATTGGTAGTATATTTAAGTTTACTAACTAAAAGTGCACTTTAGTCTAAGTAAATTTTAAGCTGTATTTCAGAGTACTTTGAAAAAGTATACTAAATTGCAAATACTTACAGTGGTAATTTATTGTACTTATGACAAGTATAATTATTGTCAAGTCCTTTGTAATACACTATTAGTATGCTTTATTAAAGTGTACTTAAATGTAACTTTATTGGTAGTATATTTAAGTATACTTACTAAAAGTGCACTATAATATCAGTTCATTTAAACTGAATTTCAGTGTACTTTGAAAAAGTATACTAAATTGCAAACGCTTATAGTGGTAATTTAGTGTACGTATGAAAAGTATAATTATTTTCAAGCCCTTTGTGATACACTATTAGCATGCTTTATTTCAGTGTACTATGAAAGATTATATTAAATTGCAAAACATTTTAATTTTTAGTCTTTCAAAATGTGTATTTCCATGTACTTGTGAATAGACTAGTGCGCTTCGTTTCCACTAGGGCCTACTTGGAAGTTTATGGATCTGAACTGTTACCATCATGTATTAATGCACAAAGACTTGCTTTATAGAAATCACTTCATGTATGTCAGGTTCAGAACAGTTCCTAAAATACGTTTGTATATCCCATTCTTAAAACGCTTAAGTACTTTGCCCTATGTCTGAAACAAAAGACAATTTCAAGACGGAATAGAAGATGGTGAATCTGTAATAGTAAGTTATCATAAATAAATTGACACATTTCTTCATTAGTCAGCTAGCTACAGCTATTATTTTCATTATAATCATTTGATTCCAACATTCCCAACAGATATACTAATTTGCATTCTACATATTTTTTTTTAACTTTTATAAAAATAGCACCATCGCATAGTTATTACCTTCACACAACTCGTTACTATTGAAAAATAAGACGACCTCCAGTTGAGTTTGAAAGAACGAAATATGGAGGGATGGCCACGCGAGACTAGTAGTGCGGGTAGATTCCCACATCCAATCAGCGTGTGCGGCATCACTGGTCACCGAGCGACGTCCAATCACAATGCAGTACATAGGCGCCAATTGTGGTGTAATGTTGGCGGTTGTTATTTGAAATTGAGCACCTAGACGTCGCAAGATTTGTCTTAACAATGTTTGGATTTTTCTATTTTCGAGAAGAGCAGAAAATTATGGAGGACCAAAGCAACCAAAATTTTAAATAAATAAATGACTCTAAAATAAATAAAATGCCATGGATTGTATTTTCCTTTGTATTACAGCCCCTATTATTTACTTTCCTATTTACATTTCTTCTTTGCTTTTTACATTTCCTTTTACATTTGCTTTGCATTTCCCCTCTTATGTACTTCCAATTTACTTTTTTACTTCGGTATTACTTTCTTTAAACATTTCTTCAGAAGTTGGTTTTTACATTTCCTTTTGGCATTTCCTTTTACATTTCTGTATGCATTTATTCTTCATTATGTGTTTGTGGTCTCAGACTCAATCCAGATCCAACTTCCCACATGATGTTACAATTTGAAAATAATCCAATTGACACATCTTTTGCTGTTATTCTCTATTGTTAATTTGATTTAATTGACATTTTTAACATTGGTTGGTTTGTGTTGAAAATCTAAAACGATTCAAAGGAAGGACAGTCCACCTGTGCCGAAGAGGTGTACTCAAGTAGTGCTTGAGTATACCTTCTGTAGCCTACTGCAGTATACTCGAAATGTGTATGATATGCAACAATGGGAATTAATGCAAAATTGATTGATGATTTGATGAAGGAAATATGATTTGATGGGATTAGAAATACACTTGCATTACAATATACAGTATAATATAATATTACAATATATGCTAAATCACCAGTGTGTCTGAAATATACTAAACAAAGCAGTCAAGTTCATTTGATGGAAGTGTGCTTGTAATTGACCTTGTTTTAATCAGCCTCTTTGTGATTTTAAAAAGGTGTCCAGGCAACTCTGCTCTGCAGTCTATAAACGCCTCTACCAAAGAATCAGCAGAAGCAGAGTGACACTTTTCACCCAGGACCTGGCCACGTCAATATTTTAGAAAGACACCTTGGCCAAGTCTAACCTTACTGGGAAGTGGAATAAAGGAGAGGCCAAAAACAGACTTGACCCAGAGAAAGTAATTGCAATAACAGGTACAGATAATCTGTATTACGTCATAATTTATAATGGATTTTAATGTAATATATTGTATATCTTAACAAATATTAAATCCTATGCTTCCTTTTTGTTTTCTGAGAGACAGACTCCCTAATACCGAGGTCAGCGAGATCTGGGCCCTGCTGCGGAGGAAATGTAACAATGAGGGATACACCAAGGTTCCTCCTCAGTGATCGGCCACGGCCGCCATCTTCAATTCTGTTTCTGTTAAAGGCCCCCTTTCCAGCCAATAAATATTGTAAGTGCAGTTATATTAACAAATGTAGCCCATAGGCTTGTTGACTTGAAGGTTGGATATCCACCGAAATAAACAGTTTCAAGTTCAGTGTTCGAATGTGAACTTTTAGAAAACCTCTTGAAGAGAAAAACAGCTTTGTCGATCTGGCATATTTTTTTGTGGTGAATTACACTTTTTATTTTATAAAGCTGTTAAGTGTGTAACATTTGTATTACTATTTTTATGTCAATAAAATAGTTTTTCTTATAATTGAAGTGCAATTTGTCATGGATCAGAATAGCACACTAAAAAAGCACATTTGAAGTATAATAGTGATGTATTGTAAGTATACTTCTGTAGCACCTATTATAGTACTTACAGTATTGTAATTACAATACACTTCAAATACACGTCCGTATAGTTGAAGGCAACGAAAGAAGCACAAAGTGTACTTTTAAAAAGTATATTTAAAGTATAACTTATTTTTGCCTGGGTGTAAATCATTGTAGACCATTTTTGCAGTCAGTATACAGTTGCATATACCTTTTGCACTTATTGATTTTTGGCAAGTTGACGTGTTACTTTTCCACACCCTTTTAAAGTGAAAGTTACATAGATAAATAATTGCACAGCTGTAGCAGGGGACAGGTACCAACTATTTATTTGACTAACTGGATGTGTACCAAACCGGATTTACAATTAAAGGGACACTTCACCGATTTTCTTAAAAATATATGTTGTTGTTAAGGCTAAATTAAGTAAGTATATTGAGTTCGGGTAATAGGATCAATGTAAGTGAAATTCACATATTTTTCTGACCACCGGCATTTAAATGGTTAATTCATTGTACACCACAATGCCCATAGATCATTGCACAAATCAGACTTAGAACCAGCAAACGCTCTCCCCTTGGCTGAAAACAGCGGTAGTTAAAAACAATTTCTGGAAGGACCCCGATGACGCAATAGATTAATTTTCTCAACTCGTTTGACATTCTGCTGTTTTATTGCGAAATGCTAAATGACGATACAATGTTTAAAATACAACATAGGTATCTGATGAAAACATCAAAAGATCTAAAACGGGACAACTATTGCTTTAAGGATGCACATTTGCTTTATTTATCTAATCAAAGGTTAAAGGTGCAGTGTAAGTTTGAATTTCTAGCAATAGGTTACATTTTTTATGTTTTTTCACGTTTATTACATACCTCCTGGAGGATATCATTAAACCAAATGCTCAGAGAGAAGGTGCGCTATATGAGCGCCTTGGGCCCTGTATTCAGCTTTTAGAAAATCTAGGTACGCCCGCCTATCCTCAACCAATCAGGAGAGTTTTTACAAGGGGTAAGGGCTACCTGCCTGTCAATTACCTCGCGTGCACACTCCTAGGTAAAATACCTGCTTACAGTGTCACCCTCCAAACAAACTTGTTGTTACAATTCGCTTCGCAGACAAAAGTAGCAGCGGTGTGAACTAGTAGTTGCAAGGCGGCTGAAGTCATTGCATGTCGTCGCAAAAGACTTGGCTTGTCAAATCGCCAAGTGCAGTTTTAGAACGTTAGGAAGTATTGCGCCAGATTTATTTAAAAAAGGCATTATTAGTTTACATGCATACGTTGGATTTGCATATACTCGGCAACGTATAATAGCTATGGTGCCAATCACAGCAAAATAAGAACGATTGTCATGCACTAGCTCATACTAATAGGGGAAAGGGGAATACAATTATGAAGTTGTTTTTGTTAACGTTAGTATGTCGTTACTATGGCAACAGTAATTTGTGTCTGCTCGTTGCTTTGGTGTGAACCATTCAGTTTTAGAGCGTTTATGATCAGACGTTAGGGATTCTTTGGTTTCTCACCTCGGAATCACTGATCAGACATGGTTGTATGCGTTGTTGGCGAGAACCAAAAACATGCACAACATAAACATGATATGATTCATGAAACACTGCCTTGCTCAGGCTCATGAAGTCAAGTCATGGGCATGTGTGGGATGGGCCATTGAGAGGGATAGGAGGGACCAAAGACTCAGGAGGTTGGCCTTTTTGAGTGTTGTGATTCAAATTCTTGCCATTTTTCCCCCAATTCTCCAGAACTACATACTGCACCTTTAAGTCAGCCTAATGTTAAATTGACTTAACATTTGTGAATCTTAGCTAGTGTTAATAAGGCTATGAAATGCATTTTTTTATGAAATTAAATACTAGCTTTATAACAATATGCGTAGGCCAACAGGAATATTAACTATGTAAGCTGTCCCTGACCATGCAGGGTAAGGACACAGCAAGCGAACTGTAGGCTGTAGGACCAAAGCTGCACTTCTTAAAGGATGGCAAATCAGTCTCCATGGAATTTGCTGCATAGCCATATTTGTCAAAAGACAGTTGACAAGTAAAAAGTTCGCAAAAAGGTTTTTAATTTCACTTTCGTTCAGCAAGCCAACGTCTTCGGGAAACACTAAAATAATATGGCCCACTTTGACATAAATGTACTTTTTTAATTGTGATAAACATAATGGTTATTTTGTTATAGAAACTGTAAAATTGACAATACCTCGTAAACCTCATTGCCTTTACCTTTTTTTTAATAATAGTTTACTTAAGTTAAGGGTACCGTTTTTAATTATTGTACTCTGAAAACGGCAATTATGTCACTCCACTTATTTTGTGATGCGGTCCCAAGGTTAAAAAAATTCTACAGCACTAGAAAAATGACAAATGCAATCGCATTTGGACAGGCATAGACGGTGCCATATAATTGCTGACATGCCCATTTGCTGATCATATGAAGCGCTTGTTGATCTTTCCCTCTCCCTGACTCTCCTCCCGCTCTCCCTCTTTCTCATTCCTTTCCCAGACTGAAGCAGCATTTTATGATGAAAATTGCAGTTCCAAGGCACCTTGTGACAAAAGACCAAAATAAGTCCTCTGACTGGTGAGCCCCCGCCAGTCCACTGCCTGACCGTCACTGAAGCCAGCCTAAACCACATCTAGCAGATAGCCTGACAGTTATATGCCCAGTCAAATGTCCCCCGTTGTCCTATGGTCTCCAAGGTGCTAAGTAGCCCATAGCAACCAGGGGCGGCTTCTGGGGTTTAAGCCGCCAAATCACTGAAAACGGACAGATACTGACACATCCGGCTAGTATATGTATTTTGTAAGATGTTGCTCGAAATCTCCAAACAGCAAATGTTAGCAGAGCTTCTGCTCGCTAGTTTGGCATCCTGGCAAGCTGGCATCCTTTTCTGAATCGAGTGGCAGTTTCTGTTAAAACCAGACTAAGCAGGGCTCAACAATAAGGCTTGCCCGCTTGCCTGGGGCAAGTAAAATGCCACATCGGGCAAGTACATCTAGCAGCTCACTTGCCCGATCGAGCAAGTGATAAAAATAAAATATATGTAATAAAATTCAAAAGGTTGTCGACGTAGTATCATAAAGGACTTTGTCATTCTCTGGCACACAGCCTGTTCCCTCCCCTTGCATCTGAGGATATTGGAACGCGCCGATTTTCAGTATTCCAGAATTGACAAGATGGTGATTCATAACTGTCATTGTTATCTTGTCACACGCGCAAAAATGGCGACGCGCACGGACCAAATTTTTTAGATAAAGTGCAAGCGGTCATTTACAGTAAATGATCTTGGAAACATGAGTTTAGTTGGGTGGCGTTAATTGGAATTTTGCCTACATCCTCTGTGTTGCGCAGTTTACCACAAGTTTGAGGGAAAGGCGGATAAAACAGTGCTGTTCCAAAAAAACTCTGCTGGCCATAAAGACCCGACACAGCATCTCGCATTTGTATCAGTGCTGTTGGCGTTGTCATCCGCAACCAGAGCCGCAAAAGTTGAAGGAACGTTAGCTAGCTAGCTATGTTGCCTCGGTGCAGATATGGGATTGTCAAATAAGAATCAATGTTACGAACTGAAGTTAGCGATCCATAGCTAATATTACCATGTTAAGTATTTTTGGAAGCAAGAGGAACGAGAGATCGCCATGTGTGCGTGCCTATGCTTTGCCTATTGATACACTTAAAAAAGTGAAACGACTGTGTCATTGATCTAAAGTAAATTTTTACGTTGGTCCAATTAAAAATCATGATTTCGGGTTGAAAGCTATATTTTTTACGTTGGCTTAAAGCAAATAACACTCCTCGCAGAACAACTTGAATGACAACTTTAAACGAAATCGTATTTTCACTTCAAACCAGAGGTTTTCAATTCAGATGACCAGATGACGTGCGATTGGTCACGTGATTCACTTCCGTCCCTCTCAAGTTTGGATAGTCGGAGCACTGACACAAGGTGAAAGGACAGTGTCCTTTATCTAAAGGACATTTTTACATTGGTGACCACTTTACAGATGACCACGTGACATAGCAACATGTCACGTGACTCACGTTCGTTCCTGTCGGCTTTGATGTCTGTTGTCCGAAAAATCTCTTTTAACAAGGTAAGAATTCTAAATTGTGTTGTCTTAAGGGGAGTGTATGTTTTTGAATGCACGTTTATGGTTAGGGGCAGGATAAACAGAGGTCTGCTTTACGAACTTTTGCGCACGTTAGCCAACGCTAGCTGAACCAGGTTGTTTACATTGATTCCTCATGCAAAGTGTTGCTTTGTTGTTATTGTGATGTATAGGCCTACTTACTAATGTGTTTGTAAATATAATTTCAGTTGAATTATTAATATAGTGAAAAGTGCATTATGCAATGTGACTTAAATAACTTCAAAACAAATATCAAGAAGTTAAACACCCAATGTAATGTAAGTTCAATTTACCAGGCAATTATAATAAATACATTAAATTGTAAGTAATTTCATGCCGTTTTCAATATCCTTAAAAAATGTATTGCAAATATTACATTAAGACAATGATTGCAGTTATTGTGTGTAGTTGAGTATGTATGGGTGTGGGGTTGGAAATTTTGGAGACATGTTCACATTTTTGGGAACTTGCTTTTGTTTTATTTAAGTGTTCATTTGTCAGACAGTGCACTCTTTTCTACGAATGTGCCCTTAACCTTTAATCGCTCCTGATCTAATTCAATTCTGATAAAATAGCCAGATAAATCATAGTATGTAATATAGCTGGGCAATAGACTAACAGCACATTTTTTAGCTTTTGCAAAACAATTTTTTTTAAATTAAGGTGAAAAAACAATGCACCGGCCAGGGAATGGGAAATGTTGAATTTTTTGATCGGAATTGTGAAGCAATTAATTTGTGAATATGTATTATATGTAAGTTTTGGCCAAACTTGTACCTCAACTAATACTACTGTTTTCATTCTTTTTTTTTCTATAATGGACTGACATGGTGAAAAGACCAGTCAAGTTGTGAGTGCTTCTGAATCCTGATGACACCAGGAAGCTAATGATTGATAGTGAGCTAAACTGATGATTGCAGACAAGGATTCAATCTCACAGTCAGTGATGATTGAGGGTCTATGTCTACTCAGATGACAGATTTCCTGTCCACACCATCCAGCTCTGTCTCTACAAGAATTCAGATGTGGCCAAGAGTTTCCGATACCAACATTATCCTGTGACACTGAACTGCAGTTAGAAAAATGAAATGTGATGTATGGGTCAAACATGACAACGTTGACACAGAGTCAAAGTCAGATATTCTGGGAAATGTATCCAAAGAGATATTCAAGTACAAAGCCTACCCAACAGATGCTGAGTTCAGTGATGTTGCCGAAGCACTAATCAAGAAGCATCCATGCCTCTGTAAACCTGATTCATACAATGGTTGCTACGGGTGAAAACAGCGGCTGAAGACAGAAATGGGCCACTACTGAACTCAGCTTTAGGGCATCGGGTGTTGTATATTACTTGCATATTCACTTCAGTCCAAAGCTCTAGAGGATGCATTGCCAGCCAAAAAGGTAAAGAGACTTTGGAGAGGAGAGGCCAACCACATGCCCTGACATTCTGGAGAGACCAACATTTGAAGCCTTCGATGGTCTGCAAAAAATTTTCATGGGGATAGAACTAAAGAAAATGACACACAGTCTGAGTGTCAAGTTCTAAATATTGGATTCATCAAAAAAATACATGTGGATTGTGGTTGCCAAATTTTGGCGTACTAGTAAATGTTCAGGCCTGAGCTATTGTTCAGATGTGAGGGAAGGGTCAGAGTGACACTGAAGGCTAGAGTTGTGTGTCTTAGCCATAGCATGAAATGATGTGTACGTGTCCTATGTGTGTTTCCTTAGTAATACTGATAGGTAACGTTCTCCCCCTTAACCAATGGGATGATGTATTTAGCTTAGACTAATATACTCATTTCAACCTTGTCAATGATTCAGAATTGTGTTCTTAGACAGAACTGACCGTAGACATTTCTCTATGTACAGACGTACACTTCTGAACTCATCCATAAAATTGTACTTGATCATTGCCCGGTTTCTCCCTCTGTTTAATTAGTTATTGTCTGTCATAGATTGAAATTATCTATTACAGAACGTTTTTGTTTGTGTTTTCTAGCTTGTATTCAAATACATTCATTGTTAATGGAAGTGGTCATTGCTCTATTTGAATAGGAAGAAGAAACAGACTTATTTAAAACTGCCCATAATTCCTGATTTCTCTGTGAAAAAGAATTATATGGTGTAGAATTTGCGCCACTGATATCACTTCTGCAAATGTGAATGATCCTGTACAAACCAATGTTTTTTTGTTGTAGCTGAAGCTAATTCTACTTTTATTTAAGGCAAAAATAAGATTTTATGTCCGTTTATTTTATTCAAATTTAAGTTGTAAAGTGTATTTTATTATTTTGACCTAATTAACGTTTTGGCTTATGACTAAAGTCTATTAAAAGAAATCTATTGATTAACGTATACATAATTAATGTATGGCTAATTGACTTGCCTGTAACAACATTTGTGTTGAAGTTTCAAAAATATTTATTTTGCCAGACATATACACTGTCAAAAAATAAACTATTAAGTTGCAACAAAGTAAAAATTATATGGTGTATGGTCTCTTTGCTTTGTTGTGTGAATGTACATTTCTGTCTTTGGCCAAATAAATATTTTGATTGATATTAAATCAAGATTCATGGTGTCAACCAACTCATGAATATACTTTGAGAAAAACTAAACATTTAAGTTGCAACAAAGTAAAAATAAATGGTATGATCTTTAGAATGAATGGTCTCTTTATGTTGTGTGAATGTACATTTCTGTCTTTGCCAAATCAATATTTTCATTGACATCAAATCAAGATTCATGGTGTCAACCAAATCATGAAAATACTTTGAGGAAAACTCACAAAAGTGCTTGTAACAAATTAGAGCAAATTTTTAAGTTGGTTCAAAGTGCCATTTTATTCAGTGTAGAGTGGAGAATAATGTAGCCTACTGTAGGAGGTATTCTCTGTAGTTTTTGTTGTCATTTCTAAATTTTTTGTCAACAGACATGCTAAGGTAACGTGTTACAGAAATGGGAAGAAAAATTGGACATTACTATTCTGTTAATTTCGTAACGTTAGTAGGCTAGTACAAGTATTACATCATATTTGGCTGTCCAGTGTCCACTATTCGAAAACCTTAGCCTAAGTGATTGAAGTAGAAAAAGACAATCTACCTTTCCATTTCTTTTTCATTATTCAATCAATAATATTGATATCTTTCTATCATGATACTTTTGTGGGTGGGCTTAGGCCTTGTCAACTTCAGTACCATTCAATAAATGTGTTATCCATGAATTAATTTAGATTAAATGTGGTTAGTGGCAGACAAGGAATTCTATTAAGATTAATTCACAGATTTGTATTTGCATTGGTATGGTTTTAATGATTAAAGATCATGAAAATCAACTTCAGTCTTTGTTATTTGATAACCGCTAATGAATAAAACTATTTGTGTTGGGGCAAGTAAAAATTTCCTTCGGGCAAGCAGATTTCTAATCCACTTGCCCAACTGGGCAAGTAAAAAAAAAAAAAACCTTAACGTTGAGCCCTGTTAAGGGTTAGCTAACAAGTATATATTTTCTTTTAGCTACATATCAATAGTTTCTTTTGTTAACTTCTTAAGTTAAAACTTGGAAGTGACGAAGTTATCATAATCTGCATCATGGACTGCCTGATATGAGTGAGGGAGTGAAATTACTGCTGACTAAACCAGACTGGCTCAGCTAGTGTTGTTAGTTCTACCTATACATTATAGCTTGGCGATTTCCCCACTTCATGTGATTGATACATGATACAAGAGAACTTTAAACTTGGGAAATCTTTTTAACCCTTTGATACACAAGCTATGCAAACCACTTCTAATTAAAAACATAGGTCATAAATTACCCAGATTAATTTCCTATGTTATTTCATGCCTACAGTGTTTCTTTGCTATGTCCTTTGAAATCAATTTATTTCATCATTTAATATCCCAAGTATTTATTAAATATCTTCTTTTAGATTACCACAAATTATTATTTTAATATTTACTTTAATTATTTACTTAATGACTTCCTAATTTAATGAGGACAACTGGTTTAACAAACACTATACATAATATATTTTAAATATCCTGTTCACATGTTGTATACAACAATTTTTCGGTTGTGGGTTTGTATCCAATATATGGTTGAACGACAATAAACTAGGTTTGCCAAGCAATAGTGGCGTGCTTAAGTTCCATGCACTAACGTAGAAGCGGCCATATCTCGATTGTGTTAGTCCTTCATTCCTTGTTCACTTCGTCCACTAGAGAGGGCTAGACGCTCTCCCCATTAATTTCAATGGGGGCAAAAAACAATGAAAAATAGTAATAAAAAATATAACACGTGAACCGATCACTTAGCTACATACACGCGCACTACACACTATTGTGCTAGACCTGTGGGCGTTGGAATGTAAGGGTCAAAACTGCAGGGGGGGGGGCTCAGCAGCCTCTTCGGATTCTTGAGATCGTTACACCGTCACTGGCAATAGCGCAATTCGAAAGAAAGTGAGAAGTAGAGAAGAGGAAGGCTGCAGACCTGAAAAGCTAAGGCAGATATACGCCAGCCAGTTTCAGAACGCTGCTGCCCCAGATGCGTATAGGCTAAGCTAAAGTAGGCGAACTGTATGTTCATTAGTTTGCTAAAGTTATTTTTTGGCGATCGCGTAAAGTTGATTAGGCCTAGGCCTATTTAAAGAAACAATTAGCTAAAAGTCCAAATTAATTTATTGCACCATTTCTAGTGATGTTAACGTTTTAAGTTAGGCTATTGCATTATTGCTCAGTATTAATTTAGCTAACGTTACAAACTTTACTAAAACGGGGACATAAAAGTGTAAACCATTTTCCACTATCAAACTTTTCTTTTTTTAATCAGTGAGCAGGAGGAATTTGATACACAAATTCTAAAGAAATATAGGTGGCAGAGGCACAGAATTCCCATTTTATAATGGCCCGGCTAAAGAAATGCAGCAGATATATTTGATAATGTATATCATAACATTGTCCATCTAATCAAACTATAGTTATTATGTTTCAATCAGTTGCCTAGTGCATATCATTGCATTTAGGGCTGAACGATTAATCGATTTCAAATCGAAATCGCGATTTGAGACAATGCAATTAACAAATCACAAAGGCTGCGATTTAAGTTAGCTCGTCTAATCAGGGTTTAAACGGCCAATGCTTATACAAATGCATGCCATCCTTGTGTGACAGTCATGCTCACCAATCAGAAGTGCCGTGCTGTTCACGTACAAGTCATGCACAAGTTATGCTCACCAATCAGAAGTGGCCTAATGTGACTACGTATATGCCCACCAAAAACACGAAACCCAAGGAAAAAAAGTGTAGTCAATTTAGCTTTACTAAAAACCACAAACGTTACTTTATTTAACTTACTTAACAGTGACTCCTTTTGAGATAATTGTTCTGTTTGATTGCTCTACGTTCTATGCCAATATTTAAAAAAAATACTTATTCATTGTTGAAATCAATTCATATCTTTTCAGTTCTCATCCTTGCACTAAAATGAAGTGCAGGTAATATTTTTTATGGTATCTCAGGAGGTAATGCACCATGACATGTTTTAAATATATTACAAAGTGAATATTGAACTGAAGCTTCACTTTAAAAATATGAATATATGCAAATCAAATCGCAATCGCAATATCTGTCAGAAAAATCGCAATTCGATATTTTCCCCAAATCATTCAGCCCTAATTGCGTTGTATTATCAGTAATGTGTAGTGCAGCATACTGAATGTAATGTGTATATTTTTGCTCAAAAAACTTTTTGAGATTGCCAAAAATTTATTTTATTTGCGTTCTTTGTTAAGACTTGTAAGCAGATGAACACTGTAGGTTTGGAGCGCATGCGGGAAAAGTAGATACATGTTAGTTACAGAAACTTAGTAGTATTAGTATTAGATATAATTATCAATTGGGAACATAGCAGTAGGGATGGGCGATACCACAGATAGGGTTGCACGATAATGGCTAAAATCAATATCCCGATATTTTATGTGAATTTTGTTATCACGATAATCTCAGCGATATTTGATTTCTGAAAACCGAAATAAATACAATACAATAATATAATGTAATAAACAGAATATTCATATTTATTTATAAAAATAGGCCTTTATAAAAAAGATTTATGACTGCACACCTGAGCACGCATTTAAATACAATGAGCATAGGTATTTAAAATAATATAGCTATTCCACAAATGTTTACTAACTCAAATAGAGACTTTACATGGCACATACATTGTATGCCGTTTCTGTACTTAGTTAGTTCTGAGTTAGTACAGGAAAACACTGGTAGAACTGCACTGCAAAACACCAAGTAATGTTAACTAATTAGCCAGCTTTTTGTTACGTAAACGCACGCTGGTCTGAGACTCCTGCTAGCATGGAAAGGAATGAAATTCAGCAACATTTAAAATAAAAACCTGTGTACAGTCTTGATAGTTCAATTGAGTAATCATAATGTTTAGGGAATATTCATATTATTTTGTAGGTAATGGTTGCCTCGGGCAGTGAGTAGCGCTCTGGAACAGTTTGTTACACAGGTATAAAGAGTTTTTACACACCGCCCTGCCAAACCAAAACTAATCTGGACAGAACCACATCATAACATTATTAAACTATATTAGTTTGAATGTCCTCATCGCCTACAATGTACTTTGTGGTGATTCTTTAGGTGATGTGTAGTTTTACTTTGTGGTACAACTACGCTAACCGCTTAACTCATAACTCAATCTCGTCTAACGAATGCTGTAGGTTACTTTTGAAAGTAGCAGGCTAGCAAAATGGAATTTTGTCTCCCGTGAGAGTGAGGATCAACTCGTTAGTATACAAAACAGGAACACCTGTGATTGGTCGTAGCGCTCGTCTGGACTGAAACATAAAGTTGAGCTTGCTTTGATGCAGTGAGACGAGTGGGTGTTGTTAATTTAACTGATTAATATTGCCCACATTTTACAAGATATATTGTTGGTAGCAATATCGTTATCGCAATAAATATACAGTTCATTGTGCAGCCCTAACCACAAATTTTGTTTTCAATCCGATACCAAGCGATATTATGTCAAGTATCCCGATACCGATACCGGTTCTTTCGAAAATCTTCTTGTGAACATAACAAGGAGGATATCTTTGTGATTTCTATTGTTAAAATAGGTAAATGCAGTTATAACACAATATATTTGAAAGTCATTACATAACTGCCAAATGTATCTGTTTTCTGTATAATAGGAGTGATTATGAAACTTGTTAAATTGTTCAACAATGTTCCAGAAATGTTCAGTGAAACTACTAGCTTTTTCAAGCTTCAAACATTTCAACTTAACATCTGGGCTAATCAAATACCCTTAATTGAACGCTGAACCACAAATAATACTTTTGACTTTGGTTTTGTCTGCCTGTTAGAAAGGCCATATAGCCACAACAGCACAGCTGTCTCATAGTTGCATGACTGACTAACTGCAAAGCGCTGCACATAATGCATGGAGAGGCGAGACAGGGCGGAATGAGAAGTAGGCCTAGCTCGTATGATACAAAATTACAACAAACTTTTTTTCTCTCTTTAGCATGAACTACTGGCTATATTTGACCAACTATCATACTTGTTTTAACGACCACGAAGGACAACATATTTATGTTCATAACAGCAACTCTATGCACTATAATCGCAAACAATAACGCAGAGCTATGGATGTGCCGAGTGGTTAGAAATTGTTGGGTTCAAGTATTGACAATCCCTCACATTTAAACGCAAACTTTGGTTACGTTAGCCACTGCCAATACGGTTTTTGATTTGTTTCAATTACGAATGTAGCCAACCACGGGGTAATAGACCGCACAGGTGCGCTCCCTCGAAATTACGCCTTAAGTTAATGCTGCGAGTTCTCTTACACAAGGTTGGCATCTTTGGAGCCGACGAACGTCCACTCCTCGCCTTCGAGACACTGGCCCTCTTCCCGAACTACATGTTCGATGGCTTTACCTACCAGTCCAGATCCCCCTGTGACAAGAACACGCACTGTGGTTTTTGGGGAATCCATCCGTTTATTTTACTCTGTGGGATGACCGAGGGAAGAAAAATAATCGATTGTTTTATATGCATTCAGATAACGAGACAAGGTTATTTTTCTTTTGTTTTTACTTCGCAGTGAGGTGACTGCATAAGTGCGTAGTGGGCATTCAGACAATATAGAACTAACCTGATGCCCTCACATTCTAAGGTAAAATTTGTAGTTTACAGTCTTAGAAAATTATGGTAACTTCTTATGAAAAATAACCCCTATTATGCAAAATAACATTAAGCTATTAGCGCTCTTCATTTAAATGTTACATTAAGTTGCCACTAACAATAGGCTAAACTATTGCCTAATATATAACACTATTTAAGATTTAACATGGACAGATTAATGATATCGTTATGTGCAATATACATCAAAAGGTATAGTAAAGTGAGAGAACAAGCTTTTTCATTTCAAGTATTTTGAGGCACAACTGAACTGCGAATAGGCCATTAAATATCAGTGACATACAAATTAATTTAAAGGCTAAATTAAGAGCAAATAATTTTTGCACTTACCTTTAGTAATCTCCGAAGTACCTCGTCAACTAGGCTCTTGTCCAACTTGCAACGAGTACCTTTTTAAAAGCAGTTTCTCTCAAATGTAAAGCGTTTCCGATAAAGGCTACTTTAATTTATATTTATATCCTATTTTACAAAAAAGGGTTGTCATTTCATATTGGTTGTATTAATAGGAAATCATATTTCTAGATTATATATTAAAAGCAAATTATATAACCATATGGTAGTCTGAGCTTCACCTGTGTTACGGAAGTAAGAATAAAAAACGATCTGTACAGCTACTAGTACTCGAACCACTATGTCCAATCCTGTTTAACAGGCTAGTGGCCAATCCGGTTTTACAGGTTAGCCGCCTGCGTGTGAAAATAAAAACTCGATCAAACAATAAATTATGGCATTAAATAATTATACGGTGATATCGTACATTTGCGACCATCAAGCTCGAAAAACATGCGAGAATTTGGATAACTATGATTAAATTCGTGTAGGCTACTGGATACATTTATTTCAGGATTATTTTAAGTTTCGTTAATAATAGCCTACGTACAGGGTGATGTGAAATAACGCTTGGAGGTACCGTGCTCTTTAAATATTTGCACCAATCACTGAAAATCTTTGGATTGTTGCCAACGCTACTGAACATAAACCAATCGTTTTGATTGGTCTGTGGTAACCAGAAAGTGTGTGGCAAAACATTAAAGGGTTCAGGTAAGGTCAGTATGCGCTGTGACTTGTTTACGTCGTAATGTCGAATTTTACTTTTGCATAATAAGGGTGCTGAAATAAAAACAGACAATTTAACAAACTTATAAAAATGTTATTGAAGGTGTAACCAGCATACCAGCAATATTTGGAGGATGACACTGCTGTCAAGGTGTGGTGTTTCTCTGCGTGTCTGTGTGTAGTCAGGTTGGGGTTGCAACTAGATTTCATCTGTCCTCGTTTGTGTCATTGTGTCCACCTATCACTGTGAAAAAAAAAACTTAAAAGCTTAAGAGTTGCTGCCTAGGTTCAACTTAAAAGCTTAAGTTCAGTTCACGGGGGGGGGGGGGGGGGGGGGGGGGGGGGGGGGGGGGGGGGGGGGGGGGGGGGGGGGGCTGCCTTAAAATTATAGGTAAAATCAACTTAACAATGTATTCATCCATCCATCCATTAGCTTTATTTCCGCTTATCCTGTACAGGGTCACAGAGCCCTCTTAGCCTGGTGCTATGGGGGGGGGGGTGTCCGGGCAAAAACACAGCACAGAAACGGCTGCACACTTGGTCAAGGTCATCAATGATCTTTTTCTGTTGAAGCAGACCTCCAGCAACCTAACTCACTGTAGCTGATTCTTCTCCACCTATGCAATCTCAGCTTTGATACAGTTTTTTGTCACAACATCCTCCTTGACCGACCACCTGGATAGGCTCTGCCAAGGCCAGAAATCTCGGTGTGGTTTTGGATTCCACCCTCTCCATGGAACCTCACATAAAAGCTGTCACCAAGTCTGCCTTCTTCCATCTGAGGAACATCTCCAGACTCAGACGACTAATAACGGATGCAGTTGCTGAAACATTAATTTATGCTTTTGTCACCTGTAATGGATAATTTCAATCTTTGACAGAAAATAACCAATTAATGAGGGAGAACAATTACAAGTATACTTTTATTGATGACTACAGAGTCTGAGTCAGAGTCTGTACACAGATAAATTATTACAGTCAGTTCACTCTAACGACAAAGCAAGTTTTGATTAGTTGACAAGGTTCTAACGTGTATATAGGTCTAAGATAAACAATCATCCTATTGGTCAAGGTAGATCACATGTATCATAATCAGCATAACTAAGGACACTTACACATTAGAAACTTAGACAGAATTTTATGTTATGACTAAGACACAAACTTCTAGCCTTCACTTCTAGCACATACTGTCTCTTTGGTGACCTGGCCTTCACTCTGACCCTTCCTCACACCTGAACCACATCCCAGGCCGGAACATCTGTTAGGATGCCCAAATTTAGCCACATCACACCTCATGCCTGGATTATTGCAATGGTGTCCTATTTGGGGCATCAAATAAGGCCATGGATAGGCTCCAGTATGTACAGAACTCAGCTGCAAGGATTTATTCAATGCATTAACATTTTTAAATCCCACCTCAAAACCCACTTGTTTTCCTTAGCTTACCACTAGTTTGTTCTCTTTGACTTTTTATATGTTTGATGTTCCCTGTCTCAATTCCGCTGTATCTGTCTTTATGTTTATTGCATTTCAAATGTTATATTGTACTATTTTTGTATATATTTGTATATATTGTTTCTACATTCTGTATATTGTTGTATATATTGTTTCTATATTCCATGCCATGTGTTTCTGTTTCTGCCATGTGACCTTGGGAGTCCAGAAAGGTGCCTATAAAATTGTTATTGTTATCCATCTCTCATTGTCGATAGAGTGGCGCGGTGAATCTCGCCGCCGCTACAATATTCACAAAAGCGTAAAATACATATTTAAATCCCCAAGACCTACTCACTACACAGGTACACAGATGGCAGTGTTGAAGTGAGAAACTGCTCAAGGTTTGCTTAAGTGCACACAGCAAAATTTAAACCTGAAACTGAAAACAATTTTGTGCTTATGTAGAAACCACCATTTTAGTGTTCAATTAACACCTTAGAAAGTGTATTTTTGTATAGCACCAGTATAGTGTTAATAACTTACACTACAGGTGTTAAATGCAGAGATTAAAGTAAAATAATATAAAAAATCTTCTGACTGAAAATTACAGTTTGTAAAACAAGCTACAGAGGAGGCCCCCACAAAGACAATTATAATATCTATCTGTTTACATCATGAATTAAGTCTCATCAGCAGCTGACAGCTACACAGTCAAGTACTTGTCTGAACACATGCAAACTCCATTTATGTACAAATTTATTGATTACTATGTTGACATTCATCAATATAGATGTACATTCAAGGCCATAGCTGGGATTTTTGGAAATACTGATGTTGTGAGTCCCTAGTTCAAAAACATTTTGAAGATTATATTATAAATCTATGCATTTTAAGAGTAACAACAATCACTAAAGAAATCATGTCAGCCTTTGTCAGTGCCAATACATGAATTCTAGTGTAATTTTCATTCAACACAAGATATGTCACAATATGGCCAATTTGGAAATGACTCTTCTGTTCTGCGTCTCATTGCATTGAAATTATTTTGACTCTTAAACAAATTGAGCAGAGTAGCGCAACTGCAGCACCTTTCAAGTTTGGCTATCTTTCAGGGCTGGCCTGACAGTGTTAGAATACTCATTACTTGGGTTTGACAAGTACGTGCAATTTAAGCTTGGAAAGTAAGCTTGGGCTAAATTCTATTTTTGTGAAGCGACCCCTCCTGCTAGAGCAGCGAATATGTCCTCAATACGAAGTAGTGGATACTGTACTGTGTGGAGTACGAGGTTGGCAGTCGCTTTAAAATCCCCCAAGATGAGTATGTTTCCCGATTTTCCTTTCTTTAACACTGGAATAGTCTGTGTGGCCCACTCACTCCACTCCACGTGTGACAGAATCCTGCGGTCTACTAAATTCTTCAACTCTGCCTCTACTTCAGGTCGAATTGCATATGGCACAGGACGGGCTTTGTGAAGCTTTGGAGTAACTTTCTCATCCAGTTCAAGTCAAAGACGTTTTTGACAATTGTGGAAGAAAACTAAGTTTAAACTAATTTAATGTGCCTTCTGTTTTGTCCTGAAGTCGAGAGAAGCCACGCAGGTCAGACGTCCAGCCTATTGTGATCCCATTCTCGTCGTCAAACTGGAAGAAAACAGTCTTCAAGTTATTTTAGTAGGTAAGCAGGTTGTAAGAATGTATTCAGAATTAATCATAACACAAACATTGACAAAGGAAATATAACTTGCTTTCAATGGACCCTCCTATACCAACCACTACCTACATAGAGTTCTGTCCAATTTTCACAGAATACTAATACCCAGGCAACAACATGTTCCTGGCTTAGCAGGCAGGTGATAGCGCTGAATGAATGAGGAAGCACCGCCATACATTCAGACCTTTATCAACCTATTACGGTGCCAGTCATATTCTTGAATGTGATTAAGATGATTATATCCCTGCAATACCAATATGGCAATCAATAAAACAATAATTATCCAAATCATTATATAGAAATATGATTATTTCAACAATCCACCCTTTTTGTTGTATAAACAGAAGTGATCATCATGACAACATCAAAAGGTACTTGCCATAATTATGAACTAATTATCGTATCAAAAGTTTATAGAAATATTATTTATAGGAGGCCAAATGATGTTTGTAGATTGCATGTACATGAACATGCAGCATGATAGATGGAAAAGGACAGAACAGAAAATAAATTTTCATATTGCTGGACCTTATAAATGCACAAGATAAAACATCATGGAACTGGATACGTTTCATCAGTAATAAGAATTTTTCAAAGAATAGTTTATGGTAATGCAGAAATGATTAAACTAAAACAGTTAATCAATCAAACAATACCTAATCACTAAACTAATCTAAAAACTGTCCATCGTTTTGGAGAAAAGTAAAAAACCCGAAATGGGCTAAATGCTTTTCTGACCCCTGCAACCTTTAAACAGGCGATTGAGACATTGTCTCCCAAGACGCAACACAGAGTAGATTAACTAGTCTAACGTCTCTAAGTTATCAAATTAATGACATGATCTGATGTCATGAAACTCATGAAAAACGTCAGTAATATAAACACGGCATTCAGGAATTGCATTTGTAGAAATCATTATAGTTGCAGTAGACTTCTTAGTGATGCGATTACAGACAGTAGTACAACAGACTTTAAAATTAGTAGTGATAATGCCAATCAATACCATTAAAATAACAAGGACAAACATACCCCCATATAGGATGCCCATTTTCCCAATTACTGCTAAGGGAAGAGATCCAATCAACCCAATTGTTATCTGAATGCATCTCCTGTATAACCTTTTTAATACCTGCAATTTTCAACAAATATGGATGTATTAAAATCAGGTAAATGAGAACAACATTCAGTACTAATAATTACATGCACTTTCATTACCAGATATCATATAGTCAATAGCTCATGTATTTTGCAAATGTTGTGGCTGTCATCTGAATAGTGAGCATGGTATGGAATGATGCAGTAGCGTACAGCTAAACCCTCCACATTTGTAGTGAAGTCCCCAATTTGGTCTAATTACCACATAAGGTGAGTCAGAGCGTCAACTATCCTAATCCAGGCATTCTGTTGACGAGCGTGCAAATTCAACTCTCGCTTAACCCGACCATCTATGGATACAAACCATATTGTAGGGACTATGTGAGTCTGGGCGCAGTGTCCAGACCGTGCTACAGATATAGAAGTGTAAGCAGATGAATTACAAAGCCAAAACTGACCTACTGGTGCACACAATGAATATTAAACTCCTGCAATGGAGAATAATTACACGTGTATGGCTAAACCCTGATGAACCTTTTAGAAGTGTGCTAAGAGTAGGTGGTACAGTATGTGCATAGATGTTTCGACACAAACTTCAGGATCCAATAAACCTAAATATGGATCATCTTTTGAGTGCACTTAAACTTGAGACACGATTAAAGTACTGCGAGAACCATGCTTACATTAACA
>JAPMUY010004699.1:0-33446 GCA_026901105.3 Galaxias olidus
CTGAGCAGGTGGAAGGAAGTTGCCTTGCATCCTGTTCATCCTGGGAGACCGGAGCCTTAGGCCACGGAATCTTTAGGCTGGCGGTTGCACGCTAGCAGACCTCCATAAACAGCGCTGCTACGGTGGTCGGCGCAGCCGGGTTATCTTGGGGTTGAGCAGGAGTCAGAGGAGCATCGTCTTCCGACGATTCCGACCCGTCAGGAATTTCGGAGAACATGTCAGATTCAGCCTCCCCAGGGTTGGGGGGTAGAATGGAATCTACCATAACGTCCTCGTTAAAAGGCGGAGCCAATCCCCACTCGCAGCCTTGAGCCATAATATCCAAATTTAAGAGCTCGGAAAGTAATGGTTCCGGGGCTAATGAATTCGGTTCGACTCTTATTTTTAGTAGGTCCATTCGCTGTTGGAGTGTCGAGTTGGACAGACGGGTGCAATGAGGGCAAGCGCCTGGTTCCGACAAGGCAAGCCTAGCGTGCTCCATGCCTAAACATGTCACGCAAGCGAGGTGGGAGTCTTTCCACTCAATCGAATGGCCTCACTCGTTATGACAGAGCCGCAGTTTACGGGCTGTCTTCACCTGTGCTTTATGCATGTCGACAGAGGGGTAGCTAACTGTTAAAGTAGCTGTGATTTGGGTATGGCTCAGCGAACCGAAGTGGCCGATCTACCGAAATACTTGCTAGCTAGCTGACAGTCTACGGGAGCCACTTGGCAAGCAGGCTGCAGGAACATATTCCGTGATAAAAACCCCTAAGCAAGCCGCAGCGGCCAGAGGGAAAATACCATGAAATGTAACTTAAAACTTTAATAAAGTCAGGTAACCGGTCAGCGAACTTACCACACACTAACCAAGCGCCTAACAAATAATAGTAAAAAATCCCGAGAAGATGGACAAGGCGTTCCACGAATGTGAAAAACAACCCCTTCTATCAGAACAGTTCAACCGCTGGACCACCCTCTCAGAAGGCGACAAAATAAATAGGAATATATTCAACGAACTTAAAGCGAGGCTTGAGGAGCGTAATTGTGAGGGGAAAGGATGCCAACACAGGGTTATATACAGGGGGAGGGCGGGGCTCCCCACTTGTTGGCCAATCCTTTCTGCCTAAAGGCGTGTGTAAGAGCTTCAAGCGAATGGCATTTGAGGACGCTATCCCATATGTGAGTTGTGTCGAACGTAGTCGACCGAAAGAGAACTTAAATACACTGGCAAATGCACAGGTGGGAACAATGAAACTAACGGCTGACAGGTCCGAAACAAGGCACAGGAGAACACTATAAAGCATTATAAAGGCCATATAATGTGCAAGAGTAATTTCAGAGGGTGAATAGTCCTCTGCTGGGCGGAAAACCCCAGGACTGTGACAGGACCAAAAAAAAAAAAGGTCTAAATTTCCCTTACATTGATCCTATGACTCGAACTTGTTCAATATACTTACTTAATTTAGCCTTAACGACATTTAAAAAAAAACAAAAAAAACGGTGAAGCAACACTTTAAGACATGGATGGAGAACCTTGGGGTACCAGTCCTGGGTTTGGCTCTTGATTTGGAGTTTGCATTCTGTCAGCAGATCTTAAGTGGAGTATGGAAGTTCCTAACTGTGATGAAACGCCTCAGTTGTGCCAAGTACTATCTCTATTATTCAGTTTGCTCAGTTACTCTACCACAAACATGAACAACAGCCTACAAAGTACAAATACATGCAACAGAAGCCACATAAAGTGGGACATTTGTTGTTATGTCAACGTATGGAGTTATCTGTACATAACATGGAGGAGGCTGTTAGATGTGTCAACGTCTAGAGCTGTGCAGGCAGTTAAGAAAGCTTCAGGTTTTGATGAAGACAAACACTCACACTGAACACCAAGTCTTGCTCTGAACTCCGGAAAATCTGCGACATCATTCATTGTAGGGCCATCATGGCTGAATTGATGAAGTCCACTGACATATTCAAGAAGTTGTGTACGTCCAAGGGGTTTGAGTGGTGTCTCACAGTGCCCTGGATACACTAAGTGATGATGCAAAGTACAAGCCATCAACATTACCCTTCACTGAATATGTTCAGATACTTCAGCAGTAAATTGGGAAATCTGCAAAAGTGCCTTTTAGTAGGCCACAAGTCAGAACTATGGTCCACTGGCAAAAGGTACACTTTCACAAATCATTGTGTTCAATTGCAGACGAGCTGGGGAGGCTTTAAATTGGGCTTTGAGTGTTTTCATGAAAGACGCAACACAATGCTCCATGAAGATGTTGCCATGGGGTTATCAAGGAGTGAACAGAGGCTCTGCAATTATTTCAGCCAAATCAAAATCATGGGGAAAAGGGGCAGAAAGGTTGCAGTCTTGCTAACCCCAAGCATGGCTGAGGTTCTGTCACTACTGGTCAGTAAAAGACCAGGATGTCACCAAATAAATAAGCTACTACAGAGCGCAAGACTGTTTGCATATTCATACAAGCCAGTGTGAAGCAAATCACCCTGAGTACCTCGACATAACTCAGGAAACATGCTGGCACACTCTCTCAAGTCCTTAATTTAAAAAACAACGAAACAACAAAGTTTATTAAGTTGCAGATTTCCTGGGTCATGGCATTTGTGTCCACCACGATTGACCCATACTGAGATGGGCAAAAGGGCCTTCATGCACTCAGCCCCCTTCACTTGGAACGCATTACAGAAGACATTGAAATTGCAAGAGCTGGTCTCATTAGGATATATCAAACTGTGGCCCTGGAAGCTAAATCTTTTCATAACTGCAAATGCTTTGTACATTTATGATTATTATGTCTTGTTTAGCTTTTTCTGATTGTCTGTCACTTGTGTTTTTGTACTACTGCCTCCTTGGCCAGGTCTGTCTTGCAAAATAAATTTTAAATTCAATGACACTATCTGGTTAAATAAAAGTTATGGAAATAGGTATGTCAAATAATTTAAAAGGGGTGCTGAGAGAAAGACGTTGAAACCCTGACTCTTTTCTAACCTTCACACTGCTGACCAATCACAAGTGATGACGTGATCTGACCCCTGAAAGGCGGCTACAGAAGTATGACACTTGCTTCAGGCAGACAAGTTATAGAGCTGGGAGTTTTAAGGTTGTTCAGAAACCATAAGGTGCACAGCTTCATACTATGAGGAAAATGTTTCTCAATAATTTTTCAACAACAATTTTAACATTCATCTTGACCATCACCAGTGAATCATTAGTATTACACTTATCATGTTACAAAGTAATCTATCAGAAATAATGGTACAGTATTAGGTTGGCCAACAAAACATCTTTGCCAAATAATGTCACTTTGTGTTGCACAAAAAAAATTAAGCCGGTTTAGAACAGCTTTCCCTTTTAACAATACATTTTGGATCTAATGACGTCGTCTACAGATTTCTCCTGATGAGATCTGAAGGACGGAGCCATCGGAACGAGACGCTCCAGCCGAGGGCACCGAGTGGGAATATTCCCAGCTACTCTTCTCTCAAGTAGAAAATAACATCCCGTCCCAGAACGAAGTATCCTGTATCCAATCCTCATTAATAATACAAATAAAACATTTCATTTCTATAGCGCTTTTTTAAAAACTAAAGACATTTCACATTTTAAATTGTAAACATTACAACAGACAATGTCACACCAACCGAGCAAACAAAAGACAAAGCATAATCAGTTCAAACTAAATGACATAAAAAAAAAAAAAAAAAAAAAACAGAACATAACTTGGAAGGCTTGAACAGGTTTAGGGTGTCAACGCCTCGCATGCTCCTAGATGCATCACTTTGTAATACCAGAAAAAGCTACATTATACTTAATAAAGTATAGAGTAGAGAGTATGTGTCCATTTATTGGTAAGATGTTTTTCATAAAAAAACAGGTTTATGAAAACAAGATAAACATAGTTTTTTGGATTTTGATGTGAACTAGATTATCCTAGTTTATACTCATCCCAAACTCAAGTCGTGGCAAGTTTATCATGCTGATACTTGCAGCCCAGCAACCCATGTGATAGAAAAAAAAGAGTAGAAAATTAAAGAGGAATATATTAATGAGAAGGAAGAGCGGGGTATCACGACAGATACCGCATGGGTAAAATCTATTTGTCTAGTAATCACTCAAGCACTATGGCCACAATTTTATGTTGTAGCTGTTACCTTCTAGCGCTTACTTACACTGCTGCCTACAGTACCTCAGCTAGGGACAAAAACCAAGACTGTTGCTCCATGTATTATTCACCGAACCATGTGTGTGTCTGAGTGTGCAGCTGTTTCTTTAACCTCATTAGGCTGATATTGAGATTAATAAAACAGGGAGATATGTGACCCTTCTCCTCTCTCTCTCTCGCTCTCTCTCACACACACACACACAGACACAGACGATGAAGACGGGAGACATCAGGAAGCCCTGCGGCAGCAGCAGGACGAGGGCGTTTTAGAGTCGATGTGAAAGATCTCTGTTAAAGGGAGCTTGCATCTACATTAAAACTTAGAGCAGAAGCGGCAGGCTTCATTGACCATGCTGTTACATTGGCTCTCTCGGTCTCCACTGATACTGACTGAGGCAGTCACTGTCGAGGGCTTTTGTACCCCCACCCCACCACTCACTTTGATCTGAACGCTAATTAAGAGAATGCTTTCAAGGGGTCACCAAGGCCATCCATAGGGAAACATAAATCCAGAGCTTTTTATTGCTTCTACAGAATCTAAAAAGCTACTGCTTGAAAGAAATGGCAAATCATGTTTGTTTGGGTGATTACTTCTTTGGGTTTGTGTGCATGTGTGCATGTGTGCGTGTGTGCGTGTGTGTGTGTGTGTGTGTGCGTGCGTGCGTGCGTGCGTGTGTGTTTGTGTGAGTGTGTGTGTGTGTGTGTGATTGCGTTCTGTTTAGCTGCCCATAGGCTGGGCCAATTAGCCAAACGGATTTGGGCATTGAAGAGGCTGGAGAGAGGACGTGGATGGCAGGAGGAATGAAGACAACAGAGGGAGGTGGAACAGCTTTGTGGAGGAACAAACGGCTGGGGTTGAGTCGCCACTGGGAGCTGGTGGGTAGATAATGGCTCCCAAACTACCACTGCTCAGAGCAGGGCACGCAAGTGTCTGGGTTCACACCCCAAAAAAAGCTAATGTATTTTGAACATCAGACACTGGCCAGTTGAGGCAAATTCATTATCACCGAGACTATGATAATCCAGTTCAATTCAAAATTGGGAATGTCAATGGATTCCTTGTTACCTCCGCTTATGAATCCCTTGACTCATTCATACACACAGATAGCTGATTTGATTAGGATTGATTGGGAATAAAGACCATACACAGCCAATAAATCTTGGTGAAGGAATTAGGGGGGTGGTGGCTAGGTCGCTATATGAAAGCTTTTAAATATAGGAGGCTGTGAACTGTGGCTTGGCGGTGCTTGTCTATTAATAGATTAGGTTTTTTATACATTGTGCTGTGTTGTGTTAAATAGAAGGCCTAAATCAAAAGTCGCAGGGACGGACAGAGAATATACTTAGGTTGTGTGTGTAGTTCAGTTTGTAAGCACAGGTATGTAAATGTTCATCGTCAGTGCTCGACAGTAAGAAATTCAAAGGTACCTGGATTGAAATTAAATTTCTTTAAAGTTTATTTTACACTTAATGTAATCCCCAACAAATTATTCTTCAGATTCATTTGATTCAGCGAAATGTAGTTTACTTCAAATATAAAAAAAAATCTGCCGGCCTATCAATGTACACTTCCCTGTGTTTCTAGACAATACATGCATTAATCCAGAAAGACATTGTGTCTAGACAGTGTTTCTTTAAAAACAAATGGCGGCACTGTCATCTAAGCCGGCAAGATAAGACAAATAAACGACATAGAGGCGAGTTTAATGAATTACGGACCACTTTAGCACCCTGCTATGTAAGCAGAGCAGAGTAGGCCTTAGAATCCAACTTCTCCACCAAAGTCAAATGTTTCGTAATTGAGATGGAAGCTGCAAAAGCATGAGATTACCGTTCCAAAACAAATTTGTTATCCCACTCCTGCATTGAGACTAACACGCCTGAAGTTGCTCTTTTATTGTAGTTGGCTAAGGAATAAACAGTAGGTATGTTGTCGATCATTGCTTGTCTTCAGATGTTTCATATTGTTTTTGACAACACGAGGTTGAAGTTGTGCCTTCATTCTGGATAAAAAAAAATAGTGTATGTGGCCACCAAATAAAAGTGATGTTGCAAAAGATGTGTAAAATCCGAAGAATGTCCTGGAGATGGTTGGAAGCCCCATAGGGCCAAAATTAATTTCCTCATTACGCAGGTTAAATTCTGTCATCTCTACCGATGAATTTAACGGTAAGCAATGCATTACTTAAAATAACTTTTTTTTTATTGTTTTTCCAGATGACTACAATGAAGCTAGGCTTAAATTACCTCAAGCTGTCGATCACACTGACCTTGGAAGTGATGGAGGCGACTCACCAATTAACTGCAAAATAAGTTTTTTTATTATTTTATTTATTAATCTGCTACACAATATTTGCTATGTATTTTCTTGACATTTGTACATTTGTTTTAGATGCAAGACATTTTTTCCCCCTGGAGTGGACGACTATGAGATGGACAGTACCCTGAATGTAACAAAGTCCAGAAAAGGGTAAGGAGCTTCAACCCCTTTTGGTTGTAATGTATTTTGTCACAGCAGATAAAGTAATCAGATTTGTTTTGTTCTTCTAAGCAGACTGGATTCACTGCTCCAAAGATCCTCAGGAAGCACCAAACTCTAGGATTAGACCCACGGAAGCAAAACAGCCCCCAGCTCCACCCAAATGGCCACAGCAGTCCTGACCTCTACCCAAGTGGCCACAGCAGTCCTGACCTCTACCCAAGTGGCCACAGCAGTCCTTACCTCTACGCAAGTGGCCACAGCAGTCCTCAGCCACACCGAAGATGGCACTCCAGCACTACCAAGTTTACATCAAGCTTGGATACCAGCACTGGGAGCCGCACACCGACGCACGCCGTTAGTGATATTGGCACACCAAGGCACACACCTTCTCTTGTCCCATCAAGGCACCCTGAGCCACATCAGACCAGAGAGCAGACATCCAATCTGCAAACTTGTGAGTGTTCACTAATGTTTGTCATAGCTATGTTTGTTGAGTATGTACAGTATACATCAGTAAATTCCATTATAGTGAAGGTGGATTAAGTATGTTTTGGGACTATTCGGACTAATCAATATTTCTTTCTTGTTTTCTTCTCAGCCCTCCCCAGGTTTGTTGCCACTTAAAAATGTCAATTCTCTTCAGAACCTGGAGTAACAACAACAGAGTAGCCCTGCACTCAAGAAACAGTTAGTATGTTGGCTTATCAAATACAGTGACCACATTTCTCAAAATTGAGTAGGCTGCCTCTTATCTTTTTTCTCATCCTAAAACCCCTTGATAAACTTAAACAATGCCTTGAAACACTACACATGTAACATATTTTTTTATTTAAACCATTGCTGAAATAAACTAATGAAGAAGTGTGATTCCAGGTAAACACACAGTTAGTATTACCTCACTGAGAGGTAACCACATGTTCACACTTTTTTTCAATTATAAGTAACAACACAATTGTTGTAATATGCAGATTACTTTTACGCATTCCCGCTAGTTGGTGTTTTTCTGAGCTATGTCTTATGTCAGAAAAATTTATTTTGCCCTAATAAGTCTCCCTTGTTCTTGTCTTGTTAATGACTTGTTACAGGAAAAAATACAGAAGAGCTGTTAACAGAAAATATCAGCTGAAATGAAAGGTGTTTCTTTAAGAATCATACATTTTAAAAAATGTTAGGCGGCAGTCACTGAACTCCAGAGTGTGTAACATTATTTTTAGAGCAGTCAGCCATTTGTTTCCTGTCCGCGCGGACTATGGGTTAACGCTAGTTTGCGAACGTCATTAGGCTATGATCACACCGCAGGCAAAAGTGTCCCAGATCCGATATTTTTTGCTCATGTGACTCAGGTCTGTTTTTTTTTTCCCATAACAGTGTGAACAGCACAAATCACATGGAATCCAATTTCAATTCTGATTTGGGGCACTTTCGTATGTGGTACTAAATTGGATACATGTCTGAGTTTTTGCAATGCGACCTCTGTCTGAACAGTCAATTCAGAATCCATGCATCTCTAGATCTAGCGTTCTGCGTCTTTGTTAGTATTTTTTGCGCATGTGGGTCATTTCAGGACCGTGACCAGTTCACACTGGAATCTAATATTGGCCACATTAAAAACAAATAATGTGAACAGCCAAACAAAAATATCGGATCTGAGCATAAATCCGAATTGAGCATTAAGGCCTGCGGTGTGACCGTAGGCTAACTTGACAACTGTGAACGGTTATATTTGGAACGGATCCTGAATGGGGTTGGTGCTAATCCAAATATTAGGTGTTCGGACAACGTAACATGATGAAATAATAAAGTAACTTGCTATAACAATCTTAGCTAGTGTGAAATCTCACACAATACAGTCACGTTAAATTAGCTTGATGCGGTAATTTGCTTTTACCTGTGGATCTCCATATGAAGGAAACTTCGTCCACACCCTCGCTCTAAGAACGTGGTCGTTTGCAAGATGGCTCTCATATATTTAAGGTCCGTACACATGCCATGGAGTACTGGCAAGTGGTTATTTTCTCGTGTCTTGATCTTGCCTGGTGTATGCTGCAGCTACCCCGTTTTACTTCTGAATTTTCACCTGGTCCTTCTTTAATCGCGAACAAGGGGGACACTACAAAAACCATATCATTTTCACGCTATGTCTGTGTTTGGGTCATTCCGCTGAATGGGTGCCATTTCTGTCCCCAGGACATCGTATGTATAAATATGCATGAAAATTAACTGTAAAATACATTTCATTATTAAGCAAAGTGTCCTGCACATTGGTTTAATTGCAAATTTAAGAAATATAATTTAAAACATTAATAAAAACTCCTTGGAACACTGAAAAAATAGCATTTGTTACTTGTCCCCATTCTCTAACACTACACTTTACCATGAAATATAATGATTAAAATCCTTCAGAAATCTTTTTTTTTTTTTGCATTGTTGCGTGACTCCGTATGCTTTAAATAATTTTCTTTTCATAAAAAATCCATAATATTTTAGTTTAAATACACGTTTGAGTCTTGTCCCCAGGTTTTCACTCAGTCCTGTTACCCTAACACATTCCCGCCTTTGAAAAATGTGGAACATTCCATAAATTACATGTTAAACAGGAAGTTGCACCATCTGGATCTTCTGAAGGCCATGGGAAGACCAAAAGTAAGTTTTCTAATTTTCTTTTCTGTATATTTGATGATATTGTAACTATGACTAAGAAGGTCAATCTCAACGTACTGTCTTGTTACCTAAATAATTTCTTAGATGTTATTTCTTTATTTTACAAATGCACATTTTTGGTAAATCACTATAATGTTCTTAGTGTCCTCATGCTATTAGCATGGACGCCATGTGGCTATATTTCATGTGTTTGCTAATTCTATGCCAAAAACTCAGTCCTGTTACTTTCAATCCTGTTACTCATATAAAGAGTAACAGTAACAGGAGTGAGTAGCGTCCTCTGGTTTATTAATTTAGCAGTGTGAAAATTTGTCGATTTAATACTATTTGCCTGATTTTTAAGTTTAAAGTTGAAATTACTGAAGGTGTTGACATTTAAGATCAGTTTTACAATGTAAATACCATAATTACAGGGAGCCAATCCACCATTAAGTGCTGCAGAAAAGCAGCGGCGCTATCGTGCTCGATGCAATGCTGACCCAGAGAGGAGAGAAATATTTAAAGAAGGAAAGTGAGAAATACAGGTAGGACCTAGAGTCAGGGAGAAAGAAGCCACGGGAAGGGTGCCCCGGATGGTGTGGGAGGGGCCCTAAGGAGGAGGGCTGACAGTCTGGTTAGCAAAGGGACAGACATTACTGATGCCGCAGAGCTGTTTGCTGTCTTGCAAAAAACAGAAGTTGTTTTTTGTCAACAAGGAAGCAGTCGAGAAAGCAGTTACGGAGATGCCCAGTGATGTGCCACCAGTTCCGTCCACTATGAAGATGTATCAGGCAGTGACCCTTGCCCATGGAGAACTGACATACAGGGACGTCAGCTGCTTGTGCACAACAACACAGAATCTGAACTGTGAGTGCTTTAATGCAAAGCATTTCACATTCAGTCATCAACAGGCTTCTCCCACAGCCACAGAAGTTCAGTGGCAAAGTCCTGAAGTTCTTGGCAAATGGTGTGTGCTTAAGTACAATGGTGACCTGTACCCTGGCGTCATCACAGATACAAGTGAAACACATGTTGAGGTCCGTTGTATGCAGAAGATTGGGGTCAACAGGTTTTTTTGGCCAGCCCGCGAAGACATCCTCTGGTACCTGTTTGAGGATATTGTGTGTATCATCCCACCCCCGAGGCCAGTCACAGGTCGTCATATGAAGATTGAGAAAGAAGTCTGGGCCAAATTAGAGAATGCTTCTAAGAAAAGGTCAGGCAACTTTGTTTTCAGCTAAAACACTATTGGATGGAGTTTTTGCAACTGAACCATTTAAGGTTTTGTAGACAAGTAAGAATATTTTTAAGTCAATATTTTTTTGAGGACTTATGTAATATCTTCAGCTTTTCGTCTTTGTTGTCTTTCTTACCTTTTGTAGAAGGTGGAGAGAACCCATACTGTGCATGAGCCAGAAACACCCACCCATGGCGTGCTGCATGGGAAGGAGCGAGACACACCCACCACCATCTCCCTCCCTCTCTTTACTTCCCTCCCCTTCTCTCCACCTTCTTCGCTGTACAAGCACATAGCACATCTCTTCAACACAGAAATCTCACACTAACATGCACGCACGGCCATGCACACTCAAACACACACGCACGCAAAAAGCAAATACACACGCACACAAGCACGCACACACGGACACACATTCCTGTTACCCATTGTTCATTCCTGTTACTAAATAGTTTTTTTCAAAAAAATAAAGATAAACCTCTATTTTTTTCAATTATATTTGGTCCAACATTTATTCACTTGTTTTAAAAAATTACATCATAAAAAATTGGATAAACTGGGTCGGCTAAAAAGAAAAAACGGCTTGGCATTTTTCAGAAATGTACAACTTGCGTGCATATGTAGTGATTTTCTAGTCACAAATATAAATTATTTGAACATGTAACCAACCATTTCTTTAAAATAAACACTTTCTTGGGGGGAAAACAAAATAATTAGTGGACTTGCTTTTAAGCATGTTTTTTAAATGAGACATGAGTTTTGGTAACAGGACTGCGAAAAATGCAACCGTCTTCCGCTTAGAAACCTTGTAAAAAATGAAATAAACTTGCCTGAGATTGACCACTACACATTTTGAATACTTAAATATGTGTGTTATTAGATTCAGTGTTAAAAAAAGATAAAAAAATGAAGTTTAATTTGGAAGACTTACAACAAGCAAATGGCACCCATTCGGAGGAATGGCCCGTTTACACTTGCGAGCTCCACTGTCTGCAGAAGATATGACACGCTTGGAATATAAAACTTTTTCTTTAACAGGTGGGCAAACATCCAATAACGTCCCTGTGTTTGACAAATGTTATAAATATATTATTTTTTAAGTCTTTACAACCATTCACTAAACAAACCAAGCAGGCGTGCCTTACTACATGATTCAAATCTTCGTTGAAACTGGACATTTTTAGCGTGCAAGTTGTTAGCTGGATGTTGTTTCACGCAGCGGCAGGGACTTTAAAACTGTAACAAGCAGATAGCGGAAGGAGAGGAATCTGGATGAATATGATTGAAACAGTCGGCACCAAGGGCAGGCTTATTCTAAAATCTTGCATCCGTTCAGCCAGACTACGTTCAGTCTGACTCCATGTCTCGTGACTGTGTTAGTCTCTGAGATAGTGATACTAGGCTACGGACCGTGACAACTCCAGAATGGTTACCTAGCTAAACCTCGAGAAGAAACAGGAAGTAGTGATGGGCTGTTTGACTCTTTTGAATATAAACTCATGCGCTGACTGTGTGACCGCAATAGCGATTCCAGGCCATTTTGACAGCTCAATATCAGCTACTGAGGAAAGCCTCGAGAAGAAACAGGAAGTGTTTGGTCAAAGTCTACGTTATTTATTTCAGTTCAGTATTACTAAATTATAGTTTCTGTGCATTAGTTGACACACGTTTTTGCCACATTTTGATAAGTTGAATTTGCTGAATTATTGGCATGATAATGATGGAATTTTGACATGTTAAGCTGAATAGTTTTTACGTATATTTTCTCTATAAAACAAAATTTTAGGTTACCTAAATAATCAAATTATATCCTAAACGTAATAGACCTGTTTTTTTTAGTCTTACTAAGAGTAATATGTGTAATATTTGCCCACAAAATTAGAATTAATCGTTTGCGCTTAGCTGAAGTGGTAAAAAATAAATTAAAGAGTCGAACTGCACATCACTAGTGTTGTGTCCCACAGTTCTGAGAGACGACAGGACCAGAGGTATAGGCAATAGCAAGCTTTAATCAATACAGGTTAATGAAGTAATCAATACAGAATAATAATGTCGAGAATATAATGATGTCTAAGGATGACAAAATACGATGATATCAAAAGATGACTAAATATAAAGATATCAAAGGGTGGCACCCCGCCTATACTAGTCTGCTGTCCTACACACACACACCATCCCAGTATACCGAATGCCACACCTTGGGAGGGGTGCGCCCTCATTTTATACTGTGATACAGCACAAGTTCATAAAACAACTGGATGGAGAGAAATCATTGGTTTTAGACTTTTCACCCTCCCTTGTTGGTGCGCAGACCTAGTCCTAGGCCTCTTGGCACTCATCTGGTCCAGTCCTGAGTTGTTGTACCGTACTCATGAGTGCGCTGTAAGGGAGGGGGAAAGGGTCTACCGAGATAATAGCAATGAGACCATTGACAGGGCAGAGAGGGCAAGAAGACCTTGAACAGATCGGAATGTGCAAGATTGCACTTTTCATACACAGCACACACTATATGAAGTTAAGTGGTCTAAGACACAGCACACCATGTATGTAACTAAGTGGTTTCATACACAACACACCATATATGTAACTAAGTGGTTTAATACACAGCACACAATACATGTAACTAAGTGGTTTAACCTTAACACTAGCGTTTAATACTGACAAAATATGTTTGGGTCTACTTGATTATGTGTCCAGTCCATTACATTCTGTCTCGGAAGCATGCGATGTGAGTCTTCATATGTATGGATATATGCAATAAAGGCATTTGCAAGTCAATAAACTACACTGACAGTGATATTTGATCATTCCTATATGTGAACATTTTACCTCAAATCTACCTAAATGGTGTATTATAATCATAATATAATTATTTGTAATAGTAACCACAGGACACTGTCCTGTAAAATGCCTACAGTAAAAAAAATGCCACAACCCTCTACCAGCCAAGCCCCAACAACAGGTTTGACAACTTTATAGAACAAGACTTATCATTTGAAACCTCTTCTGGTGATTTTAGCTCCTCTTTTGAGATTTTTTTTTTCTGGTAGTGAATTAGTGGTGTTTAGGGACCTCCCTCAATGTTGCACCATTACCTGGTGAGCTTTTCATTTAGTAGAAAATATTAAAGATGTCAAAATCAGTTTTAGACAAAAAAGATATTTAGCCAGCTAGATAAATAGATTTCAATTAATTTATTAGTAGTTTTAAGTTTACCTAGCTAGGTTATCGAAAGCATATTCTCTATGTTAAAAATGTGTCAATGTTGTATTAAATTTGCTTACTTTTTGAAACTACGCTAAGTTTAATCAAGCATCAGCTTGCCTACATAAAGTCAATTAATGAAAATAAACATTTAACTAAGTCAGCAATCTAACCCTTTTCAGTGACGGTTAAATTTTATAGTTAGTTTGCTCATTAAGGTTTATCTAACTTGCCAAGTTAGCCCTATCTAATACTCAACAGCTAGCGTTAGCTTATTAGCTAGTTCACAATCAGAGCAGACAGCTAGCAGTAACATAGTCTAGAAAACAAATGTCACCAATTTAGCGGCCCATTAGATTGTTGCACATAACTTCAAGATGACCTTTTCCTTAGCATTGCGAAGTTTCACTGGAACATTAGTGTGAAATGTGTGGGTTTTGAATTCCAACCGTTTAACTATGCATCCCCAAATGTAGAGTTAAAACAAGCAGCTTTATAACAACCAATGAATCGAGGAAGGGCAATATACGTTTAACCAATGTGGTTAAATAGTGCGTGTCATTTATTTATATATTTTTTATTCTGCGTGAACTGTGAATCAAATCAAAGTCTCAGAACTATTACACGGTGCCCGTTTGTGTTTAAGAGGAAAAAAAATTGATACTAATGAGATCTCTTTTTGAATTTTGCTTTCCTATGGGAAGAAGTGATGGGCGCTTCGGTATCTTTCTACAAGAGCAATTAAGCACTGGTGTTTTAGAGCAAAGGGTTGACAGTGGAGATGTAAAAACTATGTGACTGGGAGGAAGTCAAAAATAATGTTGGGTAGGTGGGGGGTTCAGACAGCACTCTCTTTTCAGGGTATTGTTGACACAATTAAGATTTGTTTTATCTAAAAAAAAAAAATGTTTTACCAAGTCAACACTGTGAGTCTGTGGGGTGGAGTGGAGGCTGTATGCCGGTTAGTAGCTTGCTAAGTAAGAAGCCGTTACGCGTTAGCGGCTAATCTTAGCCTGCCTAACTGGCCTCCTCGTTGCAATGGTGGCCCAATTCAGCCTCTGCTCTACTAATGTAGCTGGGAATGTGAGCAAGCACTTTGGAGAACAACACTGCAGAACCAAAATACTACAAGAAAGTGAACCTACCTTGAAAATACAAACTAGACATGAAGCCGCTCTCCTTTCTGCTTACAAACAGAGAGCATGCTAACACGGACACTTGTGTGAGGTTTGCTCACCTCAAACTTGTTATGTTTATTCAAGTGGGGATGATACGCTGTTTGGTTGTCCAGAGGCTGGCCTGCAGTGTTTTCTATGACAGAAAGTTGCTTGTCAGGAAGAGAAGGGAGAGCTGGGACACCCGCTATATGAACGCTACCTCTGCCTCCCACTGAGCATACGAATGAAGCTGGATTGATCATCCCCTTGAATTGTGCTGCATGCTTAAAAAAATTGGTTGGGTTGTTGATGCTTGTCTTTGGGAAGCGTGGAAAACTTTAAAAATGTGATGTTGATATAAATCGAGGCAATGGGGTTGCTGGCTACGCTGTGACATGGGGAGTTAGAAGTGGGTGAGTGGGGGTTGAGTAGAGCATCAATTGCATTCATGTGCCCCCTTTAGCGTGGCTGTTTGTTATCTGTCAGGATCACAGTTAAATTCTGGCAACGTAGAGCAATGCTAAGTAGCCCATCATAGACGCTTAAAAAAATGCTCACGCTCAACCAGATTGGAAATGGAATCACAGAGCAATCTTATCTCTGAACATTTTTATTTATTTATTTGTTTGTTTTGTTTTGTTTTGTGTGTGTGTGTGTGCATGTTTATCTGTTAGTATTCCCATGAATACTGGGAGTGGTGGGAGGAAGAGGCGGACGAGGAGTGGAGGGATTTGGCTGAGAAATGAGATTACCTCTTGGCTGCTGGAGCCGAGTCTCTGTCACAGGCGAAGGAGCAGTGTCCAATCTAGCAAACAGCTCTCACAGAGCCTTGGGGCACACAGCAGCCAACCCCATAGGGATTCTGTGAGTGTGATTAACAGGAGAGCATGATTGGTGCTTATATATTGGGAAACATACATTTTAACTTTTAACCTCTCTCATTTCAATATCATTTCAATACCATCAGGCTATTTAAATTAGACTTGAGGCGGAAGGAAGAATTGAAGGGTCGAGACGTCATTGAAAAATTATGTGCATATTCACAAGGTTTGTAACAGCAGCCGTGTCTTCCTTGAGCCATCTTTCAGCCTGGGTGTCATATTTAATTATGTGACGCCGGCTCAGGTCACAAATGTAATCGAACAGATCATCCTGATGCCACTACTGATGAATCGCGGGGCACTCTCAGATTTTGACGCAATCATTTTGCATGTCTGCGAGGCAAATAGAAGGGGGTTTGATGCCCTACCAAGGTCTATCTGACATGACATCTAAGACGAATTTGGAGATGCATGGATTACATTTTATCTTTAGTTTCGGTTTTTCAACAGGTGGAAGGAGACCTTACCTAAACCCCCCCACCTCCCAGAATACAATAAATCATCTTTGGAGCCCCACTTTGATTAATTGGCTAATTAATTAAAGACCGGTATAACAGTCCAATGTGCTTGGCAATTTGCTGCACTATCTGTGTGACACATGATTGATGAAATTGGTAGGAGAATGAGCGTGGGTGACTTTCAACTTGATCATAAAAAGAAGCACAGTAGCAGGATTTTAGAAGGGGGTAGAGAGGGCATTCTTTTTTTTTTTGCGTTATTTAACCAGGTAAATCCAACTGAGCATGAGTGCTCTTTTGCAGTAGCGACCTGGGCCCGTAAGGGGAAATTGACCAACTCCAGTTCTATGCGAGTGCCTCGGTCAGGGCACTGACAGGAATATTAGCCCTAACATGTTGTCATGGAGGTGGGAGAAAACCAGAACACCCGGCGGAAACCCATACAAACACGGGGAGTACATGCAAATTCCACACAGAAAGGACCTGGATCGGCCGGGCTTCGAACCTTCTGTGAGGCATCAGTGCTAACCACTGAGCCACCGTATTGCCCATTCTTAGCGCATCAGCAACAAAGCAAGACAAGACATAAGGCTGACATGACCCAGTAACATATTGAAATGTTGAAGGAAAATAGACAGAGAAAGACAGAGAGAGGGAGAGCTGATACTGTCATCATTGCCCTTGTGTCGAGAAAAAAGGATCATGTATCATGTTTCGGTGAGGTAGGAGAAAAGGACAGGAAGTGGGTAGCTAACACCTTCAGCTGCTGATAGACAGTGGGGAGGAGACAGCTGGCAGCAGCACCAATCTAAATCATTGGTGGCTTGTGCTGAGGCCCTCTAGATCAGAGGGAAAAGCTCCTAACACAGGGCGCCAATTCACATTAAACCCGTCACTGTAATGAACTGGGATAGCGGGAGTCGGCCTCGTTACACTTAACATTCTGCTTCCCCCTCTTTTCTCATTGCTTTTACTTGTTACTGTTGCAGACACTGATAGTGAGAGGGCAGGGATAGGATACCTGGCTAAATGTCCTAATCTCACAGGGGCACGTCTAAGGAGTGCGTCTAAGGAGAACAAGGACAAGTAGAAAGCAGCTTTCCAGTCAGTATCACTTGAACTACTAATTAGTTTGAACAACATCTCAATATTTGGAAACTCAAATTAGGAATATTCACTATGGTTTCTGTTTGGCTATTGGAAGTCCATCCAGTATGTTATATTATTTTGCATGTCCCCTATGGTCACAGGAGAGGGAGGCAGACTGAACACCTGAGACACTGCAGAGGGGTTACAGCTGCTGGGCCACAAGGCAGACGCCAGACTGATTTCAGATGCAGCTCAGGTGTTGGCTGTATTTCCTCATGGGTGTATTCACGGTGTGTTCCACCTGGGTGTCTGAACCTGTAACACTCCCTAACACACACACACACCTTCCATAGTCAACCTCCCATCCTTCTTCCAATCTCCTCCTCTGTCGACTCGATCACTGTACGGTCAGCCGGATTGCGACCTGGAGAATAGAGCTGACGGGTGACATTGAGGAGGCAGCGTGCCGCAGACTATAAATCCAGCGTCTGTCTAGGCTGGCACTGAACACCCACTTCTCACCGCCAACCCCTCCATCCACCACCCCACAGCACACCCCAACCCCCCTACAGACAGGCAGTGTCTGATCCAATCTGCTACACGCCTGACAAGAATAACCCATTTAATTTCCTCCACTTGATTGAAACTTGCAATCTCGTTTCACATCTGAAGGGGTGTAAATGAAGGCAATTAAGGTGTACCGCAAAGACTGGGGCAGTGTTGATGCAACGTTAAATTCTTCCTCTTTATTTTTTTCTCTCTCTGTCTTTGTGTCACTGAGCTTCATTGGGCGTTTATTATGTACAGTTCGTCAGAAACAACCTATAAAAAGATCTGCAGTATTTATCACGTTTCCCTTGGTGACCAGCACATTGCTAAAGCACGTTAAGTGCAGAACATGAATCATTCAAATCCTTTCTATTGATCTTTTTGTTCAGGTTGTCTTTAAAGACTTCCATCCGTTTCATTGATCAATTTCGCTAAATGAGGTGCCTTGTAGTAATTCAAGGGCAGACTATCAGAAAAAGGGAGCACAGGAACAGCTTGTATTTATCAAAAAGAAGTTGAGCTGCTTGATAACAGCACCTATTCACTTTAGATATGACGCTTTTGCCACTTCCACAGACAGAAGAAGGGGAAATAATAGATTGAAAGTAGCAAAAGCAGACTTTCTTTCAGATAAGGTTTATTTTTTTCCCTTTTTTTGAAAAAGCTGCTTTGGACTGACTGTGAATAGAGTGACAGGGCCTGTTTGAAATGAGAAAGACTGATACAGAAGCACATTCTTAGGAAAAAGAAAAGTGTGGAGAAGTTGTAGTAGTAGTTATGGGATGTAGTATGTTATTATGCAAAGTAGAGACAGGTTGAGCCATATGGTGGATATGTCCTTCAATAACTGTGCTACCTTGACATGTTGCTCACTGAGCTACTGTAAAGTTTTCCAGAGACCAGGTTATGAATTCCTTTATTTTGAAAATGCTACAGCTTTTTGTTCTATAGCGAGGAAGATATCAGACATATGTCTAAGCATTGTTAGATAAGGCTGTTTATTGGTTTTAACCTAAATGATAACAGTGAAGTCTCTGATGAGAAAACAGGCAGTTAAACCACATTAACGTAACATTGCATGTATGGCCAGCCAGGCAAGTTTGTCTATTACTTGCAACAGCAATGTTGATATAATTCCCCCCTTCAGCTATGTGTACATAATACTGCTTTAATCTGGACCAAAGAAAGCATATGGTCTGCTTTATGTGCTCCTAAAAGCTTTGAATGAGTGATGAATATCAGAGACTGGCGTATCTGTTCTGAATATGAAATGTGAACAGAAGAGATGTGCGTGTCCACTATGTAAGTGATCCATGTTGCTGTATGTTCACAAATGTATGCCAATGTGTTATTGAGTCATGCAAGGAATATAATATAGTGACATAATATGGATCGAGGAAAAGATATGGATAGGGATGTTGTTAATGAGCAGGTAATTTTAGAAGTTGTCTGACAGTGACAACCATGCAGAAATAATCATACTACATGCAAAAGACAAAGAATATGGACAATGTCTGTTGTATGAACACTGATTTCCATGTAAGTGTGATGGTCTCTGCTGTTTTGTCAAAAGCTTTTAAAATATTTTTTTTCTGCGATGGCTTTTCCAAAGAGTTAAGTGATGAGGAAAAAAAAGTAAAACAGCTTTGTATTTTAGGGACATGTGTGCTTTATTCAGTCCAAGGAGTTTGCTGCTGGCTATATGTATTTTTAACTGGGTGTCAGTAGGCTTTCTGAAAACCCACTAATAACATCTGGTGTTAATTCATGCTAAAAACCACCATGATATCGCGATGTAGCCAAGGCTACTGGTTTGAGTAATTACAGCAAATGTTTGCTCCATCTACTGGTTGTAGTTTTATACAGGGGGAATTATTTAAATAAAGATGTGCTGGTAGAATAGAAACGTTTTAGACTATCGGCCACAGTCCTATATAGCCCTAGGCTACGTAGTTTGTGTCGAGTTTAGTCAGGTGGAGAAGCTGTATTAGAGATTGGTAAGAGAAGGTACGTAACATAGGTGCTTGATTTTCCATTGAATTTTCATCATTTGTTCTGTAACTTTAAATGACAGTTGGTATTCAGGCTAGCTGTAAGCAGGTGTACCCCCAGAAATGGCAGGGCCCCTGAAAAGGTCTAATTTTCTCAGCCTGTGAGACTATTTTTCATAGATTTTTTTGGATTGACTCATGATTATTGCTGGCCTCCATAGGCCCCCTTATAGCGGCTGCCCCCCAGAAAACTTTCCCCTGCCCCCTTATGAGCGGCCCCTGGCTGTAAGATGTATGAAGTCAACTTAAACCTGTAATTTATTACAGTAGTTACTTAAATCGCCTGAGCTTTGTTAATGCCTGTTCATGGTCCTTGAGAAAGGCAGGTGATGAGTAGGTACTATCATCTTGACCACAAAGCCAACTAATAATGTTCAAGGACCTAGAGGAAATGGAATTTTTTTAAGAATTAATATTCCCCAGCCTATGATGTGTTATACAGAAATGCTTAACACAACCTTGTATATTTGTCAAACTTTTTTTGTTCCATTTCTAAGTAAGGGTTAAAGAAAACGCTGACAGCCTTGAAAATGTGGCATCAGCTACACACAGAAAGCTATAACCAACAGGTGGGCTTGGTTTCTTGCCTATATGGTATGCTTTTCCAAAACAGGTTTAAATTATAAACAGACCGGAAACACTATAGTTGTTTTATTAGAGAACATTTCTAGTTTGTTCTTTGTTTATGGCCACTATCCCGTAACGTAAAATGTATAGAGAAACGTCATAAAATCATTATCCTATAGCGTTTGAGTTGTGCCTAGGTTACCTCCCTTTGAGCAACCGGCCAAGTTCCTCTCCGCTCTCTCACTGTGAGTCAGTGAGCTGCCTCAGATACACGGCGCAGAGCGCGCGAGGGAGCGCACCTATTTGCCAGTCTTGAGCGTTGAAACGGAGTGCTCGCAGCGCTTTATTTTTGCGTTATCTTTTGATACGTCGTAGTTTATGGACACATAACGTCACAAGTGTGATCTTTCGTTTGAAATCCAGGCTAATGTTTGAATCCTGTAATATGGTCTGGTTCCCCGTCAATGGACATGGATATTGGGAGAAACTAAATTGTGCGAAACATTCGCCTATCGACATTGGCTTGTGTGACATGTGCTTCATGTGCTTGCGCTCAACAGTGAGGTAGATATTTTCCATTCATTAAGCAGAAGACATTTGACTGCATTTATGCAAGGAATCGACCCGGTGATTTATTTGGTGGATGCGGCGTCCGTGGCCTGTGTGTGAGCCCTGCAGGTGTGCGCGGTGCGTTTGGATTATATCTCCAGAGATGCTTCTGCTCCCCATGTTGTGGTTTTTATCACAGGCTCGAGCGGCACCCTCTCTTACGGCCGAACAGCTAGATATGGGAGTGGTAAGTGCCCCCAAATGCATGCTCTTGGATCAGCAGTGTATTCTATTTGGCCCTATTGAAATTTTGCATTAAGAAAACTATAGTAACTAAGCAAAAAAATACCACGAGCAAATGCTTTATTCTAGATAACATCAACATGGCGCACACTAGGTCTATAACACTATTGTCCGCTGTTATGCCTTATGGGGCAATAGTAACTCATACACTACTCGTGACACTATAGCTGGGCATCAACGGAAACGTGATTTATATATTTATTTGTTTGAGAGTGAGGAAAGTAAAGTGTAAACATTGAGTTCAGTCGTCGACATACAATTTTGTGGTATATCTATGATTACTAAAAAAAAATAATAATAAAAAAATAAGACGTTATGTATTAGCTATTCTACAAAGCAGACCGACACACTGGAAAAAAAAGCCCTCTGGTGTTTCTGAGTGCGCTGCGTGTGCAATCAGCTTACAGCGCACTTTGGAAATATCTACATGTGGATACATATGCAAAATATTTCTCTACATGTATCATTATACATTGTTTTCATCTAAATTCAATATTTTATTTCACAGCAGGTGAATCATTTCAAATTCCAATTGGTAAATGTAATTAAATCAGATCACTAGATGGAGTGAGGAGTCATTAAGGCAAATATAATGGCAGTCAGTTAGCTAAACCTATAGCTCTATATTTACTGAGGGTGAGTAAATAGTTACAGTACTACTTTTTTTAGTTTGAGAGTTTGAAATGCATGTAGCCTATCTGCGTCACTCATTCATCAAAGAGAGTTTATCTTTGCATTATGCCAATCATTCATTTACATTTTATCACACTCTATTGGCAGTGGCAATTAAACCAAAGCGGATTACAGGTGTTTTCATAGGGCAGGCCACAAATCAGTGATACTAATAGCTGCATCACAACCTTTTTTCCGTGCCACTGCACTTTCTTTAATCTCTATTGTACTCTTAACTCTCTTTCCCCATCTAGCTTAAAATATGCAATCATTGTAATGTTCCAAGCCAATCTTATTGTTTTCCCTCTTCTCTTCTTTGGTGCTGTTGGTACAAAGACTTATACCTCATCCAGTGACAGAGACTCTCTCTATAGATACTATGTGCATTAGTGTTTTACTAGTTCTCTCTCTCTCTCTCTCTCTCTCTCTCGCTCTCTCTCTCGCTCTCGCTCGCTATGTGACTGAACTCATAACTGTTTTGCTGCCACACTGTCAACCAGAGAGATTGTATAACTGATGAAGCACCAAAATTACTTTTTAATGATCCTGTTTTGACAGACAAATAAAACGGTACATGCCGGTGGCTTGTGCAGGCTGGAAAGTTGCACACCGCTGGCGATGATGTAATGTGTCCTCGGACTGTTCTCCTCCGTCCTGTCTGGAGATTGGCAGAAAGGTAGTGACCGCACCTCACCCGCCTCCTTCTGTCCTGAAGCGCAGGATGTCTTTAATGGGGCCACCATCTGGTACCATCTCCACTGGAGCGCTGGATACCAACCCCCCCCCCCCCCCCCCCCTTCTCCTTGTGCTTTCTCCATCCCCCCACAGCTTGTCCTGCCAGAAAGTATCACCCACTGTCACCCCTACCCACCACTTACCACGTTCATGAAGCCTCAGATTTGCTCCATATTCCAGTTGTCACATAGCCTAGTCTCCCTATCTCTCCCACCTACCCCCCCCCCCCCCCCCCTTTACTACAGAGATGAAGCACTCCCGACAGCAACTCTTCACTTCTCAGATAGCTATCTACCTGTACCTGCCTACAGGGCCTGCTGGCTCTTCTAATTGCCCAGAGAAGTGAGGAGAAGGCAGGGATAAAAGACAAAGCTGGTTTGATGGACAACAGAGGCAGAGGGGGTAAGCACGGCTCTTGGATAATCGATCAAACTAAGAGAGTGGAGAAAATACGACATAAGAAAAAAAGAGGGCGAGTTGTTGCACCATTAAGAGGCAAACTTAGTCAATGCTGTTTTGCCCCCTTCTCAATGGACATGTCTTTATGAGCTTAATGCTGTTTTCTTTTTAGAGTGCTATTGATAGAATGTAATTGGGTTATGGTAATGTTTGGACTTTGTACACAATAGACGACCTTTGGTGTATGGAAAGGAATATGAACATTACAAGCGTTCAAAAACATCACCATTAGCCGGGTAATAGCAGCTCCTCTCTCCCAGTCACCACAGAGGCTTCAGGGGGACTTTAAACACCTCCACCCTACTTTTCATTCAGTGCACTCTAGGACGGCCATGCCCTTGCATCGGTCACTGCACAACATGGGACTTCCATTCAGAACAAGATTAGAAGATTACTTCAGGAACAATGTCTACAGGGAGAGAGTCAAAGAGAAAGAGAGAGAGAGCAATATAGAGAGGGATAGAGTGGGCCAGAGTGCAGTAGAGAGAGAGAGAAAGAGGTGGGACCACAGTGCAAGAGAGAATGTATCACTACTGCACACAAATGATATGCTACCGCCTCAACCGCTCATGAAGGAGAACAGAAGAGAGCGAGTTAAAAGGAAAAGCCTTTCAATCCGGCTCCTATCCCACCTGTTATCCAGGCTTTGTTTAAATGTATCATGGTGCAGACTTCAGCTTCACCGGGAGATTGACATATTTGCTGTGGGATGCGAGGTAAGCTCAAAAGACCTATTCAGGTTTGATGGTGCTGAAACTTCATCGGCAGCCACTGCAGCGTAGTGGGATTACTTCCCCAGCTGCTGTGCTGAACCACCCCCCACGACCCCGCCGTGACCCTGTCGATCAATGAAAAGGCAGCCGTGTCCAGATATATCTGGAGGTGTAGCTGTGTGACGGATCTTTTAGCAGGCGTCCTATCGATGACACATGACAAGTTCGACGAGAGGGTTTTCTCTTTGGGGAAACGGTTTGGTGATAAAGCGTCACATACCAAGCCCACACACATGTAGCCCCATGTTGAAGCTGTAGGCAACACACACGGACTGAGATTGATCCTTGTTTTAGTGCTGTTGCCATGCAGAGTTGTGAGACAGTGGCAACGTGTTGCGCTGCATTGGAAAAGGAAAGCCTTTCATCTGAGGGATGGCCCAGTGCCAAGAGAGTGTATGTACTTAACAGTAGTAATGGATCAGCCGTGACCAGGTCAGGTTGTGAGGGAGAGCCGCATGGGATCCTCCCGTCCCTGCATTGGCTTGCTCTGCTCTCAGCACTTAACTGAAGTTTAGAAAACATGCTGCTCCACTCCGAGGCTTTGCCCTATATATACAGTATATATATATATATATATATATATATATATATATATATATATATATATATATATATATATATATATATATATATATATATATATATATATATATATGAACAAGCTCCCCACCTCTGTTTAAGCAGCAGACTCCCCCCTCTGGCTCTGGCCCACACCAGATGAAGGACACACACGCCATTGTCATCCAAATGAGCGTGATTACTGTGGTTTCTGGTGTGGGGCTGGCTCTCCTTTATTGGAGCTGAAAATAGCCCAGTGAGTTAATCTGCCTATGGACCATACAACAACATCAAGGAATCTTAAAATAGAAACCAAGCTCTTTTTAAATTGCTTGCAGAAATTGGCAGACTTTTGCAATTCTTGATCAAGAGCGAATAGGTGTGTGTTTGTGTGTGCTTTTCTGTGCCTGCACATACACTATGCTTTAGTAAATTGAAAAATAACTACTGACGACAGTGTGATCTCCATTTTAAGAAGCTGCGGTGTCACTTATGTAGGTGACAGCCCCCGTTGGCTTTATAATAAGTTTGTTCCTCTTCCAGATTGTTGTGAGTCACACAGCAGGTGATTCTACCTGTCTCTCATTAGCATTCGTTAGTTCTTAAGCAGACCGAGGGGAGCAAAGTATGAGGAATGGACGAAAAAATGCAGATAGTGATATCTCAGACGTAACCAAGTTTCTGAGAAGTTATTTTGGGCAATGTGGCATTTGATCTGCTGTGTGGAATCATCTTCAAGCCTGCATTTGATGTTCATTACTGTTTAATGTTTTTACTTTAGTAACAAAGAAAAGGAGTTGGAAGAAGAGGAGCAACAGATTGTTAACTGAAAACGGTGGCCATGAACCAATCAGTAGAGTGAGAGGCAGAAATGCAGGATGTGTCTGTAGACTCCATGCTCAGCAAATAGTTTGAATAATAGTTCAATTATAATACAATCAAACCACACTGCATATAAAGGCATTCACAATGTTACAGATAATAATCGTAAACTGCTTCTTCTCTCAGATGAATGACTGTAAAGTACCTTATTAGCCGTCCCTATTGGCACATACATTATTAACCATATTTTCTCTCATCCCCACCTTTTAGACAAACTAGTCTGATGGACAATTAAACTAATGAAACTGTTAGTTTAAAAATCTAAATTGTCTCTAAAGAGACCGCTAATTGACCCATTCAATATATCTCATACAGTTAAGGAAGAGCTAAATGCATTCCAACTTATTGGACCTAATGTACAGTCTTTTGCTATGTTTAACATTAACAGAATAGCATTCTTTACTGTCTGCCCTTGATCTTGAACGTTAACCTAACCAGCCTCCACCAAAAATGGATTTCAAACAAATAGATTGCCATCCCGGTGTGTAACACCACTACTTTGAGTCCCCTCCTGAGGTTGAGGCTGCTGGGAGGATATGAATGTATGTGCGGACGATAGAAATAGGCTGTTTACGTTACACTCTGTGATGTGCTTTGACCTCCTAGTTTAAGTGGGTTTTCCTGGGCAGTATTCTCAGGGTTTGCTTCGATGTAAGAACAGTTTTATCTAGTTTATTTGGTAATTCTTCTTTCTTAAAACTGAACATCCCTTTGCCCTTATGTTCCCCTCACCATTCTTTATAACCTGTTGTTGCTCATGTTTCCCGCTCCCCCTATCTGATCCCCCTTCCTTTTTACTTTCTCTCTCTGCTCATGTCCCCTTCCTTCCCTTTCCCTCTCCTTGTGGGTTTGGCAGCTACACATGTCCCTGTGAAGATGCATTGTTCCACTGGAGCAGGAAGTGCTTCTGCATTTAATAACCCACCCAGTCAATATGACTGTAATGGTTGGTCGTTCATTAAGTTATGTGCTGCATCATCAGTTCCATTATATTGTTATCGTTATTAATAATATTACTTTGTTGATATGATGTGATGGGTTGTTATTGGCGCTCTGACAAGGAATAATGGACTGGGCTGTGGAAGAGGCAGCTCTGTTTTGCTGCAGTGTCACGGCCTTGTTTTTCTAAACTATGAGCAGTAAGCCAATTAAAAATAACCGAAGAGGTTTTAAAAGCTAGAGAGACTTGTTTAGACTGTTGTGTTATTGTGCAGCTGTAGACAGTTTACCTGAGTCAACTCACTGCAAACTCCAGGACTCCAGGGCACTCTTTAACTCTGCACACAATACATTGTCGGTCACAAACCCTGAATTAAACTCAACAGAAAATACCTTGATGCCACCGCCTGAGGGTAGTGTGTGAGATCAGCTGGCCAGTCCTAAATGATGGAATGGACACAAGCATATGTGAGAAGGAAAATAAAAACATTTGGACCCCACCTCAGTGCTTTTGTTCATTATTTTGGAAACTCCTGTGTCAGGTTGTAGTGATTGAGCGGAGACACCATCTTAATAGAAATTCATAATCAACCGCTTCACCTCTCCCGTTAGTCTTCTAGTCTTCAGTGTTTTAACCCCACTCACCTACACTGTCTCCTTATCAGATTATTACTTTAGCGTCAAAAAGAAAGCAGAGCTTCCTTTATGGCTATTGTTGCCAAAGTTCTTCACACCCATGAATGAAGACGGTTGTCTTGGAATTTCACAGAGAGCTTCCTTTTTCTGCTTCTGCAGCACCCTGTGAAAGAACTTATTCCAGATTTCTCAGTGGAAGTGGAAGATGATAAAGAGCCGATCCCACAGTGCTTGGTGCGTGTTATATAATTAATTTACCCACATCAGTTGCCTTCTTCCGTCTACCTGCAGTTAGCGTCCCGCAGCCCCAACCCCCTTTCCCAATTCCACCCTGCGCTGCTTTAATGAAATCCTGATTCAACTTGGAATTAAACGGTTCTGTTTCACAAAGTGCCAATGTATCAGTGTATGAACAAATTATAGCCCCAGAAAAAGTACAAATTAACAAAAAAATCCCTAATACAACCAAATGCAGACCTTTCTGCAGACTTTTTTCTCATTGTTTTAAAGGATTTCAGAGGTGCTGTTTGATAGAGCGTGGAATTCATCATTTAACAAAACCTATCCATTCTTAATGATTGTCTTTCAACAAGATTCTAAAGGCTGTTGGTAGGAAACGCGCATGTGCGTAGCACAGCTAGCTTCCTTTCCATCAGACGCTGTTAATGCAACATTGATGTGAACTCCTCTGTGATCTGGCCAGGACGCCTGGGGGGATTGAGTCTGGGGCTTTTGGTTTGACAGCAGGCCCCACAGCTAGGCTACGCTAAGCAGCGCCACGCTAGCTCATGCTAATGTTGCCACTGCTTCATTCGCTTGTGTAAATCAAAGAGAAGGGCTAATTAGCAGTTATTAGCCAGGGCACTTTGTGATCTGGGGGATGCTGATAGGGAGCATCCTTCTCTCTGCGGGGCACTGAGAGAGGGGGTGTTGTTAACCTCAGGGTAATGTGGCCAAGGACTTCCACTGGCACTGTACACTGTATCTTAATACTCTACATTAGAAATTAGATGTAATTTAGCTAGAACTGAAAAGAGGCCACATACGGGCCACTGGATACATTGAATCGTTAGTCAAGCCACTCCTAGTTAATTTGGAGTGCTAGCAAGCACTAAGGTTGCTGTACCAACCCCATATCTGCTGGGGAGATTATCATTCATTGCATACCAATCAAAGGTCTTGTTAAGAATGGGTTGTGGGCGTGGACTGGACCGACAATGTCATGGACCTATGGGGCCGAAATACCTTGCGGCTCTTTAACTTCTACGCTTCAATGTTTTGGGCTTGGACAGCATTAGGGGCAGTAGAGCCAACACCATGGTTGTTGGAGAAGCTGATTTTCCGCAACCATTTGGTACCCTTTTGGCGTATATGATTGGCACCAGTGGTTGGGCACCTGATGAGACACTGGGTGATATGAGGCCACCAGGAAGTGGGGGCTGGAGGACCCCACAGGAGCTTTGGCAGACAAGTGGAACTTACTTCCATTAGACTTATGGAGAAGCTGAAGGGAGAGGTGCTGGGGGCTACAATCAGGTCCTGTACTAGACTACTTCAGCCAGCCGCAGTGTGGCGGCGTGTCAGCCTTTCCTGACATCATTAGGATAGAGGAAGACAAAGTAGAGCAAGACTGCATCTTGACCATCAAACCTCCGAGCCTGGGGAAGTAAGAGCAGGTCAAGGGGAAGGCTTTGCATGGGGCACCTTTTAGAGTTAGAATGGGCAGAGAGTTAAATGCAGTAAAAGCGCATCAGAGGCAGGGAGCATTAGAGGAGAGGAGGTCGACAGCAGTGAGATGAAGGGCGCTCTACAAACTTCCCCTCTTGAGGACATCAGGGAACTTAAAGTGCAGAGTGGTACACGGGGCACTGGCAACTAATGTGTTTTGTCTAGGGTTGACCCTGTGGTATTTTATTAATTTTTTTTGTTACTTAAACGGTTGTCTAGTTATTGGGTTGCACCTGTTCTTTCTTTAGTGGTGCCTGGTGTAGCAAATTAAGTGAGGAATTTGCATTAGAGGCTTTTATTTTGGGACCACTGTACACTTCTGGTATGAGTGCTCATAATTTTCATTGTTAGCGACGCGGGAGGTGTGTGTGTGTGGGTCAGTGCCTTCTGCTAACATTCTTCAGTGTGCTGTCATGACGGGGGCCTCATAGATCAGGGTAAAGAAACACAGGCCCATTTGTCGCCATGACGGCAGTGTCTGGCAGCTTATGCCTGCTGGCCAGTAACTTTCATGAATTAACGTATGGCTTATGATTGGCATATCACTTATTACAAATTGTCCAGTAAGCAGTTCACATTTCCCGATGCCTGTACTATGTAGACAGCCTCAGTGACCTGTAGGCACTATACGTCCCTACAGGCACATGGTGCCAAAGAGGCACACTCAAAATGACGTGTGGCCCTTATTTATTCAAACATTATACTGAACTCGTGAATGTTATATGCTGACTCGTGAATATACACAATCTGATCTCCATCATTCAAACAGCCCCTGCACTCACCGTCACTCACTGTAAAAAAAAAAAAAAATTACAAAAAAAGTGTTGAGAAGGGATTCCTATGGCAGTTCCATTAAATGTATCTTACAGAAACCTCTCCATATTGACTCTGGCATGGCACTGTGTGTGTGTGTGTGTGTGTGTGTGTGTGTGTGTGTGTGTGTGTGTGTGTGTGTGTGTGTGTGTGTGTGTGTGTGTGTGTGTGTGTGTGACTGGAGGGATTCGATGGTGACTTTAAATTGTCTACCAGTTGTTTCATGTGTGCTCTGGGGCTGTGGAGGTACAAATGATTGGAAGGATCAGATCTGTGCAGTGGCACTCAGCAGCACCCCCCCCCCCCCCCTTCTCTCTCTCTCTCTCTCTCTCTCTCTCTCTCTCTCTCTCTCTCTCTCTCTCTCTCTCTCTCTCTCTCTCCCCTCGCTGTCATGTTACTATGATGACCTGGATTAGAGTGATCAGCCCGTCAGAAAAAGGAGCATATGCCTTCATTAACACCCGGCCCACCCAATACTCAGCCCACTCATCCTTTCTTCCTCCCTCTCTGTCTCTCTCTCTCTCTCTCTCCACTTAGCCGCTCCAATGCAGATTGGCCCAGCTACATTGAGCTGACGTCACTTTCCATTAGTGAAGACGGGTCAGTCCTTTGCTGAGAGGCCTACAGTTGTCTTTCTTTTCTTTCTTTCTTTCTTTCTTTCTTTCTTTCTTTCTTTCTTTCTTTCTTTCTTTTCTTTCTTTCTTTCTCTGTCCTACATTACACTCTACTTTACAAACTCTTCTCTCTCCATGGTGTCTCCTCTTCTGTGTTGTTTTCACCCTCCTATGAGGATCATTGTCTTTTCAATAGGAGATGCTGTTCAATTCAAACAGCGTTATTGGCACTTCAAAGCAATAGAGCCGAATATTCCATTTACATTTCCTACGCATAATTAAAAACCAGCAACAATAACAAAAGCATAAGACAAAAAACAAGATTCTGTTTCTTCCGCACCATTCGTTTTCCTCTCTCTCTCTCTCTGTCTCTCTCTCTCTCTCTCTCTCTCGTGTTCTCTCTGTCTCACTATCTTGTCTCTTTCTTTCTCTTGCACACACACACACACACACACTTGCTGCTTACTGCTTATTGCTGCTCAGTGTCCTTACACCTCATTGTTTAAGCTCCATCGGTGGCCACCATCAATAAAACAGAAAACGAGTAAAAAATAATACATATGTATGTGCACCGCTCACTATTTTATAAAATACGCTTTCATGTTTTAAATCAAAGAACAGGTCCCAGACTGCGACAATGTTTTTAACAGTAATCGGGAATGTTCAGACAGCCTTGACTGCGTTTACTTGCCGTTGTACTAAAGCAAGTGTGTAGCACTCTCTAGTGCAATCCAGCATCATAAATAAATCCATTATGCAACCAGAGAGACTCAGATGTCGAGAAATATCATCCCATTGTGTGTGTGTGTGTGTGTGTGTGTGTGTGTGTGTGTGTGTGCAGCTAATCCACTTATTACCTACAAGCACCATTGGAGCACCTAACGAAGTGTGCAAATATAGTGTTATCTGTCTCCATTCAAAACGCCTGTATCAAGACAATGGCTTTCTCTTCCGTGTGTGTGTGTGTGTTTATAGTTTAGTTTGTGCGTAAACACATGGTGATGTAATGCACTCCACATTAAGTCCAGAAAAGACTTACTGGACCGGTTTTCCGATCTTTTATGTGCTCTTTTCAAACTATGCCATTACTGATGCATCAAGATAGACGGCGGTGGATATCTTCTTTTCTATGATTGTCGAGCAGCGTTTATACTTTTGTTTAGTTCGCCTTCTATGCTCTGTTATGAGGCTGGTAGAGGTGATTTTCTGTTTGAGAAAGTTATCATAAAAGGTATTGTGTGTGTGTGCCCCTTAAGAGCTAAAATAAAGCTCAAATACTTTATGACGTGTTTGTGTGCTTGTTTGTTTAAACATGTTTTTGGGTGTATGATATGGGTTGGTGTCTTTATATAGTTGAGTCATGATGTATGCACACAGATTGTGTGTGTGTGTGTGTGTGTGTGTGTGTGTGTGTGTGTGTGTGTGTGTGTGTGTGTTTGTGTGTGCTGCTTTCCCCTAGGTAGAACATGTCCTCGTTCAACTGCTGCATGATTGACAGTCTTCCAGAGGTGGCTATTAATGGAGTGATGTGTTGAATGCTAACAGTCACCACACTATTGATCTCACCTCTCTGTTTGTGCTGCTACGGGCCTTTTGAATGTGGATACCTTGGAACTAACAGGCAGGACAGACGGGACAACAAACAAACACACACACACTCACAGACCCTCACACACACACACACACACACACACACACACACAGACCCTCACACACACACAGTCACTTGCATGTACTTTCTGTAGTTGCAAGGCGGCTGAAGTCGTTGCATGTCGTCGCAAAAGACTTGGCTTGTCAAATCGCCAAGTGCAGTTTTAGAACGTTAGGAAGTATCGCGCCAGACATGTCAAAAATGCATTATTCATTTACATGCATATTCGATATACTCAGCAACGTATAGTAGCTATGGTGCCAATCGCAGCCAAATAAAAACGATTGTCATGCACTAGCTCATACTAATCGGGGAATCAAATTATAAAATAGTTTTTGTTAATGTTAGCTAACTGTATGTCGTTACTATGGAAACGGTAATTTGTGTCCGGAATCAGACATCGCTTTATGCGTTGTTGGTGAGAACCAAAAATATGATTCATGAAACACTGCCTTGCTCAGGCTCATGAAGTCAAGTCAGAGCACGCACGGGCATGTGTGGGGTGGGCCATTGAGAGGGATAGGAGGGACCAAAGACTCAGGAGGTTGGCCTTTTTGAGTGTTGTGATTCAAATGCTTGCCATTTTTTCCCCAATTCTCTAGAACTACATACTGCACCTTTAAGACAATTATAATATCTATCTGTATACATCATGAATTAAGTCTCATCAACAGCTGACAGCTACAGTCATGTACTTGTCTAAACGCACACAAACTCCATTTATGTACAAATGTATTAATTACAATGTTGAAATTCATCAATATGCATGTTCAAGGCCATAGCCAGAATTTTGGAAATACTGAGGTCATCTGGTCATGAGTCCTTGTTCGAAAATTTCTGTAAGACTATAGTATAAATCTATGCATTTGAGTAACACATCACTAAGGAAATCATGTCAGACTTTGTCAGTCACATTAATTCTACTAGTCTAATTTTCATTTAACACAAGATAAGTGATGAGATCCGCCCAGAAATGCTGAAGGCTCTGGGTGTTGAGGGACTGTCATGCATGACATGTCTTATCAACATTGCGTGGAAGTCGGGGACAGTACCTAAGTGGCGGAGCCGGGGTGGTGGTTCCCCTGTTCAAAAAGGGGACCCGGAGAGTGTGTGCCAGCTACTGGAGGCATCACGATACTCAGCCTCCCAGGAAGAGTATATCAGGGTGTGCTGGAAAAGGAGGGTTCGACCGATAGTCGAACCTGGGATTGAGAGGAACAATGGGTTTCTGACCCTGGTCGTGGAACAACGGACCAGCTTTTACCCTCGCGAGGATCTTTGAGGGGGGGCCTGGGAGTATGCCAATCCGGTCTACACATGTTTTGTGATTTGGAGAAGGCGTATGATCGGGTTCCCGGGAGATACTGTGGGAGGTGCTGCGGAAGTATGGGGTGAGGGGTCTCTACTCAGAGCCATCAATCTCTGTACTCCCAAAACGGGGGGGGGGGGGGGGGGGGGGGGGGGGGGGGGGGGGGGGGGGGGGGGGGGAAAGTAATAATAATATTAATAATAATAATGTGTATATAATAATAATAATGTGATTAATGGTATGCGCGTTGATGATGGCAGCAGGTGGTATGAAGAGAGAAAGGGGGGGGGGGGGAGAGAGAGAGAGAGAAAAAGGGGGGGGGGGGGGGGGGGGGGGGGGGGGGGGGGGGGGGG
>JAPMUY010004700.1:5000-250000 GCA_026901105.3 Galaxias olidus
AGGCTGCAGTGTCGGGTGGCCCTGTACCTGTGTTTGCAATTTAGTTAAGCAAGGCCGTAGTGACGCGCTGTCGATCCAACGGGTGCAGGAAACAGTGGAGCACAACAGAAGCCATGCATGGTATCCATTACCTGTCTATTGTTAGCCCAGCAGGGTATTATTATAACCCTGCAGGGAGCGGCACAGACGGCTGAGTGCTGCTCCAGTGCTGCCCACCACCCACACACCAGCCAGCAGCCTCCTGTGGCCCGCCAGGCAGCCACAACAACAAGCTGTACCAGGGGGACGGGGGTGGGGGGGGCGGTGGTTCTCCCAGGGCCGGAGACAGGACGGAGATGAGGGGTTTGGTTGAGCTGGTGCTGGACTAGTTTCAGGACTAGCTGATACTATAAGGCGTAGGACTCTGCGGTTGTCACTAGTTGTGGATGGAGCTGGGACAGGGGCTTCAACGGGGCGCTGAGGGAAGGGCTTTAGACTGGAGCTGGGACAGCGGGCTGGGATGGGAGCGGGGTCAGTGGCTTGGAGTGAAGCTCAGGCCGCAAAACAACCCTAACTCCAGGGGGAGAGGGAGCTGGAAAGTTGTGTTTGGAGCGATGGGCTAGCTGGGACTGAGGTTGTGGCCAGGCCTGGTGGCTACTGTATCCCCACCGGGACTGTTCAACTGTATGAAGGGGCGGGGGGGAGAGGAACGTTAATGCAGGACAATGTCATCTGCCAAGAAATTGCTGACGGCAGCCACAATGAAATGTATCTCTGTCAGGTTGAATGAAGCATTCAGGCCGACAAGCACACACACACACACACACACACACACAAACACATAGCAGGATACATGCCTGTACAGTGCACAGCCTGCACAGGCCCACACACACACACAGCCCTCAGCTATGACTAAAGTGGTTACCAAACCAATGACCTGTTAATGCATAATTCATTGTCGGTTTTATAGCAAATTCATTCACCAACTTGTGAAGTGATGAGTAAAGTCAACGCTAATACACTCTCCGCATTTGAAGCTCGAGCAATGACGGCAGGCGGCAGCGCTCACGTTCTATCTGCTCGGTTTGAATATGAAACAGGAGGGACAATAGTGCCACTGCACAGTGGGTCCTGCTGCTCCACACAGGCCGTGATCGGCAGCCCGCTGAGCGGACGAGCCCGTGTGAATGTGTAGGCTCCCGGCTGATCTGCAGACGCCTTTCCACTTGGAGCTACGGGAGGGGGGGTGTTTTGGGGGATAGGAGCCGCTCTTTTTGAATCCTGGCAGGTAATCCGCAGCGGGTGGATTGGAGTTATATCTGGCTGCAGATTAGCTCGCTCCCGCAGCGCTCCCTCGCTGTCGCCTTCTCCGGTTCGACACACTTAGCCCCGAGGTCAGAGGGGGATGTAGGGGGTGAGGGTGTGGACGGCCGGGTTCTAAAACGCTCCGGTCTGCCGTTGTCTGAAGCCCGGTCCCAGGGTTCCCGTTGGCCTGGCCTCTCGTGCTGCTGTTACCCGTCTCCCTTCTCCGCTCCTCCATCTCTGCTTGCCCCCATCGGCCCTGTGCCAGCGACGGGTGCCAGGGGAACTCATCAGCTCCCAGTCCTCTGCTCGGAATGCCTGGCGAGGTGGAGGCAAGGCCCTTCCTCCCCGGTCGCCTCGCAGAGGAAGAAGAGAAACAGGTGTCTTGGGGGAGGGGAGGTGGGGCGTGTTAATCGGCTGCCTTTAATCCACAGGCTATTTATAGTCCTGCTCTTCTCAGGTACAGTGCACCACAGTCGCCCACAGTGGGGGGGGGGGGGGGGATTGTTCCTCTCAGTCCCCTTTGTGTTACCCGGGGCCATGGCGCCGGCCTGCTCACCGTCTCCACTCTGACGTGGGAGGTTCACAGGTTGTGTTGAAGGGCATCGGGTCCTCCTTCATGCAGAGGGAGACGTGGAGTCTCTCCACCACTGCCGTCTCCGTCCTCCTTAGGCGTCCTTGATTCTGCCTGCTGCTCGGCTTCGTGCTGAGCTCACCCTCTGCTCGGACCTCGGCACTCTGTCCGTTAACGGCGTGGAACTGTGTGTGTGTGTGTGTGTGTGTGTGTGTGTGTGTGTGTGTGTGTGTGTGTGTGTGGGGGGCGTTTCGTGGACCGAGTGTGTTTACTCCCCGGTGATCAGACCAACGTGGGTGGTCTCCGACGGGCCGCGTGGTCGGGCTGCTCACGGCGATGCCACACCCTCCGTGCACCGTTGTTTTGCCATCCCTAGTAGGCCCACGTCTTGGTGCATGTCTACTCCGCTCCCTGCTGGGACGTTAACACACACCCTAGAACATCATCAACTCCCAGCACAACGCCTCAGACGTCGTTAGGCGAGCTACCGGCCTCCGTGTTCAGACCGCCGCACAGAGGTAGCGTCACAGTGAGGTCTGACACACAGAGCCGTGCCCGTGGTCATGGGTCCCAAACGACATCCGGCAGGGCTACACAGCTCCGTAAAGCCAGACAATGCAGTGATGATGATGATGATGATGATGGTGATGGTATTCAGAGTGGTGTTTTGTAAGACGTTGAATAGGGAGCCGCGTTGAGGCGCATTCCATTTTCCAAGCCGATCGTCAGCGGGAAGGTTACACTCTCCCCGAGGAAGCCAGTCCTCCACGGCATCGCAGCGTGTCCCACAGTCCTTTGCTGGTCCGCCACCCTCTGCTCCGTGCAAAGTTGTCGGGGGGAGACGGGGGGGGGGGGGGGGGGGGGGAGAGAGAGAGAGAGAGAGAGAGAGAGAGAGAGAGAGAGAGAGAGAGAGAGAGAGAGAGAGAGAGAGGCTCAGAGAGAAACTGAGAGAGAAACAGAAAGAGAGGGAGACAGTCTCAGGAGACTTAGACACACACACACAAACACACAGAGAGAGAGTGACTGAGAGCGAGGCTCAGAGAATAACAGAGAGACCGAGAGGAAGGGGGTATTAAGTCACGCTAGACTGACTGGCCGGGCCGGCCCGGCACACTTTGGGCTGGGGAGGCGTTGTAATTGCAAAGTAATCACGCTGGGGGTGGCATGTGGAGGAGGAGGAGGAGGAGCTCAGCCAGCCAGTGTCCCGTAGAAGGGGGCTGGGGGGTGATGTGGAGCCGGAGCTGCTCCCCTCCGCTGGGTGGCTGACAGGGCGACGCGGCCGCAGGTGGGTGGACGCAGACCACACCATGTGGCACTCAGGGCTCTGCTGCTTAAGACCGCTGCCCCCATTCTACATCGTGTTTAGCGGTTAGCGGTTTAGCGCTCGTCCGTGCGATAAGGATCTCTTTCGGATGGTTTAATTACAGGTGGCAGCGTGGCCATTAGTCTTACGTGTGAAGGCTGGCTTTTATCGGTTGTGACAGGCTTATTCACTGTCTGTGTTTGTTTTAGGGGCCTGTTTAATCTTGAGGCTGGGATACACAGAGCAACATTTTGTGCAATGTAGACAGGCGTCGTTGCTCTAAACAAAGAAAACTCAAATCAACAACTAGGATAGCGTTAGGAAGCAGTTCCCCAAGAAAATAAAGTACTCTAAAAATTGCTCTTCTACCTTTTTTTTCCATTTTCTTTGTCCATATTGCCTCCCTCTCACTGCCTCACCAGACTCCACCAGGGACTCCGTGTTAGTCCTATGTTTGCCCCTCCATAGGGGTTGATGTCTCCAGACTGCTGTGTTAAGAAATGACCATGAGCTTTCCCTTCGCTTCCTGTCCCTCCAGCCAGGCCACCACTGACGGACTGTCTGTCTGACTGACTGACACAGAGGCCGGCCCATCACGAGCTGTGTGACAAGGTGTGCACGGGCCAGCGTGTCGGAGCGGCACGGGCAGCCATGACATGTCGACAACCTTGCTCTCCTCATCGGGAGAATGTGATGAATCAGGGCTCTCTGTTTGGCTGTCACATCAATGTGTTCCTCTCTGCTCCCCACAGCAAGGCTGGGGAATTGGCAGTTTACTGGGGCGGAGGGGGGTGTGTGTGTGTGTGACAGCAGCAGGCCAGGAAGAGAGAGGGAGGGGAGAAAGAGAAAGGGAAGGAGGGAGAGAGACAATGAGAGAAGAGGGGAGGATTGGGGTGGGGATGAAGCCGTGCTGAAGACTCCACACCGGAGCTCAGCTGCTCAGGTCTCTGCCACTCTATAAAAACATGGAAGCTGAGGTTTAAGCCTGCTCTATTTTACGCGCTTATGTGTTTTAATGGAACATTGAAATATTGCCACTCCCCACTTACAAATACAAGATCGCATTTCATGTGTGTGTGTGTGTGTGTGTGTGTGTGTGTGTGTGTGGCTGGCTGGCTGGCTGGCTGGCTGGCTGGCTGGCTGGCTGGCTGCTGGAGGTGTGAACTAGGAGCAGGTGGATATCACAGGAGTCCTGTGGTGTGAAGGCTGGGCCTGGGGCTCTCTGACCATTACATAAGACGCCCTTCTGGCATTTTAGATTTCTACACAATCTGCTGCTTGAATTTGTCTGAAAATTAAAGACATTAACATTCATAGGCAGGACCTCCTCTCCTCTCCTCTCCTTTCCTCTCCTCTCCTCTCCTCTCCCGTGCGTTTGAATGCACTGTGCTGACTAGGTGAGCTCTAATCCAGTCAGTCTTGCGTGCAGATATAGCTTAGAAGCGCCAGATTAATTAAATGTACAAGTTCCTGCCTAGAATGCTGTGCGCCCAGTGAGTGACAGGCCCTTGGTGTAGTAGTCCCGCTGTGTCCGGGCCAGGGGCAGCGCCAGCTCCTGTCTGTGTCTCCCAGAGAGGTGCAGGCTCTGTGAGCTGGAGGATGGGCTGGAGACACTGTTGAAGTGCTTTTATCTCTCTCTCTCTCTCTCTCTCTCTCTCTCTCACAACTCTCTCTCTCTCTCTCTCTCTCTCTCTCTCTCTCTCTAAAACAAGAAAATGATAACGACTCATCAGAACTGATGGCCGGCAAGTGTTTAGGTTAAATTATGAAACCTGCAGAATTAATTTCTCTAATTAAAATGTGGCCCTCTGGAAGCTGATTGACCTGGCCTTTTTAACTACGTTATCATCCTAAGATTAGGAAATGTTCAAAAGCACCACCGCCATTTTGATCTTTCACGTTTACTTATAGAAATACTCAGGAAACCTTCAAAAGAAAACTTCCCTCCCAGCACTGAAATTGGAAGTGATATCAAGTATTGTTACAGTGTAAAGGCAATTCTGCTTCTCCTAGAGTGGATCAGCACATCTGTCCACTAGAGAGCAGTCTAACTTTAGGCTTTTCAAATCTCCCCGCTCCTCTGTTCTACGTTGCAAATTAAATGTAAACATCACAGGACTAAAACAAGTCAAACGTTCATGACAATAAGCGTACCTGTAATGTAATATGAAGAACCGTTCACAGCTAGACCCACTGGCCACATCTAGATTTACATGAGAGGGTGTCCAACATGCGGTGTGCGTGGTGACGTTGGTGTTTTAGTGTTGTGTGTGTGTGTGTGTGTGTGTGCGCGTGTGTGTGTGTGTGTGTGTGTGTGTGGGTGGGTGTGTTTAGGCAGGTTAAATAGATGGAAAACAGACACAGACTCTCTGATGCAGGCCAGGGCAGGCAGGATACAGAATACGTCAGCTCTGACATTTCACACTCACTCATTTTACAGGCCAATGTCAAATAATACACCTGGCCAGAACACCACACACACACACACACACACACTCATTCAGCCTGTCGACCAGCCAGGCGTGATCAGATAAATATGAGGCTCGTAACAGAACCACAAATACATGGACAGAAAAAGGATGAGATGGACACACACACACACACACACACACACACACACACACACACACAGAGAGAGAGAGAGAGCTGGTGGATCTGGCTGTGGGTCATGGGAAGATTGGAAATCAGACAGCGGAGATGTGTCCAGTTAGGCTACTGTGTGTTCTCACAGAGGTGCCTGTCAAAACACATCCTGGACAGTCACTCATGACGGTTTGAACGCCATGTTTACATACACACACACACACACACACACACACACACGCGCGAACACACACACGCACATGCACACGCACACGCATGCAAAAGGGCAATATCATGATATGTAGTTCAAATAGCGGCTCGACTTGTCGCCATGCACAATCTATACCCTCTGCTGGGACTGGAAGCTTCCGTTGGTTTTTGTGGGGTGTGTTTGGCCAGTGAATCTCTGAAAGAGGATTTCTTGGAGGAGCGTTCCCCCCACGTCGGTGCGATTGTTCCCCGGTCACCGTGTTCTACCAGGAGAGAGCAGCAGAGCCATGCTTACTGCTGGTGCGCGGCACAAAAATAACACAACATTTGTTAAGCGCCAGATTAAGTAGGCGGTTGTGCTGACTTGAAGCTGCCATTACCTTTGTTTTCTGATCATTTTCATTTGTTTAGTTACATTCCTGGTTACCACCATTTTGAATGTTATTTTTTTAAATAGTTTTTATCATTTTCTTTTTTTGTATTATCACCATCATGATCATCCTCATCCTCTTTATTAAAATTATCATTGTATCTGTCTTTGTTGTATTACCATTATGTTCTAGCATAGACCGTTCTCACCAAACCTGAAACTATTCATTAACATCTTCATTTATTTGCATCAATTTGATTTGTATATTTCTTGGGTTCTCCACCACTCTATGTTATGTGAGCACTGAGCCATAAGCACTTTTTATTTTGTTATGTTTTTAGGATCAAAGAAGAACAAAAGCCTCAACCAGCACAGTAAGTAAACTACATTACCCAGAGTGCTCTTACTGTAGGCTTTGACACTTTTTCCTGTTGGTTGGTATCATTGCTTCGTGTGGCTTCTTCCCTATTTTGTAAAAGCAGGTCTTGACCTGCCCCCCTGTCCCTGGTCTCTGATTGGCTGTCTTTATTCCTCATCCAGTGTCTCATCTGCATTCTGATTGGCTTATAAGAGAGCTTGGCGTGGCTTACCTCATCCACACTTGTGGATCGGACGCATTGGTTCTTTTCTGCTAGCTGCATTGTGACTAAATCTAGCTGTAGGCTAAATCTGACAATCTGACCCCCAACTTGACCTCTATGCTGGATTCTAAACCTCTAACCTTTTGAACATTCGATGCAACACTCATTCCCATTGGCTGCATAGCGAGCTTACACGCTTCTTCCTCTGTCCCTCGATTGACAGTATATTTCTTTCTGTTTCTCTCTTTGTCTCTGTCTCCGTCTCTGTCTCTCGACGACGTTTTGCCTGGATTTCAATGTCCCTCCGATCTGGTGCCGCCCCTGTCCCCTTGTCCTCCCTCCGCTCACGTCTCTTAAGTGAATGTCCCCTTGTTACGCTCTCTCCTTCCCGGTTAACCGGCTGGCCTGGCGCGCTCCCTCGCAGGACGGCGCAGTGTTTACTTCTCTGTGGTGTGGCAGTCACATTGTTTTGCTTGTTTGAACAGGTGGTTTCCCTTTAGTGGGATCACTGAGCTGGTAAATAACGTTCTTCAGCCCCAGCAAAAGTCCCAAAATGACAAGGAGCCCGAGCCTGTGCCAGAGCCTGTGCCTGATGAGTAAGTAGATGTGACCCCCCCCCCCCCCCTTTCAACTCCCCCGCTTTGCCCAGTGGGCCCAAACACGCAGTGCTGCCCCTAGTGGCAGGATGTATTGTACGTTGGCCCGCTGGTGACATTTGCTGCAGATACGTTTTGTTGTCAGTGATGAGTGCTGAGAGCCTGCCCAGGTATTGCCAGTGATGAGTGCTGAGCCTGTTGTATATATATCCAAGTGCAGGGGCCTCAGGTTTCAGGCTGTGTGCCTGTGCCTGTGCGTGTGCGTGTGCGTGTGCGTGTGTGTGTGTGTGTGTGTGTGTGTGTGTGTGTGTGCGTGCTGGCCAGCCAGCCAGCCAGCCAGCCAGTGTTGGAATGGCTCCGAGAGGTAAGAGGGCTCAGATACAGTACACCAGGCATGGAACGGCACGATGAGCAGCGTATCATTACACTGTGTCAGCTGTGTCACCCACGTTTGACCGTGGCTGACCGAGTGGGTAAAGTCCTCCGGGAGGAGCGACCACGGGGCCCTGCACACCAGCTGCTGGCCCGCACTGCCAGTCTCTCTCTCTCTCTCTCTCTTTCTTTCTTTCTGTCTTTCTTTCTCTTTCTTTCTTTCTTTTTCTTTCTTTCTTTCTTTCTTTCTTTCTTTCTTTCTTTCTTTCTTTCTCTTAGTCTATACTCCTGTCTCTCCTTTCATATTATGCTATCTGTCTGTTACCGACGGTCCTATCTGTCTTCTTTCTCATTTGCCTCTGTTCCTCCCCATTTCTATCTTTCTCTCACTCACTACCACTCCTCAATATGAAAACGGACTCTTTTTCTGTTCAACTGTTCGTTTCTAGTTTTCTCTCTCAGCCCGACCACATATTTAGCCTCCTATGGGGTCGCCGCCGCCCTATTACAGGGGTTAGTGTTAGCTGGTGACCCAGTGGGAAGGTCAGATCAGTCAGACGGAGCCACCTGAACTAACGCTGATCGGCCCTGTGAAGTGAGCGGTGCTGCCAAACCTTTCACACTGTTAGACGCCACAGCCTCAGCCCTTTGCTCTTCCTTTGACGTCAGCAAGAGAAAGGAGAGACAGCGACCACGTAGGACAGCTGCCGGCAGCAGGGAGCTGTTACCCGAGAGGTGAAAGGTCATCGTGAAAACACTCTTAACTGTCCTCATCCTTCAGTGAACACTGGGCCCTTCTCCTCTTTTTCAACAGCGGGCTCACGCATTCACTGTCTCAAGCTAACTTTCTTATACAATCTGAATCCTTACAGATTTAGCTGGGCCCTGTATCTCACATATACCTTGCGTGGCATTTCTGTGTTATCGGCTCCTCCATCGCTAAATGGGATTTGGTGGGATCTGTTAAACAAGACTTGGGCGGTCCCCGCCGCTAATCTCTGTTCGGTAAACGGCGGAGGCCGTGACACAATTAGGCCGCTAATCCTCCGGTGGGCACGGCGACGCGCGGCACTCTGAGAGGTGCCAGACAACACACGACCTCGCCCTCTCTCCGTCTCTCTCTCTCTCTCTCTCTCTCTGTCTCTCTCCGTCTCGCTCGCTCTCTCTCTCTCTCTCTCTCTGTCTCTCTCTCTCTGTCGGCGGTCGGGCTGGAAGCTGCCTGACACATGCTGATAGTCATCGTCGTGGGGCGGGCGACAACAACAATTACATTTCAACTCTAAAGGCCGGTTTGGGGTTTGGGGTGGGGTGTGGATGGGAGAGGGAGGAAGCGCCTTTTATCCAGAGTGGCGAGGCTGCGAAGGACTGTAAAAGGATAGGGCCGCTCAATTATTCAGAGGGCCTAATGAATGTTGCAGGGGAAGATGTGGGATGAAACCAACTCTAATCGCCGCATTATGAAGTCAGACCAGTGTTTAGTTTCCAAGGAGACGGGTGACTGGCATGTGTCATCCAAAATGCATGCAGCCGGGTCCACGCGGGTTGGAGGCTTGCGTTTCAACGGCCTGCACTGTCTAGCCCTACCCTTCGATGTAAGCCGTCCACCGCACTGGGCGGACGCTGTAGCGCGACATCGAGATCCATGTTGGATGCTAAACAGATTTGTGAGCGACACGATCGGTAGTTGACATGTGTGAAAGGTGTCGTTGGAAAGATTTGAAATGCTGTTTTGCTTACAATTGAGTCAATCTGTGTTTCTGGTGTGGGTTTGCTCAAGAGCAAATTAGGCGTTTGAAAAGGGCTATACGAATGAAATGAATTATAATGAAGTGTGTGAGGCGGTGGAGAAGTATTATCACAGCCACTCTTGAGCTTCATTTCAGGGAGGGTTTATGTCTGAGGAGGTTTTTCCACCAGTGTAACGTGTTGAGATTTGGCCGAGTGTATTGGCTTACAGCTGGCCTTGAAATGCACACACGGGTCCAAATGATTCATTAAACGCTGGGACACCTGAGAAAGTGGAATGGAGTGATGCTCTTCAACTCGCAAAGCGCACTTGATACCTCTCCCTTCTTCCAGTAAAGAGTGGTGCTTTATCAAAGCGAGGAGCTCTGAGAAACAGCTCCCAAGCATTGAGGTCACGGTCTTTTAAGCAGGGCCTTCGTTTCTGCTTTCATGCGGGATCTCAAAAGATTACAAAGGTACAAAGCTACAAGTTGACGAGCGAAGCAAAGCGCGAGGTTTCGCTCGCTGAGTGCATATTTGTAAGGATGTTTCAACGAGCTCTTGATTTAGCTCACAGTTGTGGTAATGATGGCGGGCATTTTGATGTGCGGCCTTCTTTGAGCAGTGGATGAAATGGATACTTGATAAAACTCAACTGTCTGTTTGTTGTTTGCAAAAACACAAATAAAGACAAAGGCATGATGAATTAACAGGATTAATATATTGCTAATGATTCCTCACAGCTGAGACTTTGTTAACGAGTCACAAGTAATAAAAGCTTGATTGTAAACATTGTACGGTTGAACCCCGTTCTACTTATCACCCTCATGTTTGTATCTACTGTATGTAGCAAGCAATAGCTTCATTTCTACACACACAACAATGATTTTGATGATAAGAATACAGTTTCCTTTTTCAAACCAAAAGATTACCTGTGTATGCAGTAGGACAATGTCACCACAAACTGCTCACTTCCTTTCTCGTATTCCAACAGGAAGTTGCATCAGCAATTTGAGTCGTATAAGGACCAGGTGAAGAAGATGGGGGACGAGACCAAGCCGACGGTGGAGCAAAAGAGTGAAGCGCCCACGTGCGGCATCTGCCACAAAACCAAGTTTGCCGACGGCTGTGGCCACCTCTGTTCATATTGCCAAACAAAGTTCTGTGCTAGGTGCGGGGGACGAGTTTCTCTGCGGTCAAATAAGGTAAGAGTGGACGCGCAAATTGGCTGGTTTATCTCCTTCATTTTTTGTTTTTGTTTATCCTAGATTACCATAAAACGTTTAAGAGAGCTGACACCTGGGAATAAGGCCAATGGTGTCTGATGATGGACGAAACGTATCCCTACCTGATAACATACATCTAGATCAATCTGCCATCCCTCACATTCACTCTCTCCACTCCAGCCCCTTGAATCATACAGATACACCGAGGAACGTGCCTAAACCAGGATGCGTTGGCCTCTCACTCGCAGTTAAACTTTTCCACCACTAGAGGGAACTGTTTTGCCTTCTGACCGCGAGCGCTGCTGGAGCCACTAACCCCAAATCTCTTGGCAGTGTTTCTGAGAGGCACTCTCCCCTGGAATGGCCACGTAACTAACCTTGTTAAATCCCCACCCACAGGGTGAGCTTTGGCCTTTTTAGAGCGCTAAGCTGTGAATTATCGCCTTGAGTGTTTTGATGCCACGCGGTCCCAAAAACCTTCAACTGTTGCAATGTGACGTGTCAGACTCACTGCCCGTGTCTCTCGCAATCACTAACGTTGAGCTTCCACCCTATTTTCTCTGTACTGGCTTATTTTTCTGTTTCTCTCTCTGTTTTTTTTTCATCACTACCCCAAATCTTCCCACTCACTCTCTTTTTTTTCTATTCCCTGTCGTCCCTCCCTCTCTCTCTGAATCTCTGTATCTCAATACTGAAACACCCCTCTCTATCTGCTGCAATCCTGCTCTCATGGAATTGCAACAGGAGGACAAAGTGGTTAGCAAATCTTTTTCTGCGTATTCTGAGACTGTGCTTTGATACACACACATTGCTCATGAAACGCTTTGAGACATGCAGTACACATACAGTGCCAAATGGGATGACTCAGACCAATCATGTCAGAGTCAAAAAATAACATGAGAAATATTTTCCAATTGCCCAAATCATCATTAGGTAATTGAAAAGCTATGTTTACAGTTGGTGGTATTGGTTCTTACTGAATTCCTAACCCGTAGCACATTATGGATAGCTAGTATAGACCCAAGTAGCCAGGTACAGGCTTCCAATTTGTCTTTACTGTTTAAATATTCTTAGATCCCCAAAGGAAACATGAGCGAGGGGCTACCTAGCCGTCACAACACAGGGTCAGAGCGCTATCCTTAGCCACGTGTAAACGAGACTCCCCGGAGCAGAGGAGACGGCCAAAAGCCAGCTTTGGAGGACCGCTGGTGCGTCCACTACCCAGAGGCCAGGGGGGCAGGCAGCCTTTTGTGTCTGACAGAGAAAGGCTTGGGGATCAGGTCATTCTGTTGGTACAGATGGTGTTGAGTGAGGCTGGTGGCGGGCAGCAGAAGCAGGGGCTCACCAGGGTGTTGGCAGATCTGCCCCGGTGGAGGGGGCCCCCACTGTTTGTCTGGCTGCACGGCCTGGCAATCCCAACACTGTCCCTGCTCCACTCACCTGCTGGCTTCAGAGTGGCTTTAGACAACCATCTGTAGATTGAACGACATTACGTTCTTTGACGAGCACATTTATATATATATATATATATATATGGTTAGACAAGGTGTCTGGACGTTTGCAGATATAACAGTGAGTTGTAAGTTTATTATAAATGAGATGACAGCATGGTCATACCGGAGGTTGTTACGCGTAAAGCTAAGGTAGAGCTAGGCGGGGGGAGCTGGAGAGACAGAGGCTAGAGACAAAGAGATAGATAGTTCTATCTCTATGGCTAGAGAGGCCAGTGAGGTAGGTCAGTGAGTGTGACCAAGGATGATGTCACTGTGATAGTCTGCCCTCCATGTGTCTGGTTGCTGAGCCCAGAGCCATGGGTCTGTGGAGGAGCTGGTGTGGGGCCGGTGTGGGGCCGGCGTGGGGCCAGGGCAGGGCTCACAGGTCCAGGGGTTTGGTTCCCACACCCAGGCTGGGTGACCAGATTCTCTTTCAGCCTAAACCAGGCTGACGTTGCCTTGCTGGGGGCACTTTGATCCTTTTGATCCCTAAGTCGGTTACTGATCTATTCGCACGATATGTAGCCCATTTTTACAATGCAAGATAGATGAGGATATTACATTTTTGTTTTATACATATTTTGGGTATATATCATTCTTGCTAGATATGTGTCAAATATACTTCACAAAAATATAGGTTTCAATGCAATCTGTATCAAAATGCACAGTACATTTTGTCAAGATAAATATAATCTGATATGTCTCGACTTCTTGACACACTGGTTGGCCATGACTAGTTGTTGCTCATGTACTTTGATCATTCTGCCAGTAACAATAGCGGCACATTTTGATGTGCCTCTCCGAAAGCTTGTGTCAGTGAAAGAGGTGCGGGTGGTGAAATCTGTCCTCTTTCCGTCCATCTACTCTTTCCCTCTCTCACAAACGGTGACAGCGGTGGCGAGAGAGATCTTGTTCTGTGAAATGGCATCAATATTTACACGTTTCTGTGTCTGGGGCGACGATATATATACACATAGACATAGATACACACGCACCTCTTATGCATACATTGAAGTAAATACATAAATATTTTTATATTTGTAAAAATAAGAGAGAGAGAGAGCGAGAGAAAAAGAGATTGAAATAGAACCACTGAGAGTTTGAATCCAATATATAAGGTTTAAGAGTTGTTGCACCCCTAGCACTGGGTTGCCTGGTGTCTCTAAGGTGCCCTAGTTTAGTTTGCTGTTAGTGCTGATGTAAGATTATATCATTGTATCCAGTGTACAGTGAGAATGGGCAGAATTTAAATAAGATGGTTATGCCTTATCACTGCAAAGCCATGGATAACGATTACAACATATTTTGCATCTGTAAGGTGAAAGGCACTTTTTGGTTCAGGTAACAGGAAGTCCATTGTCAGAACCTGTGTGAAATGCAAACCTAAAGTGATTATTTTGAGGTATAAAAAGCGTTTGATAAAGTGTTTGTGAATGTTCTAATGTTTCAAAAATGTTCCCAGTGGCTGGACATGTCCTTTGATGATTTTTCAGAAAGGCCATATTAATCAACAGTCTCGTGGGAGGAAGTCAGTCGAGATTTAAGGCTACTTTTTAGGAATCACAGCTCCTCCTGGGTTCATAGCTTTTGATTAGGCAAAAAATAAATAAATAAGTACAAGAGCACCAGTGACATATTTCTGTCCCTCTTCAAATAAGCAGTAATATTTCAGTGTATAGCAGCTTCTTGTGGCGCATTAGAAATAGCTTTGCGAGTTCCCAAGCATCGTCACGGCGGTGTAACTTCAAACATCGAATTCTGTGAGCACAGTTGTGTCTGCGCGGCATCGCAGGAGGACGCGCTGCATTTGTAATGAACAGGAATGAGCTCCGGTAGCGGCAGACTCACGCCTGTCTCTATTAGTAATGAAGTGATACAGTGTTGGGATTGAAACCTGATTTCGTGTTTGTTGCCTTCTCAGAGCTTTACTCAAGAAGATAACTCTTTAGTATCCATGTTATTTGACTGGGTGCTTGTTACAGCCCGATTTACGATTTGCAGTGGATTTGATCGTTTGTATTATTCGAAATAGGAGAAGAATTCAATTTGTAATATTTGAAGGATTCAGCAAGAAGCATGTATTGAATATAAGAATTTGGTTTATTTTAGCTTGGTAAATAGCTCCTGTTAGCAGCATTGGGTAACCTTCACGGTGCTGAAGTCCTCTGCCTTCGGAGTTGGAGCTCTCCATGGTGCTGAAGGTCGGAGCTCGGTTCTTTCGTCAAACCGAGACACTGTTTTCTGAATTTCCCATGAAATAAGGATAACGCGATGTTCTCTCCCGCTGACACCATGGGTAAGAAAGGAGAATGGCACCGCATTTGCTGACATTTGTGGGCTACAGGGAATTGGACATGTGTTGTGATTGTAATATAGAAAACATGGTCTGTATTCTATCTTAAATTACATAGCCAAGTGAACAAAGGGGTTAATTTTTATTCTGATAAACTAACAATGTGAAAAAATACAAATACATTTTGAAGAGACTCAATATATTGAGACTTAAAACTTTCTCTTTACTTCCACTGATAGACATGCAATATATTGTGTAAGACTAATTATGCCAAGCGGTTAGCAATGCCAAACATTGAACGTCATAAGCTACCAAAATAGATCTTTGGCTTTGTCAATAATCTCTCAGAGCTGTCTGTTAGAGCTTCAGGGGGTCTGAGGGACATCTGCCATCCCCATTTGAAACCTGATTTTGCTGCTCCAAAGCCTTTTTTCCATCTCCTGTCGTGCTTGGTTATAAAAATAAGGGGCATGAATGTGCATCAAGTCTATTATTATTACCCTGGCTGCAAACACTAAAATTAGAACCTCATTAAAATGTAATGCACCACGTGCTGGCAGTGTTTGAGCATGTGAGTGTGTGCCTTTCTTTTGCCACATGATGAAATACCCTGGAGAGCTCGTCCACCTTTGATTTTGGGCTTCTTTAAAAGAACAGTTTCACTGTCAGAGGTAAAATGTGTATGATGTTTTAAAAGAAAACAGCCAACTCACCAGAAGAATAAACAATGATATACCCTTGTATTTCGTGGAAAGGAGCAAACATACGTGACTCACTAGCTGTATCATGTTTCAGGTGATTCCTGGAAGTATTAAATCGGAAATGATTAAGCTGTTTAAAAATAGTGCTGCTCACATGCTCCAAATCTGCATTATTTAATACCCTACATAGTGTATGCTTGGTTTGGCTTATAAGCCCTATCACACGCACCCGTTACAAATCATTTAATGGGTTATTAGACCTAAGATATTCACATCTCTTGAAGTATACCTACCAAAATTAACCTGAAAAGACACCACTCCCTAAAAAAAAAAGGTTTTAACAAGCCAGTTCAGCTCAGGTGAGATGAGGAAAACAAGCAATATGATACCTATGACAGTTCATTCACCTCTGCATGAATATTTCACTGGGCATCTTCTCTTTTTAGCGTTTGTTCTATTCCTCTTCGTCCACCAGCCAAAGCAAAGCCCCTGCAGCATCAACAGCGCTGGTGAATGCCTGAGAGACAGTGGTGATCAGGGAAAACAGACATGCTTATCACTACAACTAAAAATGACTTGCTTTTTGATGACACAAGCCACCGTGATATGTGGTTATTGGGGGTAAATCAAAGATGAAATCAATACTGCCTCACAAACATAAAAGCATTTTGAAAAAAAAATAATGCCATGGCTTCTTTGGTTTAAAATAGATTTTTGCTCAGTGTAAACTTGGCGACGACACTTTAAAAACTAATTGCTAGGTTATTGATAGAATATACACTTTAAGTCTAGAAATGTCATGCTGATTCACCCCTAGTCTGATTTTGGTGTGCAAATACTGCAGTGTTGTTCTACAGCAACAAGAGGGCACTCGATGCCTGGGTACACTGAATTGGAACGCTATGTATTATTCTTCTGGAAGAGCTAGTCGTTTCCTCCACACTGGGTAACTTTGATGTAAGACCACAGGGTAAACTGCAGACCACAGCTACGGAAAGAATATAGCTGAGGGTTGTGTTACTGTGTAGGGGAGTTTCAAGAAGAAATATGGCTGCACATTGGCCATCTTCTGAGGCAATCTATAAACTGTCGGAAATAAAATTGATCATTTAGATGAATTCCACTGTGCCCCTATAGAGAAGATGTTTGTGCATGCACGTTTAAGAAGATATTATTGGATATATGGAACCGGAGGAAAATATATTAGATAAGAAATGATGTAATGATCCACGGATCTGAATGTCTGTTCTCCTCGATTCCAGCCTTTGTAGGTGACATGGTGCACTAGACCTCAATGTGGGGAGCACTACGTTTTGAGACTTCTATTTTTAGATGCAGGTTCAATGACTATGAAATGTGCAAACACAGGGAGAAATGGCCCAGCCCTCAGGGCCGTGGCCCCCACCCCCTTTTGCCTGCACTCAGCCATGAAGAGTTAAGCTGAAGGGTGTGTGTGAGTGTGCGTTTGTGTGCGTGTGGGAGTCTGGCTGAAGTGAACGCACCTCTGGCTATCACAGCTGCTTGACCTGTGTAAGTGTGCACGTTAGTGCATGGAAATTTGTTTGTGCAGAGAGGATTGTGATATTGGAGGTAGGCGCAACGACCACCTAGTGGGTCATACTCGCATTATCGTCTCAATTATTAGCTGGACCGTTAGGGAGCGGAGTGCTTACATAGTTTATGTGGGGAAGCTTTCTATAAAAAAAGAGAGAGAGAGCGAGAGAACCGGATTTAATGCGCCTCTTTCTTTGACTTACAAACATATTCCGAATCTTGGCAGCATTCATACACTGTGTTCTCTAAATTATCCGCTTAATAGTAAAGTATTGAAATAGATTTTTCTTACCATACACAGAATGTACAAATCCAGTATTGCTGTTTGAGAACAACGTTCATTTGGCCTTGCTTGGGCTTGTTCAGTGTTTCTCAAAGGGCCTGGTTTTGGAATGCTAATATGCTATTAGGTATGCACTGACAAGAGAGTCCGTATATATGCTGTCCACACCATGGGAACGTGTCTAATTATTATTGGCAGATTGGAGAACTGCACCGCCACCGACTTTACGGTAATTGCGCTTGTGAGGGGTGAATAAGTAGGTCATTCGATGCTGATGTGTAGCGGCGATGGTGGCTCGCTAGCTTGCTAGCGGTGAGAAAACTGTTGGGAAGAAATAATGAAGTAGAGAGAGAAAGAGAGACAGAGGTAGAGAGAGAGAGAGAGAGAATTATAGCTGAAGAAAGAGTGTAGCAGCAGGAGGCTAACTCTGATAGGCTAGTGAGGAAACAGGTTCTTGTGGATGCTAGGCTCGTGGAGCCCAGCTCACTTTAGAGGTCATGTGCCATCCATATATATGAGCCTATTGACACGTTTGTCATTATCAGGTCTTTTGAGATATGCTATAAAACAAAGTGTTGTCTTTCTCTATTGTGTGCTTGTTAGAAATATTACCCTGCAGAAAACTAGACCCAATTATCAGATGAGTCAGAATGAAAATAATCATGACAGTGACACACATTGATTAGCATCACCTTATTAGCTAAGCTTTTGAATTGGATTTTTTATAATTAGCCCAGGCTACTGAATGCATAAAACTGGTATAGCATTGTGACCACCTCACCCTGCACATCCTTACTTAGCCTACCAGACATTTTTGCGGGCCAACAATTACATTAAAGGTAGCATAATTCTCAACAATCCAGCGCTGTTACTAGCACAGTAAAGCTTATTGCAGTTCAGTGAGGTTAGATACATTAAAGGGAAACAACAACCCAGCTAGTAGCTTTGGAGGCAGCAAGCGGCACTTCAGTCGCCCACACTAATCACAGTAATGTACTGACTCAGCATTGGGACTAGGAGTGAGGACTGAGGAGGGGCTCAGTGTAGCTGCAACAGGCTCTTGACTGGACTCTTGAGCTGTCTATCAACCCAGCTCTCGGTCCGTCATTCTGTCTAGTCTTCTCTCAGGGGCAGAGAAAGTCTGAGGAGAGGACAGAGCATTGGGTTCAGGGAGATTTTTCCTTAGATTTTTCAGCACAAATATCTATCAGGTGAAATTACATTTGAGCCAGTAATATGCTGAATAACTAAAATATATGATCATAACTTTATACTGGATTTCCCCAACATTACATAACATACATTACTGAACCAGACTACTGTCCAAGCGTTAGGAGGGTTTGCAAGGTTTGCTGCATCAATGTGTTTGTTTTGTGTGTTAATTTCTGGCTGCGTGTTCATTGGCGAGACAGAGAAAGAGAGAGTAAACGAGGGAGAGAGAGGGTGAGTGTTTGTGATCAGGGCTCCTGTCGGCCCCTAGATTTATGAGGCTAATGTAGTGGTGCGGTGGAGCTGCTGCTGGGGCTACAGAGTCGAGCCAACACGGCTAGCGTTGAGCTGAGCTGAGCCCACTGAAAACCTCCATCTCCCTGACTGGAGTCCCGGTGCTCAGACAATATCCAACATGAGTCCCTTTCTCTGTGAATGAATATCAATGCATCTCACAAATATTCACCAGGGTACAAATAATCTCTCAACAACAGTAGTAGGCGATTGTATCCTGATAATCTCTATGATTTTCTGTACGCAAATAAGGGGTTATACTTTAGGGGAATGGGAGTGCCTTGTAATTCATTTTAATGCAGTTGTTAGTGTCTCCCTTGATATACAGATACATTATATATTACCTTGATATTACAATTATATTCCTCACTGGACTCAGACTATTTACTGATCCAAAAGTAATAATGTGGCAACTAACCAAACCAAAGCTACTGCCAAGGCTACTGTATGTGTATGAAGTATACCATCTTTCACCTCATCAACACTTCTTAAGAACTGTAATACTCTATGTATATGGCAACATACTTACAAAGCGTATACATTACTATATGTTTTGATACAAATCAAGCCATTTCGTAACTCCCCATTGTGGTTCATAACTCCCCATTATACTTCATACATGTAGACTATAATCTCAACATTGTAACCCTCCCTCCAAACCTGCTAACTTTGTTTTCTCTTCCTTGCCAGGTTATGTGGGTATGCAACTTGTGCCGAAAACAACAAGAAATCCTCACCAAGTCGGGGTCGTGGTTTTACAGCGGCAGCCCGGCCGAGGGGCGGGGCGGCTCGTTTGAGGGCCCACGGGGTCGTCGCTACGAGGACTCGCCACAGGAGAAGAAGGCCAAACTGCAGGACCCATCCCTGTACCCCCACCAGGGACCCTTAGGAGACCCCTCCATACCAGCGTACGACAGAAACAGACCTCACGGCGGACTCCTCCGACAGGAGTCCCTCAACAACGGTTCAGGTCCCAGGCACCCGGGGCCCGGCAACGCAACCCTAGACAGGTACAGAAAACGCTGGCTGTGCCCGTGCATGTGTGGGTGTGCACTCTCATGGGGGTATTGTGTACTTGATGCGTGTATGGGCATCAATGCCTTAGTGGATTGTTAAAGCAGTGCTTTACTTTTTTTTCTTAATAAATGTTACTATAGACTCTTCCAAGGGCAGAGGCATAGTTTTACAATTGATGTTTTGCGCAGCAGAAATATGAGCTGTACTGAGTCTACGAAAAATAAAACACGGTGCTGATTTAGATAACTTGTTTACCTGAACTCAAAACTGTTTGTCAGAAGTGAATAGCTGCAGTGCTTGCTTTTTTGTGTAGCGGTGTGCGATACGGTGAATTGTATAATAACTTTTTAGTGTGGAGATTTGGCAGCCGTTTGAGGGTAGGGAGCAGTGCGGAGGTTCGCAGCATAAAAGCGGTGGCTCCTAGCGTACCAGTCAAGGCCCAACATTAAAGCAGCTTTGTATGGAGCCCTGGAGACCGATAAAAGAGACCAAGACACAGGTAACTGGGACCAGCTCAGCGTTTTTCATAAGTACACTTACATAAACACACATACTGTACATACATATTGACACACAATACATGCATACACCTAGTGCCTACTCTTGTTTTTACAACCCGCAGATAAAGCAGAATTAATGAGAAACTGACACAAACTATAAAAGTGCGGTCTAACTTCCCCATCCTTTCTGGCTGGGGTTCTGGCTGGGGTCTGCGATCTTTGACCCCCCGCCCCTCCCTCAAGTCAGGCTCATCTTTAATGGATTCCCAGGCTGGCGATCTGGTGAATATTGCATTCACTCGTTACTCTTTGAAGCACACGGCAGATAGAACCCGACGCACCCGCCTTGCATTTCTGTGCTCTGCGTTCTCCTCAGCAGTGTGACCGTCAACGCCACGCCGTAACCCAGCGGGGAGAGCTCGCTGCCCCGTATGATGTGTGAGCGAGCGCGGCAGTGCCCCCGTCCATTGAAATGTGCTAATGGCGTGTTCTTTGTAGAGCGGCGGAGGATGCGGCTGATGATGACACCCACACGCTGTGCCCGTGAATCCCAGGGAGCAGCCTGGTACTCGGGTACGGCCGGTGTGATTTGATGCAGTAACAGGTCTTTCCACACGATGGCTCCTCTCCCCTTTGCCAGACTCACACACACAGACACACACACACACACACACACACACACACACACACACACACACACACACACAGTGCACACTGCAGAAACTCACAGTCCTGTCTCTCCAGCAGAAACATAGGCTCCGTTCCATTTCAGAAAGCTGCTTCCTCTCCCCTAATTCCTCTCTGGGTTTTTTACACATCCTTGGAGATTTAGCACACAAGCTGTTCACGCTTAATCAGATGTCTCTAAAAGACAAACGAGGAAGGACATGTGGAAGGGAGCGCGTGGGAAAGGCATCACTGTTTTTGGAATGAAACTCCACCTCTGTGGGTCGTGACTGTGAGGGCGTGTCATGCAGGTTTTCCTTAACCCCAGGCTCTGTTCTCGGGAGCTGGGCTGGCGTCGACCAGATGTCCTCTTCCTTACGTCTGCACCACGCCGTCCCAGTGGAGCTGGCTTCCTGATGGGGCCAGTGTGTTGTAACAGTGTAGAGCATGCCCCGTGTGTCCCTGTCAGAGCTCTGTGGAGATGCTGCCTACCATGCTGTCCCGTGACACACACACACACACACACACACACACACACACACACACACACACACACACACAGCCAAACACAGATGCACAAATGAGCAAAGATCACACTCCCCCACACACATACATAAGAACAGAGAAACTACCCCCCCCCCCCATATACACACACACACACACACACATGCTATGCATACAGTTCACACCCTAACCAATGAAGAACACACTGCAAGGTGAGGGTATATTTCACTCTGTCTCGCTGTTCCCTTCTGTGCTGGTTTCTCCAGCGACCTTGGAGAGGTGGACCGGATGGCCCCTCAAGTCCAGAGCCGGGGCACGACAAGCAGACTCAGTGCTCTGCCCACAGTGGGTTTGAAGACACAACTCATTAGGCCTGTGTCCTCACTCCCGCCAATGACGACCTTGTGCTAGCTTCATTTCGGTCCCGGAACCAGTGGAAAACGAAAACGTCCAGGAGAGAACTTTTTAGGGTGGAGGAAACATTCTCATTGGAGTGTTCTGCAGACTTAAAGTGTTTGGAGTAACAGTTTATTTTTGCGTGTTCACCGTATTTCCTAAAACAGATGCTCATTAATAAATCCATACGGCTAATGCTTTTAGTCAAGTCAAGCCAGGGGAGATTAACTGGAGCTCAGGGTCGTTACTGTATGCGTGGCCAGTCCTGATGTTTTTCATCCATGAGGGCATCACTTTCCATGTTTTACTCCATGTTTTATTTATTTGAATCACAATCGGAATGCATTGTACATAATGAAAAACCTTTTTTTAAAGCATTTTTATTATTTTTACTAAATTGGTATTAGCCCTTTCATGACCAGGTCGGGGTATCGAGGTGCCAGTGGTTTGATGGTCTTCCCGTGGCCCAAGCTAGAGTTCAGTCAGTCTGTGTTCCAGGCAGGGCCCTTCTCTGTATCAATTGATTCTATGGCTGAGCGGTGGAATGGCAGCGGTGACTGATTCTGGCGTTGGCAGCGTTGGACTTCCACTGTGACACAACAGGAAGCGGCCTGTCTGGAAATTCACGGAATAATGGAGATGATGAATAGCAGAGTGCCCATAAAGAGAACTCCCACTGCATGGGCGCCGAAGAAGAAGAAGGAAGAAAAAAAAAAGAAAACGCACTTTCATTTATCTTAAAGAACGTTCAAATTAACTCCGGATCTACCTCGCTGAAAGGAGACGGGTGGAAAAGCTGACAGTCTGTTTATGAGGAGAAATAACTGTGGTCGGGCCCTAATTTATCTTGTTCCCCTGAGGTGTCATTTGAGCGAACACGCTGATATGAAGGAGGCAGATGCAGTGTTAGGGTGAGATGATGAAACAGCAGTCATTACACTGGGATTGGAATATGATTACTCACAGGGGGGTTCTATTCTGACCCCAAGCAGCATCGCCTTGCTCAGCCCTATAGCCCTAGTCCTAGCCTAGAGCTAATGTAGGTGGTTCCCTGATTAGTTTAACCCAGACAATGTATGCACGTATGCTGTAGCATACATCCCAGCTAATTGCCCTGCTCAGCATATTTAACCTGTGGCCTTGACAAGTTACCAGTCCCCTATTTTAAGAGTTTAGCCGCTTAAGATAAACATTCAACTGTTCAGGACATCAGCTCGTGACCTGCTCTCCTTCAGACTTCCTCGTTGGCCAAAACCCAGTGTTTTACTCTATGCAGGGCTTTCAGTGTCTCCAATTTACCTGTCTGCCCCTCCTGGGATTGCAATACATTTGAGGAGTGGGAAACAATTAACGGTGCTTTCTGTAAGAGTCAGAACTGCAGAGCTCAAGGTTTTTAGCTAAGAGGGGAATGAGAAACAATGATGAGACTAAGCAATGTAAGCATTTGAATAGCCTTTGGCTTGCTCCAAACCCCAATCTGTGTTTCTCGCTTCCCTCCGAGTTGCAACTTATTTGGTAAATGTCCCCTCAGTGCACTGAAACTGGTCTCTGAGCTGCAGACTCTAAAGGCAGCCCCTATTACAGAGTTTCCCCATGAGAGAATGGTCCGTGGTGAATCGTGAGTAAACTCTGTTAGGGTATTAGAATTAATTTTAGCCGATAGATCTCTCTCTCTCTCTCTCTCTCTCTCTCTCTCTCTCTCTCTCTCTCTCTCTCTCTCTCTCTCTCTCTGTCTGCCTATATCTCTCTCTTTCTCTCTCTCAATGGTTAGTGATGCCTTGTCCTTGTTCTTTATTACTTATGAGAGCTGATGGTTGGCTGCCAGATAAGGTTAAAAACACTGACGACAGCATCTGTGCTCGCCCATGTATTGAAGGCTATGTGCTGCGCGCATACTGGAGTGTGTGAGAAAACGAGAGTGGCGATATGGCAATGCGTGTGCACGAATGAATGCGTATGGGTGTGCGTGCTTGTGTGTGTGTGCGTGTGTGTGTGTGTGTGTGTGTGTGTGTGTGTGTGTGTGTGTGTGTGTGTGTGTGTGTGTGTGTGTGTGTGCGAGCTCTAAAACGCACACGGAAATATGAGTTGAACATGAGCAACATCTTTAGGGGATTTCGCTGCCGTATAGAAAGCGTCCCTCCTTTGCTCCGTGAGCTGTCTTATCCCCAAAGAGGAGACGTTGCATAGAAAGGAGAAGGGTATCTAACCAGCACCTGTCTTGTGTCGGTTTAACTTTGGAGCATTATGACTGAAGAACTCAGTCTAGATTGCTTCTTATCAAAGGACAGTTTTCACCTAAAGGAAGAGAAATATGGAACTTGATTGGCATCTTTTCGTTTAATGCGCCCCTGGAGAAAGAGGGGGTCCGGAGCTAGTGCAGGCGGATGCATTGTTTGTGAAGGAAAAGGGCCATATAAAGGATAAAGAAAAAGAAAAGGGGGAAAATGCAGTTTGATACATTGCGTCAGTTTTGTAGTTCGGTTTTATCCCATTTTAATGGGGCTTTTTCGCCGCCTCAGAACATTTTGCAGACGGAGCTATTCGAGCAGGCATTGAGCAACATCGGGTGAGTGATTCCTTTGTAAAATGTCTGATTTATGAAGGGCTTCCCCGTTGGTATGTCAACGGGTATTCGTGTACAGGGGGTTTCGTTTATCGATCAGCATTCCGCCTGTGTAATAACAGGCTACCAGTGTGCTGCAGATATTTCTGGCTTCACAGCAAGATGCAGCTGGACTGATCAGTTGCCGTGTCGTGTTTGGGCGTAAAATGATACGGTTAGGTAGGTTAGAGAATGCAGAGTGTGACTGCGCGTGTCTCCCGGTGTACAGCTGCCGCATGTGTGTTACACTGACGCTGGTGCTGAGCCTTTTCTTACTCGGATAACAGAAGTATGCCACTGTTAGAACTATTTAAGAATATCCTATTCATCTTACCTATTGCATATGCTAAAAATGCTGCTCAATATTATTGGAAAATAGCCTTTAATTAGGCGTACAATTTGACGTCCATGTAATTCTTATGAAACATGGAATGGCCGTTTTCAGTATAACTGCTTTAAACTGTTTTCTACACTCCATTTGGATATATTTTGAGGGGGAGTGATCGTGTCTGTGTAAGAGTTTGAGAGAAATGGAGAGATAGTGATAGTGAGAAGGAGATAGGGAGAGATGAAGAAAGAATGTCAATGCTTAGTCTTCAGTGGAAGCTGTTTGTAGAATGCACTGATGCACATTCAGATTGGTGCACTAAATGCTCAAAACCCACTGGTAAAAGTCGATTGTCATCTGCTTAAGTGTGGTTTGTACAGTACGGTTGGAGACAGCCTGCACTCGGTCTGAAACACTGCGTTAATCCCGGAGCCAGCGACCTGCAAACACAGCCAATAGTTTACACAGTGTGGCTAGCTAAATTGCAGCAGAAATTTTTTTTTTCCTGGAGACTATAGATACAACATGCATTGCGAGTGTGAAAGGGTTTGTGGATTATTTGCTCTTGTCTTTTTTTCTTCTTCTTCTTCGTCTTCTCCCTTCCCTCTTCTTTGCCCTCAGAAATAATTTACAGCCTTGCCCTGTTCTCCCGCTTCCTCACATTTCATGGCCAGAAGACTCCAGTGCTGTTCCAGATCTGGCGCTGGGGCAGTGGCTGCGTGAAGCTAAGGCGGAAACGAGCACTGAGGCAGGACTGTCAGGGAGCCCAATGTCTGGAAACACTGGCTAACCATCAACACATCTCACTGAACCTGAACTGACTTTATGTCATCTTGTCAGCATAGAAATGATGTTTTACAGTATCACATTATCCAATAACTGAAAGATTAGGATGGTTTACATGAATTTCCCATCTTAGTAGTACCATAGCTGTCCAAATGTATTATTGACAACCAAATGGCTAACAAAACGTTTGGCATACATAAAGAGACATCATACTGTGCAGACCTCAGGCTGCTTTGTAAGTAGATGGGACCAGACTGCATGTCCACTTGTCTTCAGGTTGGTTAGTAAAACTACACTGTGAACCAAGACATGATAACGGTCCTGACCGCAAACCACTGTGTACTTCCATCTGTTCGATCAGGGCCCTCTGTGAGCGTCATTTTCCCTCTCTCTCTCTCTCTCTCTCTCTCTCTCTCTCTCTCTCTCTCTCTCTCTCTCTCTCTCTCTCTCTCTCTCTCTCTCTCTCTCTCTCTCGGCCAGGCCCTCTAATGGGTTATGCTTTTAGATCCAGCTCCATGTATTATGCATGTGTGCATCAGCAGAGGTCCTAATGGGGTCCAGGTTCTGTTCTTAGAAGTCCAGAATGGTTCTGAATGGAGGACAACAGTACAGGCCAAAAACAGCCGCCGGCTTTGTTCCGTTGACCGCCTTGAACCATGATGAAAACATAACTGTCTAGCTTCTGTAGTGTGTGTGTGTGTGTGTGTGTGTGTGTGTGTGTGCGTGTGCGTGTGCGTGTGCGTGTGCGTGTGTGTGTCTGTGCATGTATTTCATCTGTATTGTTATTGAGTGTTGATGAAAGCTGTTACACCGTTCCTAGATAGGACCGGACCTCTTTAACGATTGGACTAAATAAATAGCTGCATTTCTGTGTGCGTTCCACACAGACTGGCGTTTGGAAGTGTTGCTACGATAGCGGATGGTCCTCCCACGCAGCCACCACCTCCCAATTGGCTGCATTAGTGCTCGTTGGCTAATGCAACTACACTGCTACAAAATGACACAGAACAATCGCCGAGCGGTTACCTGAGTCATCCCAATGCGCTTGGAACTTCAATTACAAAACCAAGGCATGTGTGACAACATATGGGACGCTCAAAGTCTTTTAATGAGGTGGTCTTCATAATACACTCTGCCTCATGCTTTTAGTCTATATGTTATGTAGTGTGTGGCCAAATCATTAGAATCACCAGCTTGTTTTTCTGCATTTGCTTGACTCATCACAAGTATTGTTAGGCGGCACTGTATTATGTATAGTTTATAGTTCATAGGAGAGTGTTTAGGGTCAGGTAGGACAGTATGGGAGTAATAGTCAGCATGGGAACTGGCCTGTCCCTCCGCTGCTCATTGTGTCGTGCGCCAGAATCTTAATCTGGTGTTTCTCTGAAATGGAAAACACCCCTGGCTTTCACCTCCTCCCTCCCTCCTCCTTTCCTCCCTCCCTCATTTCCTCCTCCGCCGCCTCCCTCCTTTTTCCCTCCAGCGGCATGGTTGCCACGGTGACATTGTTTGATCAATAGAGAGGTTGCCGCCCCCCCCCTTGTCTGTTAAGCCTGCTGTTAGCCTCACCCAAACGTGGAAGTAAGAGACGGTGCGAGGGATGCCCTCTTCTGCAGAACTCTCGCGGGCGCTGTGGGTGGCAGTGACGGGTGGGGGGGGAGGGGGGGGGGAATGTAAAGACGAAGGGGGAAATGTCATGATCAGATTAGTGTGCCTAATGCTCAAATCCCACTGGGAAACGTCTATTGTCATCCGCTTAAGTGTCCAACCATTTAGTGGATAGAGGGAAGTTCATTATTATTATAATTATTAGCAGCTTCAAAGTGGTCGGGACAGCACGATCCTCCTCGGGGGGGGGGGGTTGCCCTCTTCAAACCCTTACGGGTATGAGCTCTGCGGAAACATCGACGCTTAACCAAAGCGGGAGATGAGTGCGGGCGGATACACTGATGATGGGGGGCTCACTATGTGGTTCAGTCTGTCTGTCTCTGTAGCCGTCCAGACGTCCGGGGGGAGTGACAAAGGAGAGGAAGTGGAGAGGAAGACGAGGAGGAGGAGGATAAGAGAGACAGAGCAGCGCCGTCAGTGGAGGCTGGGACACCCAGGCTGCATCAGTCACCATGGCGACAGAGCCAGGGAGAAGGAGACATGGCAGGCTGCAGCTTGTGGGACCCTGTGAAGCGCCCGAGTCCCAGATGAATGTTGATGGCACTGAAGAGGTGGATGAAGGGAACAGATAGAGAGACTGAAAGAGAAGAGGGAGAGAGAGAGAGAGAGAGCGAGAAAGGGAGATAAATAAAGAGAAGGAGAGAAATAAAGAGAGAGAGAAAGAGAGAGAGAGAGAGAGATAAATGGTAGATTGCGACCCTAGAAACGCCCCCGAGAACCAAGGACAAACAGAGTGACTCAGAAGCGTAAACACGTCGCACTTCAAACTTCACCATCCAGTGCATCTGGGTGGATCTGCAGGCCAATCGGATAGGATTAAGCGATTAGAAAGCATTTTCATATCCGGATACGTTGGGGGAAAGGCATATCCATCCCGTCTCCCTCGGTGTTGTGTTTGTGTATGAGGTGGTAAGGAGACTGGCGTTGAAGTGAGCTCGTAGGCAGGTTAGGTCTATGGTGTGGCTAGTGGTTAGTCCCTATCCAAAACCTTGTATAGACCTCATCCTGAGGCCCAATCCCACCCACCTCAGAGCCCCCAGCCCACCCACCTCACAGCCCCCATTCCACCTACCCCATAGCCCCATCCACACCCACCTTGGAGCCCCTCATCATGCCCACCTCACAGCCCCATCCCACCCACCCCATAGCCCCATCCCTCCCACCTCACAGCCCCATCCCACCCACCTCACAGCCCCATCCCACCTACCTCACAGCCCCCATCCCACACACCCCATAGCCCCATCCCTCCCACCTCATATCCCCATCCCACACACCTCACAGCCTCATCACGCCCACCACAGAGCCCCGTCCCACCCGCCTCAGCCCCATCACAACTACCTCACAGCCCCATCCCACCCACCTCACAGCCCCATCCCACCCACCTCACAGCCCCATCCCACCTACCTCACAGCCCCCATCCCACACACCCCATAGCCCCATCCCTCCCACCTCACAGCCCCATCCCACACCTCACAGCCCCATCACCTCACAGCCCCATCCCACCACCTCAGCCCCCATCCCACACACCCCAGAGCCCCATCCCTCCCGCCTCAGAGCCCCATCACAACTACCTCACAGCCCCCATCCCTCCCACCTCACCGCCCCATCCCACACACCTCACAGCCCCCATCCCACACCCGCCTACCTCAGAGCCCCCTGTGTGTTGTCGGGGTGTTAGCAGCACTCAGCCGCTGTAATTAAGCCGGCTCTTTATTGGTGCTTCCCTCAGAGGGGGAGACACAGGCTGCAGGAGGGAAGGATGGAAGGAACGGTCCTGCTTTTATTGCCTGGGTCTATAACGAACGGCGGTATACTCTCACGGAGGACAGTGGGAGAGCAAGGATGTCAAGGAGAGAGAGGGAAGAGGGAGAGAGAGGGAAAAGGGAAGAGAAGAGAGAGAGATTGGCAGCAAGAGGGTGAGCCATGACAAAATATAGAGGACAAGAGAAAGGGGGTGAGATGAAAGAGGGATCAAATGGGATTGGACGAGAGGAAAAGGGGAAGTGAAAAGGAAAATGGAGAGTTGGGAAAAGAGCGAGAGAACGAAGCCGAATCGATACGCCACGCTCCTCGCTGCTCCCTCCCCTGCCCTCAGGAGCCGTGCGTGCACATACGCCCTATGCATCGCTGCATCAGAGCTGGCTGCCTGCTAGCGGTGGCTGGGCTCTGCGGCCAGATAAGCATCGGGCTAATGTCCCTGGTGCTCCTCCAGCTCCCAGATCGAGGTGGAGCTGCCTTTGCAGAGTCGGTGGGTCACAGAGGGCCGTGGGGCCCTGGCTGGACCTATAGGGGCGAGGGGACTGCTTGATCTTTAAGAGAGAAGCGGTGGGAAGCCTGTAGCAGCAGGTTCAGAGAGGGCTTGGAGAGCGTGCACGGACCACAACAAAAGGGAGACGGGACACTTTTCAACAGGGCACGGCGGCCTGTATGCGGCGGCGCTGACATCTGGACTCCTTTCATGTTCACCGAGCGAGACTGATTCCCTGAAAGGAGAGGGAGATAGGGACTCTGTGTGTGTGTGTGTGTGTGTGTGTGTGTGTGTGTGTGTGTGTGTGTGTGCACGGCCACCAACCTTAACATGTCTTTAAGGGCTGAGATAGGGATAGTGCCCCCCCCCTCTCTCTGGTAAAACAGCTTTTCAGTTCCTCAGCAGAGGCCATCTCTGACAGCGCCCTAGGTCCCTGACTTCACTACTCTCTTTCTCTTCTTCCCTTTCTCTCTTTCCCACTGATGGGTAGAATGAAAAAAAAGAAGAAAAAAAGGGAGTGCTGAGTGACACAGGGCTGTGAGTGTGTGTGTGTCAGTGTAGGTTCATGCGAGGGTGTGTGTGTGTGTGTGTGTGTGTGTGTGTGTGTGTGTGTGTGTGTGTGTGTGTGTGTGTCCATGGTTTTGAAGCCTGCGCGTCCCAAGGGTCTGGCCCCTCCTCTCGTCTTCCTTTTCTGTGGAAAGCCTCTCGTTCTGCTGCCGAGCAGATGTCTGATGTCATCCCGCGTCTCGGCAGCCGGGCGGGCCAGGGAAAGTGCGCACGCTGCACGGACGTACAGCAGCGGCCCGGGCAGCCATATGCTTTGATGTGTGATGCCATTTGTCAACGTCAGGAGGCATTTGGCCCGCCTTACCCCTCCGCTTACCCTCATAATCACTGAAGGATGTTGCTCTCTCTCACACACACACACACACACACACACACACACACACACACACACACACACACACACACACACACACACACACACACACACACACACACACACACATGCCTGAGATGAGCTGGCCCAGACAGTGAGACCACAGTTTTGTGACACCCTCCCCTTAAGCCTGGGTGTTCAGAGCAGGTGCTAATTGAAGGTCGAGAAGCCTCCTCCAAGCCATCGCCAGGCCTCTGTTGCTGTTTTGGGCTACTGGTCACAGGACCTACTATAGACAGTATACAGGGACATGCAGAACCCTTTTTCAATTTAGTTCATGTTGAGGAACAGTTAACGAATCTGACACACATTTAAAAGTTACGATTACCAAGTTACGTAAATCCACTTGCAATTGAATTGAAAAGGTCATGTGGATTTTTTTTGGTCTGTGTGCGGGGGTGATAGGAAGCGGGTGCAAGCTAGCGTTACAGTTTTAGCCTTTTTGCGTTGATGATCCATGAATATTACTTCCTTTTGACAGCTCTGGTGCAACATTGCCCTGGTAAAGTGCAACGTTACTTCATGTATTTTGATGGGGAACAGACCATTTCACGCTCCGATTATGTTTAGCTATTGCTTATGTCTGTTAAGCAGAGATGCAGGGGGCGAGGCACTGTGATGAAACAACATGGCATTTTGAAACGTCTCGTGTGAGGACCCTGCTAACGTCCTCGTCCTGCTCGAACCCCGCTCCTGTCCCGCCCATGACGCTCTGTTCAGCGGCTCAACGAGACTCATCATTTCTGGATTTTGCCAACGCGGCACCGTGCCACGCTCCCCAAACACCCCTCGCCCCCCCCTCGCCCCGCACGTGCACAATCAGCTCCATTCATTTCTGTTGCAAAGGAACGAGTCCCTGCTAGGGTGTCCCGTGGGGGCGATCCCCGAGCACCCTGCCATGCGGTGGAGTGAGCCGGGGTGAGCCGCTGATGGGAAGCCCACTGCTGCCCAGATGCTGAGTAAACAGAGTGAGGGCCCCTGCACGGCTGTCTCAGCCTGCCTCCTGCTCCTTGGTTAGGGCCGGAGACTGTGCGGGCCTTAATGAAAGGCCCCATGTAATATTCATTTCATTCACTGTGTTTACTGCTTCATTAGGCTCCGGCATAGCTGTTGATTTGATCTCGGGAGGGCGGCACGGCGGAAGGAAGCTGACTTTGAAGATTTTGGTCTTTCTTTTTTTTTTTTTTTGACGTCCACCGCCAGGCTTCCTTGCGTTCCTATCAGTCAGAGATACGGGAACGGTCCGGAAGGGTTACGGCGGAATGTTCCAGGAACACTTTTTGCCGGGAGGAATGGAAACCCCCCCAAATCCTCTAGTTGTCACCTACTGTACTGTGCCCACGGACTCTCTGCAGCGCTCCGGCAAACAGCAGCGGAACCAGAACCAGGAAGTGTTGGAGCGCGTTTGAGTCGGGCTGCAGATAATTGCCGTTGAAGAGGAAATGATTGCTTGGGAAGAAGAGTCCCTCCAGCACTCACACCCTGTTACCGTTCACTTGTCCGCACACCGTCCGCAGGCTCTGGGTCGGACTGGCGGACCCGGCCGTCGATTCACACCGACGCGGGCTTATCAATGGCATCAGTGGGGTGTAAAGGTTCAAACAACACACTGTTGAACACACAGGTACACCGTCATGTTTGTCCATCGATATGCATGACGGAGCTAGACTTAATCACACCTACGCATTGCCAACAATTTTTCTCTCGTAACTATTTTCCAGATCAACACAGTTGTTTTCATTAGACAGTTCCAAATGTTATTGTTGTGAGGGCTGGAAAACATTCTGTTAGAAAGTTAGTAAGAAAAAAAAAAAAGGTTTCAAAGCGTTTCCAGCTTCTGGGCGGTGTGAAGTGAGTGGAGCAGTGAGCTGAAGCTCTCACGCTGACCGCCGGTTATCTACTATGTTTGGATGTTTGCTCTCCGGCCCTCTGCGTTCTGTGTACTTAGCCAAGCTGGGACGTGCTCCTGGAAGCGATCGGAGTGCGCTGTGCTGGGGTCTCTCATGTGGAGCGGGTCCTGGAGCAGACGGTGCCCACAGAGAGGCTGTGGAGGACCAGCCGCCCCGTCACGCATGGCCTCCCGCCTCCAGGGCGGCCCGCCGGCAAGACACCGTGTTTGGGTGCCCGTCCAGGGAGGCCGCTTCGGGGGAGAGCACTCCAAATGGAACCAGTGGGAATCGAAAAGCCACATTTAACATGATCCTTGACCAATGGCGGAGTTGTAACCTAAAGATGCGTGGGTTTGCTGCTTTGCCTTGTGTCTCGTTGTGTCTGCTGATGTTCTGCAGTGGGTCCATGCAGTGGGTTCAGGGGGAGGATGGGTAAGTGATATTGTTAGTACTGTGAGCAGTGATTTGATTAGGGCCCGGCTTGGGAGAGATGCATTGTGGTGGCTCGGCCAACGCTGGATGGACGGCAGCTCCCAGCGGAGGTAATTGCAGAGTGCTTAGGGCCTCCTTTCATTTGCCCCTCACTACTGCCCAATTGTGCTGCTGCTGCCTCCTCTGACAGGAAGCAGCCCGGAGACTATTCATATGGGGTGAAACGCTATCAGTGGAGAAACACTTTTGTTAAATTTGTATACACCGTCAAATGGTTCATTCAAGGCGAAAACAAAAAGTCATACTGAAAAATGCAGCTTTAAAATTCTCCCTACTGTTTCAAACCAGCTTGCCTCTCTATCTGTGTTGTCCCACTCATTTGGGAGAGCTGTAAAGCAAGGAAGCAGTTGCTCCCCAACACAGACAGGAGCTCCTGCTGCAATGCTCAGCGTAAAAAAAAAATCATAATTGATGCCTGTTAAAAATAGATCCTATGGTGGTAAACTCCAAGTCTGGAGTGGGCCCAAGGCAATATGCAATGTCTGCTGGGGTGGAACAAAGCTAAATTTAAATTGGAATATCCAGAATTGAACTCTAGTCTTCCTCACGTTTACCTGATATCCTTTCTCAAACAAACGCATTATGTCTGCAGGTTTCATACAGCATTTCCCTAACTTTCTAAGGACAATGATCAAGTATACCTAAATCTACCCTGTTATTGCCATGAAACCATATAAGAACAATGATTTCACAGGGGAGTGCAGAACCAAGTATGGACTATTCTACTACAAAGATTGACAAAAGTCTTATAAAATATAATAATTTAATACGATATGATTTACCATTATTATATTATGAGAAGCTTTGAGGTAGCTTGCCCCTTGCTTCAACCACCCACCCAACACCCAGAACTGTCCCCCCCAAAAAATACACATTTTAGCATTAGTGTGTGCTAATCCCTCCATCTCTTAGCCAGCGACTAATCATCTTTTGAATGCAGGCCTGCTACCTGCTCCTCTTGGACTATGACGGCTTCATTCCAGGCCCAGTGGAGCGGGAGTTACTTTAGGGCTGGCCGAGTGTGACAGGGAGGTGCGCCTCTTATTCATGCAGTGCTCCCTATATATAGGGGTGAACTCTCTCTCTCTCTCTCTCTCTTTCTTTCTTTCTTTCTGTTTCCCCTATCTCTCTCTCACTCCTTCTTTCTCACAAGGGCCGCCTGGTAAATAAAGCACTGTTATTATTTATTCAGAGCGCCTCATTCTGTGCATTAATGTGCATTGCTAAATGGAGCATGCTGGTGCATGCTAGTGAGTGGAGTGGTGCAGCGTCATGGTGGGGAGGTTGCTGACGGACGGGTGCAGCCCGTTTCTACCCAGGGAGGCACTGTACTTTGCCCTGGGGTCCGGACTCCATTTAGACTGGGAAGAGGCTCTTGCTCTCTGACTTGTTTCCAAACATTGTCCATTGTGAAAAGGTGAGCTGTTAAGCATTTTGTTGATCATGCTGGATACACACAAGGTGTTGGTTGTTAGTGTCTGTTAACGAAGGCCTAAATGTGTGCCAGTTCATTGTGGGGGATGTAGTCATGAGGTTAGTGGGGTTGGGGGTGGTGGTGGGGTGGTAGAGACCTAACCTTGAACCTCTCTTTAGTTAAACACGGCCTTCACCACCATTTGTCAAGGATGATTACAAAACAAACAGCGGCGTGCCAGTCACCTGTTAAAAAACCCAACCTCCGTCGCCCCAGACAACGTGTACATCAGCCTTCCCGACACGGAGCGGCTTGGCACTGCGCCACGTCGTGACAACAGCAGACCAATAGAAACTGGGGGAGTTGGGGAGGAAAAAGAGGAGACGGAGGAGAAGACAGGGAGAGAGTACGGTGGGGGGGGGGGGGGGGGGCAGAGGGGTAGAGGTACGCTGCCTACGTGAGCGGGCCAGCCTGGCTGCAGGAGCCCTCTGAGAAACGGAGCGGTGCTGTCGGCCCCGGAGATGTTATTTTTGGGATGGGGGATTATTAAAGCATCCTCTGACTCACCCCTTTGCTTTATCATTACCTCCTCACTTTCCATGGAGCCAGACGGCCGCCCAGCGACTCTGCTTTGAATTTCATATGCAGCTTGCTCACTGGAATGAAAAATGCACACTTAGCAGAACCGGGGAGAAATGTAAATGTGTGGGCGTGTGTATTTGGGTAGGGGTTTGTGTGTTTGGCAGTGGAAATGGGTGTGTGTGCGTGTGCGTGTGCGTGTGCATGTGCTTGAAAGAGAGGAAAAATTTAAGGGGTAACAGAACAAATGGTAAACAAAAGAAGAACTAGAGGATGCTGTGGTGGCAGTAGCAGTTTGAAGATGTTTTTTTTCCATAGAAGGAAACGATAAAATGTGCTGGTTTATGAAATCTTCACTTAAATTCAGACCAAATTATTGACGCAGTTTTCACTATAGAAAGGAGCATTGCATGACAAGCTTTTAACTGATCACAAAGCAGGCTTCACTGGGTACTGGCCAAATTTGTAAGCCTTCGCTATCGTTAAGTCAGTTAAAGCATTCTAGTGTTATGTTTCAAGTGCCATGGCTTTTGGTACTGGTGGTGGGTGTTCTGAAAAGTGAAATTAATTAAAAAAGAACAAAAGTGACAGTCGGACACCAAACACATGTCCTATTTGATTGGTGCAGAAACGTGCTGCCATATGTGCACTGCCCCAGTTATGGCTGTGGCACGGTTAGCTGCCAGCAAAGTCGTGTCTCATTCCCATTGCAGGCACGTAGCACTGGTGGATAGATATTAAGCTGTTCAAGTCAGAACTGAAGTCAATAAGCATAATTACATACAGTGCCTCTCCCACATTACCCCAGTGACCTGACAAACGTTTTTTTTTGCGTTCCGCAGAGGTGTTTGCTTTATTAAATTTCAGCTGCTGCTGTGGGGCTGACGCGTAGGTGTGTGTGTGTGTGTGTGTGTGTGTGTGTGTGTGTGTGTGTGTGTGTGTGTGTGTGTGCGTGTGTGCGTGTGTGCGCGCGCGCGCGCGCGCGTGTGAGTGTCTTTGCGTGCGTGCAGGAGTGTGCGTCGGCGGTGTTCTGCTTGCTAAAATAAGAGAGATGTAACATGCTCGCTGTAACCTTTCCCTGCTGGGAGGAGGAGAGCGGTGGGGAAGTCGAGGCTTGACTTGCGGCTAATCTTAACGGCGTACTCTAGTGGGGCTTGGCCTACATAGCTGGCATGGCGGCAGGGCTGCTGCTGCCGCTGCTGCCGCTGCTGCTTTAAAAGGAGCCGTGGCTGGCTGCCGGCGCGGAGGAGGTTGGTGTAAAGCCGGGACTAGGAACACGGCAGGAGCACAGAGGGCCCGTCTGCAGTCTGAAGTCAGGGGCCAGAGGGCCAATTACCGAGGTGCTGCCCACCATCGCTGGGGCGATGGGGGTGGTACTGGAGAACTTCCTGTTCCCACTCCTTCCAGAACTTTCCGCAGGGCAACTTTAGGCTCTGCGGTGCGCAGCACGGCCAGCTGTCTTAAGAGCTGAACCCAGTGTTTCTCAGAGTGTGTTTGTGTTCGTGTGTATGTTTCCGTGTGTATTTGTATGCTTGTGTGCAAACCTACACAGGCGTGACATTGGTGGATACAGACATACATGGATGGATGCATGGATACAGCTCCTCTCTCTCTCTCTCTCTCTCTCTCTCTCTCTCTCTCACTCCCTGTCCCCCGTTGCCACTCCTCTTCCTCTTCCGCACATTGCCATCTCAGGCTGGCAGCCTGGGAAACACTTGAGTCAACAGCCCATCTCCCACCTGCTGGGCCCCATCCCCCCCCGCTGCCAGTCAGCCTGTCACTGCCGGTTCCCCAGGTAGCCCAGGTAGAACGTGGTGCTGTCTGGGAGGGAGAGCTGAGCCCAACCCCTGGGTGTGAGCATGGAAACACAGCCAAGGAAAGGAGACGGTCAGGGAGGAAGAAGGTCGTAGGTGTTGTGTTGAAACCGAAACAATTTTTCTACAGTTGAACATCCCACGAGAGGAAGTCGTCCCTCGCTCTGTTGTGCGTTCTCCCAAAGGTCATGTCCCCAGTAAATGGAAGCAACTGCAACTGATTCTGTTCAATTCTGCAATCAATAGTGAACAAAGTTGTACTTATGTAACCTTTAGCTAGTGCAACGTTGACTGGCCTAAGGGCGGTGTCGATCATCGTGTCCTTGTTCTCCATCTAATTGTCCCACAGATGAGTTACTGTCTACTATCTCCTCCCTATCACTCTCCCTCTCTCTCTCTCTCTCTCTCTCTCTCTCTCTCTCTGTCTCTTTCTCTCACCACAGAGGACACTTAGTAAATCAGGTCACTGGAAACCAGCCACGTCATCATAGTGCCCCCCCCCCCCCACACACACACATAAAAAAGTGAGGAGAAAATAAATCAAATGAAAGAAGACTTTGATCCGTTTTGTGATGCACAGAAACGATGGGGCAGAGAGATAATCTCAGTCTCGTCGAATGTGATGCCTGAAAATCCCACCCCTGGAGAAGGGGGAGAGAGAAAAAAAAGGAAAAATGCGGAACATGCAATTTGTTCAGTTTCGGGATCACAGGAGGCCCCACGCTGAACGAGATTAGGTGAGATCCCTGGCCCTGGCCTGTGATTGGTGGTAACTGTCGGCCAGTCATCAGCCGACGCAGTTAATCTAGTGACGGGGGAGTAGAAGGCTTTGGGCCTGGGCGGGATCGCTGCATGCTCCACCTCCGGCCAAACCCTACGGTCGCGTGACCAAGGTGTCAGATCCCTGTAACTCCCTCGTCCCGCCTCCCAGAATCCTTTGCTGCAGGGTCATAAGCTGTGCCACCCCCGCGCGCCAGGCACTGTGCCCGCGTTCCATGGCCACGGCAGAGCAGCTGTGCACAGCAGTACGCCGAGGCCATTGATTCTAGGAGATCACTTTTTGTGTTATTACTTTCTTGCAGCATTTGGAAGCAGGGGGATATTATTGGGTTTGCTGCAGGTTTTCTCACCCCATTCTTGGATGACAAAGGGGTGTTGAACCTGTTCGCTTTATTCGCGGGGGCGTCCCCTACGCGCCGACGGGGCTGACTCAAGTCTCGGACAGAGGATTGACGACGCATCAGTAAATGGACTGTTTGAAGCGTTTTTTTTTTCTCTCTCTGATTGCTCTGTGCGGAGACATGCACATTCAGCCTGTTTTTTTTTTTCTTTCCCTCCCTTCTTTCCGTCCTTCTCCCTCTTTCTCGGCCGCCTCCTTTCAGTGAAGACCGGTCGGCGATCCACCGCGGTCGTTAGGGGGCCAAATCCCCTCTGAGTGGCCAGCTCGGCGTCCCGGCGTCGCTTGTTTGTTTTTCCTGGGACTTCTCCGAGCCGAGCGGAGGCGGCCCGGTCCCCCACAGGGCCAGCCTTGCCTTTTCACCTCGATCGCTTTTCCACTCTCCCACTCAACATGCCCCATCCGCCGCGGCGGCAGCACACGCGCTCCTCTCCCAGGAAGGGGGCCGCCCCCCAGCCGGCACCGCTCGGCGCGTAGCCTCTCGGCTCTCCGCGACCGCGGACGTGGGACGTTGCGTCGAGGACGCCGGGCGGGCGAGGAAGAGGAGCGGGAGAGGCAAGTGGACGCACGTGGGAGCCTGAGATCGACTGGGCAGGACTCCGTTGTTTTCCCCTGTAGGGCTTGGCGCCGAGAAGTCACGAGCTGAGAGGTTTGAGCCCATCTACTTTGTCCCAGGATCCACAACGTCCATACAGTAAGGCTCTCTGTACAGTGGGCTGTTGTCCCAGCTACGTGGCATCTACGTGGGTGTTGAGCGTCAGGGACAGTATTGGAGTAGTTCTTTTAGCAAGTATGATTCTATGGGGTTAAAGGACACCCTATAAACGGTTTGAGTAGGTTTGCACTTGTGGCATTTGAGGGACTATGTTCCAGGCCTTTGGCCGCTTGCTCCCAGCAGCGTAGTACCTCCTATTCTCCGACATGGCGTCAGACATCTAAAACCTCATGTATATGTGTGCACGAGTGTTTTCAGTGTGTATCCATGCATGCCTAGGTGCCTATGTAAGCAACCACGAGAGTACGAAACCCTGAAGGGTGCATCGCTCACTGAAAGCTTTCTCATTGACTTTTAATTATTGATCTTTCCGGTTGTGGCATTCCTTTGGTTTTAAATGGAATACCAGCACAGCCTTCGGACAAATGGGCGGTAGAAAAAAAACGAATAAAAACAACAAAGCGTCCGTGTTTTATAATTCTTTTGGCGTCAGAATCCTTTATGCGGTCTATTTCTGTTTTCTATTTTTGTATCCCCCCTTTTGCAAAGTGCAAGAGGCACCCTTTCAAGTTTACCTTCTGTTCGCACGCCCTCCGTCCCCCGTCTCCTCGGTGGAGGGGCTGGCCGCCCGTCTCGTGAGGCTTTGCGGTGGGAGGGAGAGGGACGAGGGGGACGTGGGTGTGGGGCTCGGGGCCCCCCGGGGGAGAACAGCCTCCTCTGGGGGGGCCGCCGGCGCAGCGCACCGCTCCTCTCCCCACCGTAAATCAGTCTCGGCCCCCGCGTGTCGCCGTCGCTCCGCTTCAATGTCCGTCTGATAACCTCTCCCTTTTTTTTTATGATAACCCAGCGTCCAACGCTAATGATTTGTCGCCGCCCAAAGGCCTCCTCCTCGTACTGCTGAAGGAGACACTTCATCATCACCCATCCCCCCCCCACCCCCGGGCCGAGCACAGGCGTGTACTGTACACCTGCGCGTTGGAGAGCACACGTCCCCGTACATATGCACAACACAAACACACACCGCACACAGAGACATGTATCCTCACTGTGTGGACACCATCGTTTCAGTAATTCCGTATCACAACAACAGAATATTCTGTTATTTTACGTTTAGGGTCGAGTGTTCTAAACATCCAGACTAGCTCAGGTTTTTATCTTCAACACGTATGGGGTCACCTCTAATCTTTCAGGGCACTTTAATCTGCTGTGGTCGCGTAGTCTAATCCTATGAGATCTTTGTGAGCCATGGATTGGATAGTTAGTTTCCTCCTAGAGCCTGAGACGTTCAGCCCTGTGCTATGGGACGGTGTACACCCTATGAGAGGAGCTCCAGAGCCGTCTCTGCCTGCCTCATGGCTGCCTGCAGGCACTGCTGCACCTGACGCCACCTGGAGCCAACGACGACAAACCACGTTCCACGCCTTAACGAAACGGGTGACGGAACACCTCCACGGGGCGCGCCTCCCGTCAGGCCCTGCCCCGCTCAGCCGCCGGCGGGGCCGGTGATTCACTCGCTCCTGCAGTCTGCCTTCTCCCCACCCACCCACCCACCCACGCCCGGCTGCACCTTACACTCCTTCTGCTGCAGTTCTGCGCCGTTGTATCGCTGCTTACATCACACGCTACGCACTTCACATTTTCCGCGTGCCGGCCCCTCTTGCTCCACAGACACGCAGCTGGATGGAGAGGGGGAGAGAGAGAGAGAGAGGGAGGAGGAGGAGGAGGGGGGGGGGGCAGAGAGAAGGTTGAGGGGCGTCAGAATGGCGTCACTCTATGTGGTCCGGTCCTCGTTCCACCATACGGCTCTTCAGCTCCGGTTTGTGGCTTGAATGCACAATGTACACACCAAGTGCATCTTCCTCCTCCTCCTCCTCCTCCTCCCTCTCCTCTTTACAACCATCCCCTCCTCTGTCTCCTCCTCTTTTTTTTTCCTCCGCCTCGACCTCCTTCTCTCTGACTGGCTGGGACAACGCTACTGAACTGCTCTCTCTCTATTTCTGTCTTTCTGTTCCTGAGCTTTCCTGTACCTTTCTCTTTCTCTCTCTCTCTCTCTCTCTCTCTCTCTCTCTCTCTTCCTAAACATGCTGGCTCTCTCTCTCGCTCTCTTGCTGTACCCAATCCATCTCTCTCCCCCTTATCTCGGTCTGCGTCGCCGGGGCTGGAATGCAAATCTAGGATCAGCCGAGTGTGCCGTAGGAGAGCCGGAGCGAGTGCGGCGCTATCTGCAGAGAGGCTATTACAACAGCGGTGGCAGCGCCGGCAATGGGGGAATAATGTACAGTTCAAACGCCGGCGCTGCCGCACTCGCCCAGCCCCGCGCTCTGACTAGCGGTGGCCACATTACCGTGGCGATGATGCGGGCTGATGTACTGGTGCGCCGGTGTGGGCTGGGGAGGGAGGGCATGTGAGGCTAAACCCAGCGGCGAGGTAATGGGATTCCTGTTCCCAGAGGAGTTACAGCTCGTCAAGGGCTTGTGTGTTTTAGTGTTCGCCGTGGTATGTTTATGATGCCGTCTGCGTGTGTGTGTGTGTGTGTGTGTGTGTGCATGAGGCAGAGCGAGGGCGAGAGATGGAGGGGGGGGGGGGGGGCAGTGTTTCGTAACGTGATCTTGGCGGGGCCGTCGGCCAGTAGCCCTGAGGACACGAACCGAAAGCCCTGATTAAACCATTTCCACGCGCTCACCCCCCACCCACACACACACACACACACACACACTCCTTCCCTCCTCGTCCAGCCCGCCATGCGGACACGCTTCCCAGGCTGACTTCACACGTCCCCCCCTCCTACCTCACGGCGCCTGGTGGTCACTTAGGAGACAGCGTCTGGGCTCTGCTGCCGCGGCCTGGTGGCGGCTCTGTGAACGGAGCCCCGCCAGTGTCCGAGACAGCGTGGGATGAATAATGCAGCAGCCTTCCATCCCTCATCATGACTTGGCGTGGCAGAGTGAATCCTTAGGGAGGCGAGCGACACTCGGGACGAGCCGGCGTAGCGGTGGCGACAGGGCGGGTTTCAGTAGATTCGAAGGGGATAGTTGGGCAGATCATATGGTGTTTTTTTATGTTTTCTCTTTTGCTTTAACTAATAATTAGAGGAGTACAAGATCATTGTGATCAAGAAAAATACGCTCATACACTAGCCAACATTTGTGTACTTGTGGTCGTCTTTGGTTAAGAAGTCCACAGTACTTTCGTAAGTGCATTAGGATCACCAAGGCTAAGACAGTGGATTAGGAGCTGTAATCCGGTCTCCGTATCTTCCAAAGCTGGACTACCGAGAGAGGAGCCGGAGGCTTCAGAGCATTAATTAGACGGGCCACTGATGGATGACTTGATCCCCCCTCCGTCCATTCAGAACACTGGGCTGGAAACGGGGCTCAGCAGAGTGAGAGCCTTTGAGTGGTGGTTCTCTGAGTGTCCTGGGCTAGCTTGACCTGGCCCGGCCCTATCGAATGGACCTGGAGTCAGTGCTACTCTCGAGCTCATTGAAAGATTTCTCTAGGAGAATATGGACGTTTGTTTATGAATGTATGAATGTTTTTTTTAAAGATTGTTAAAGTGTACCCACGAGATGTGGTGTGCTGTATGGGCACAGGGTCTCTCGAAATACGATGAAATGACACCCCATAACCGGTTTGAGACAATGTGTTTTATAACTCTGGACCCTCTTAAACCGACTTCATAAAATAGTGTCATGGTGGGCGGGTCCAGAAACTCAACTTTGACCCCCACAGCCCAGTGATTTAGCCAATCACACGGCGTTCTGAACAGTCTCCGTGGCTGTTGAGCAGACACACTGGCAGTGATTAATGAAGCCAAGGGGAAATTTATGGAAGGTTGTCATGTACAAAATTAAACGGGATGCTTCACAGAGTTTTCACCGCAGAGAAAAAAAAGATTGCGTTATTATTTTTCCTACGAAAAAGTAGGACAAAAGGAAATTGCATATGAGTTATGGATTTTTTGGACAATGGAAGGCATTCGTTTGCTTATTCAAGACTGCTCAAACTTCAGAAACGGTTCAGTTTACCAGTTCAAACTTTGTCGACGGATCAATGTTTGAATACGGAGGTGTTGATCTTGGTTATTTGTGCTCTCCAGAGACAGAGAGAGAAATGAAAGAGCTCTCATTAATACTGCTATCCTCCGTGGCTGGACAGTGTACCCCTCAGCTAAAGAGCAGGGCATCATTCATCACTACTATCTCTCTCCTCTTATCCTTCTCTCTCATCCCTCTCTTTCTCTCTTTCCCACTGTCTCTTTATCTTATTCCTCCCACATCCATTAGCTCCCCCTTTCTCTGTCTCTTTCTTTGTTATTTATGTACACACACACACATACACACACACACACACACACACACACACACACACACACACACACGTAGACACAGACTCTGAGGTCATATCCAATCAGGGTTTGCTGTTGATCATTTGCCATCTTGCTGTTTGAACAGTATTACGATAACGATTATTTAACCGGCTATATCAACAAAGTGATCCGATGCGATTGAAATTCAAATGAAGGATTGCCCACTGCCGTAACTGAATCTGAGATTCCAATCCAAGTCAAGCAATCACTGAGTTCATCATGTGCTTGATATGAGTCTAATCTCATATGAGTCTAATTCTTATATAAAAGGATAATAGTCATTAGTAGTCATTGCCGTGGTTTTGAAGGTTGAGTGTCATCATCTCAGAGTCTTGTGTGTGAGTTGTCTGCTCTGTAGTACTGTGAAGCCCAGCGTCGGACACAAGGGCCCAGGTTTGACGTGTGTCGACGAGACACTGTAGAGGCGTCTCCATAGTGGCTCTCTGAAATAGCTGGGTCTCTTTTCCATCACTCACTGAGTGACAGCGTGACACCGCGATACAAGACCCGCCCTCTAACTCCTCGTTTCTCTCCTTTTTTTGAACAGGAAAAGAAGCCCATCAGCATCCAGGGATCCAAACCAAAAATACGACCAAAGGGAGGAGAGGGGCTCACAGTATGCCCCCGGGGAGGGTGGCATGCCTCGATCACCGTCCGACTACGGCGACGGGGACCCTCGGCGGGCTCCGCGGGGCTCTCGCATGTACGGGGACGAGGCGCGGGCCAGCTACCGCGACCACCAGGGCCCGGGCCACTGGCACTCCCAGGACTACCCGCTGGACCAGGAGCTAGACGGCCAGCCCAGCGAGCACGAGCTGCAGCAGCAGCGGCAGGACGAGTACCAGACGCGCTACCGCTCCGACCCCAACCTGGCCCGCTACCCCGTCAAGCCCCAGCCCTACGAGGAGCAGATGCGCATGCATGCCGAGGTGGGCCGGCGGCGGCATGAGCGGCGCCACAGCGACGTGTCCTTGGCCTACACAGAGATGGACGAGCCCCCGGGCCCCGTGCGCCTGTCCCGCCAGCACCTTACCGAGCGCCGGCCGCCCATGGCGGGGCAGCGCTCCTACTCCATGGACCGCTCCTCCCCGGGGCCCGGCCACGGCGGCATGGGGGGCCACCGGACCTCCAACCACAGCCCGCCCACGCCGCACCGCAGCCCCGTGCTGGGGGAGCGGCAGGGGGACATGCGGCGGGGCGGCGGGGGGGACCCGGGCGGGGGCGGCGGGGGGGACCCCTACATGAGGCAGCAGCACCACCTGGATCCCAGCTCGGCCGTGCGCAAGACCAAGCGGGAGAAGATGGAGAGCATGCTGCGGAACGACTCGCTGAGCTCCGACCAGTCCGAGTCGGTGCGCCCGCCGCCGCCCAAGCCCCACAAGACCAAGAAGGGGGGCAAGATGAGGCAGGTGTCCCTGAGCAGCTCGGAGGAGGAGCTGGCCACCACGCCCGAGTACACCAGCTGTGAGGACGTGGAGATAGAGAGTGAGTCTGTCAGTGAGAAAGGTATGAGGCCACACAGCTTCCACACGGGCGCCATCTTTTTTCTCTAATCTACGCCACTCAGTTGATTGTGCTAACAGTAAATTGTAAATTGTATGTCCAGTCACACACATTGACTTTTTTGTAGCGGTTTTAGTATGCCCTTTCCATAGCAGAATGTTGATGACGTGTATTGAGAAGCTATGGTAGAGACGTCAGCGTTAGTACAGTGACATTGTGGCTCTCTTTCAGTGATACGTAGGAGAATATGCTTTGTAAATCCTCACAGTCTATGACCCTGTGTGTTCCTTCATACCTGTTACACGTAATGCCAGCCTTTGTCATGTCTGTGCATGTGTCAGTGTTATACGTCTGTCTGGGGGGGGGTGTGTGTGTGTGTGTGTGTGTATGAGCTTTTTCCAACAGTTCGGGGAGGAGTCCAGAGCTCTCAGCTGACTATTCATTTATGTTTAAGTTGGCGTGCACTAGTTTGTGTGTGTGTGTGTGTGTGTGTGTGTTCATGTTTCTTTGTGCGTACACGTGATGGACCTGCTGCTCCAGGTGCCCTCTCCTTTACCTCTCCTCCTGTGGCACGCATCGCAGGGTCTCGCTAGCCCCGCTTCACACGTTCAATCAACTGTAATGGACTCCATTATGCATCAGACAAGGAGGTTAGAGAGGACTGGGTCGTCTAGGAATGGCAGGTCCATTTCATCAGTCTCTCTAAGGTCAGATATGGCAGCCTACATGAACAGGTTAAGCAAGTCACGGTTATCGAGTACTTATTTATATAGTTTGGAATAAGATGGACATCAATTCTCCGATACTAGTTAGAAAAAAATTATGACATGACGTACGTGCACAGCTAGAAGGTGTCCTCCATGTGACTTCTGTTTTAGTCAGGACTGTATAGGTGGTCTGTCTCTCCCGATCGCTCAGCCAGCATGGAGCGCCAATGTTACTGACGCTCCTAAGGAACGTATGTCTGCCGTCGTGCATATTAATTAATGGAGGAAAAGGCAAATGTAATTATAAAGTTAGAGGGTAATTACAAGAGTCCCGGCGTGATTCCTGCCACCCTGACTCCGCACACAGTGGATTGACCTACATGAGCAGCAGACCTTCAAGACAAGAGCAGACTCTGGAGTCTGTGTGTTCTTTCTTTTATTTCTTTCTTTCTTTCTTTCTTCCTTCCTTCCACTTCCTTCCTTTCTTCCTTCCTTCCTTCAGTCCTTTCTTTCTTTCTTTCTTTCTTTCCTTCTTGTCTCTGTCTCTATCTCTTTCTCTCACTCTGTCATTGAAGATGCAGGGTGTGAATAGTTCTTATGCACAGATTATCATCGGTATTGCAATGCTTCCAAACCAAGCCAATGATTACGTCATCCCATGAAAGCCCCTTTCAGGGAGACAGATTAGGCATGTCCGGTGGAAGGAGAGAGAGGGGGGGGGGAATGGGTTGACGGGTGTGAGTGCCAGCCAGTATACTGGACAGGGAACGGCAGCTTTTGGGGTTGGGAGCTACGTTATATATCCTTAAAAATCGTCGCACAGCTTCCAGAGGCATCATGTCCGTGTTGGCTGAGCTCCTTTTGTATTGACCCATTTAGACTCCTCTGCCCACAGGACGATTTGGTGAACATAAGTACAGGCATGCCCTGCACACTGTATTTATATGGGCCTCCGTGCATGTTTATCATTGATACACCAGACTATATTCCAATATTTTAATTACTGAGATATGTATGCTTCAGTTAAACTAAGAGTGAAGAGAGCAAGAGAGCAGGCCTTCAAAGTAGCATACATGTTATGATGGCAGTCTCATTCATTATGCCAAACGCTGATCTGACTAAACCTATGCAATATGTCCTGAAAAAGAAAAGTTTGTATTTTGAACAGGACTGTAAAGGTGGATTATGTCTCAAGTCCATTTAATTCTATGTGACTCACTGTACTATAAAATAAACCCGGAAGAGTCAGTTATTTTAAAAAGTGAATTGAAGTGACATGCTTCTCAGCAGGACTCAGGCAGTCATCGTTGAACATCGTAAACCTCCGGCACCGCAGTTGCACGTTTTTACCACGAGAGGCGCCCTTTTGGCTAAATCGTTCTACACGCAAATCTCAGGTCTCCCCACCCCTTGGGGTGAGAACCCATGCGCACACACACACGCACACATTCTGGCTGAATTAAATGCTATTTCACACAGAATTAACATCCGAAGCAATCCCTCAGGCAGCTGAAGACTTGACCGCTCTACAGCGTCGACAGTTGTCGTAATTACAAATTGATTTTGATGTCAAACCTGTAATTATGGAGGCCTTTACCTTGCTGCCGTCAAACGCACTTGACAAAGGGGAAGCGGGAAACCTGGGTAACCACATATAGGGAAAAAGGAGAAAAAAGAAGAGGGGAGAAGAGAGAGCAGCGCCTCACAGGGGAGGTGGCACAGTCAGTCAGTTAGGCAGCAGGGCTTATGTAACTGTGCTCACAAATAAAGGCCAGGCAGGCAGCACACACACACACAGCCAGCTACATTATGAATGCTGGGGTTTTCCAGGTTTGTAGGTTGTGCTGAGAGAAATGGAGAAAATAGAAATAGAGAAGAGAATGGAAACGGCATCGCGTTCTGAAGGTCGTGTTTTTCCCTTTGTCTCCGCTGTACGTGTGGTAGCGTTTACTGTGTTGTAGCCTGGACCGTCACCGCTTCCTAGGATCGGGAGGCAAGCATGTCACAGTGCACTGTCTTGTTGCCCCGGGACACAGACCACGGTGTACATAATATAGGCTACACGTGAGATAAACCGCCATCTTGCCATCGCTCCTGTATTGAACGGGATGGTGCGCTACTTTGCGCTTGAAATGTACACATTTTATTTGCAAAAAGGTACTGTTGGGGACAGCAACGTTGATCAGGAATATATGGTACATTATTACGTACATAATGTGCTTAATGTCAGTGTGGTAGACTGAGGGACAGTAGTTGACTTTGTGCAGCAAAAGCTGATTTTAAGGCATTATCCCAAACGTTAAATCTAGGGATAACAGTTTTTTTTCTCTCCCAGTATGAGAATACAAAAGCCGTAGGCTTTTTTTCTGGACTGGTTTGGCCTAATTTCCCACCGTACCAAAGTAGGCTTAATTATGTAATGGTGGGAGCAAATAGCAGCTGTATTGACCCCGAGCCAGAGATTTGGGGATGTTCCAAGGTGTTACACGGCAAACAAGAACAGCGTTAGGTTGTATGTTAGCGGTTTCATACTTGAATACTTTCAAACAGTTGAATGTAAAAAACAAAATTATACGTTTTGTGCCCAAAACAAATCACTTGTAAACTTGTATTGGCTTTTTATAAGAAATGTAGTTGCGATTGTAATTTCTGTAACCCCCCCCCCCCCCCGACATTATGTTATGCTTATGCAGAAACTCTCTGCTGTTGTTTGAGTCTCTAAGTCTACGTAAGCGCCTCTCGAGGTGCGCAGTAATTCGACACGGTATTATCTTTCCCCCAGGCTATTTCAGTTTGACCTGACGGATGTAAAATCATGAGTTTGACAGGCCACAAATTGGTGAATCAATTACATCAGATTTCCAACGCTGCATGCTACAGTACTTTGATCATAGCGCAGATTGCCCCCCCCTCTTTAAAAAGCTGACCCACGTAGAACCCCAGTATGTAACATGCATACCAAGCACTCTTTGATGAGCTAGCATACTGAGCGTTTCCCCTCACCATCAGGAAACGCTGAAAAAAGAGAACCAGACCAGCTAAGCAGAGAGCAGAGACCATCAATTGTAATCCCATAATGAAGAGTGAGCAGGGGAGTGGAGGTGAGAGAAAATATTGAGAAAGATGAAGACGGAGAGACTAAAGGAAAATAAAAACGAGTCAACGGTGCGCATGCTCCCTAACCCCAAAGACCTCGGAGGTGAGGGGGGGGGGATAGCTGGGGAGGCTAAGGGAGAGGAGGGCTGGGCGTGCCAGCAGTAAATGGGTCTTGCTCACCCTGGCCAGGGCCCCAGACTGATTTAGTGTGACGTCCCTCTCCTTCTGTTTTCCTCTCTATTGATTCCTTCCACTGACATGCAGCCTCATAATGGTACAGAGAAGATGGCCGCCTAGCCAAGGCAGAGATGGACATTGTTTAGTCCGAGACAGCAAACGATACAGCGCACCCTCATTGAAGTCTCTCAGGAGACGGGTATCGAGTTCATTAGTCTGGTTCTCTACAATGTGTGCCATCTGATGTATTTCCTAAATAAAGACCAATATCAAGATAAGGAGTTTCTCATCGTTTGGATGGGATTTCATATCAAATTAAAATGTGTGATTCCAATAATCCTAATGGGAGTGGAACTGATGGGATGTGACCCCTCTAGTGCCTTTCCTAATAGCTCAACACAACCCTCCCCACTGTTCCCTTTGTGAGCTTGGATACTATGTTTAAACATACACAGTGTCTCACCCCTCTACCCTTTCTGCCCCCCCCCACCCCCACCCCCCTTGAATTGTAGTAAAAACAGCCTCAATAATTAATGATCCAATTAATAGTTTACACTGGTTTTTATTGGGTTGTCAAAGTGATGGAGAGCCTGCTGGTGGTGAACTCCTGCCGCTGCTTTCGCCCTGAATCATGAATCAGCACTATGCGGGGCCTCGGAGCCTGAGCGGAGCGGCAGGCCGGCCCGCCCGCCACAGACTGCTGATGCTCACAATTTATGGCCCTGATGAGTTTCCTGCTTGGTGGAAAGAGAGAAAGAAAAAAAAGAAAAAACGGGCGGCTGGCTGACTGCGTGGAGGAATGAACGGAAGGCGGGATGGAGGGGAGGGGGGCTGGGGGGGCGGAGGTGGGGTGGCGGGCATTAGTGCCCCGGTAGTAGTGTGTGTCACTGTTAATAAAAGCGCGGGGAGGAATAGGGTACGTGGCTCCACTCTGGCACACACACACACACACACACACACGCCCCGATTCACCCTGACAGATAATGAGGGCTGACTGGTCGGGGCGTGGGATGTTAGTGTTGGAGGGTGAAGGGAGGGGAGGGAGAGAGGGAGGGAGGAAAGCAGGATGAGAGGGATATCACAGCTAGAGGAGTTCCAGAGCCACCATAGGTTCATCATTACCCGTTAATGGATCACCTCGCGCCCCAGCAGCATGGAGACACTCAAAACCCCCCACTCCTTTTTTCCCCCCACACTATCAAACCGGCCGTGACGTCCCTCACCCCCGCGCTGCCTCCAGTGTGTGAGCGCGAGGCGTCATGAGGCTGTTAGGGGGCTGTCGTGGCCACATTAGCGAGGCGGGTCAGCCGTGTTTAGATGGTGTTCACGCAGAGCGGGAGGCGAGGCCGGCTGCGAGGGTAATCACTGGTGTCAGCTGTTGGTTACAAAGGGCCACGCGGGGCAAAGTCTGTCTGGGGACCGCCATAAGGTTATATCACGGGGGGGGGGGGGGGGGCGGCCGGAGACCGCCGAGAGGGCTTTCAGCGGTCCCTGATGTAAAGACTCACCAAATGTCTTCCTCATATGACCCGCCTTCCCCTCTTTCCCCGTCCTTAAGTCCACCTCCAGCCTCATTATCCTTCTGTCTGAGTAGCCTGATTCCTGAATCGCCAGCCGGGACGAAGGCTGGAGGGAGACCTGTCCTGGATAGATCCATTAGATTCAGCCCCCTGCAGGGGGAGTGGTGCGGGCTGCTGCCCGGGGTGGTGGGGGTGCGGGCTGCTGCCCGGGGTGGTGGGGATGGGTGCTGTTGCAGCCAGGCAGTGGTTCTAGATAACCGTACCTGTGCCTGAGGCCATCCAGTCTCCCTCCAGCTCCATACGGCTCCATGCGTTTGTGTCTACACCCGCCAACAATATGGCAGATGGGGACATGGGCTTATCTTACAATTCTGAGGCTCGGTTGGCCATTTATCACAGCTTGCATACCTTTCTGTACTTTATATATACCCATACTTCCCCACAATATACTTTAATAAGCATTAGTACATTAGGTCGATTTCTTAAATGGCTCTGTTATTGAGTTGTAATAGAAGTGGTTTATGGTGGCTATCCACCCTCAGTGTTCACTGGGTCCAGTGTGAGGTGTGGGTCCAGACCCGTGCTGCCCTAGTGGTGGGGTACTGGACTGACCGTACCATGTGTGGGTCCAGACCCGTGCTGCCCTAGTGGTGGGGTACTGGACTGACCGTACCATGTGTGGGTCCAGACCCGTGCTGCCCTAGTGGAGGGGTACTGGACTGACCGTACCATGTGTGGGTCCAGACCCGTGCTGCCCTAGTGGAGGGGTACTGGACTGACCGTACCATGTGTGGGTCCAGACCCGTGCTGCCCTGGTGGAGGGGTACTGGACTGGCCGTACCATGTGGCGTAGGTGTCCTCTGCTAGCCGGGACGGACCGGGCCGTGCGAGACGTGATCACATTCAGTTTTCTCACTGCGGATGGTCAAGGCAGTCCCCACGGTCAGTGGTTTGCCAGAGCCGGTCCTCCGCCGCACCAACAGGACGGGGATTGTCTGGGTGACTAATGCACCGGGGCCCCGCTGCTCTCTCTAGCCGGAGAGCGCTGCGTCTCACGGAATAACTTCACATACAACGCTCTAATATTAGACCGGGCCTCCCACAGGAGGGAGCGGGCGAGACTCCTTTTCTCCTGCTCCTCTGGCGGCTCCGCTGGGAGCTCTCTGGCCTACCTTTCGGATTCAATATTTCTTCCCATTCGCTTTTTCTTTTCTTTTTTTAATTAGCTCGCGTTTTAAGCCTCTTAATCAAATTGAAAAGCGCTCGCCGTTGCGGAGCGTCCGCCAGGAGGACACGGGGGGGGGGGGGGCTAAGTCCCGTGAAGAAGATGACACAAGTTAGTTCACTCTCGTGTGCCTCCTTTGCTCTGCTGCTGCCCTCAATCAGTCACAGCCCGTTCAGACTATCAGCCAGTTTTATCATCCCCCTCTTTTGTTAGTTTTGCAAAAATAACGTTCCTGAAATTTTTTGATTGTTTGGCTCCTTCCCATTCGGTCTTCCCGTCGATCTGCTTGTGCATTGTGGCCTGGTAGACAAGAGAACGTGAGCTGTCGTTGACGCTGAGGGATGCGAACGTGACGGGCGCCGCCAGGGACAGAACTAGAGAAACAGAGACCGAGAGGACAAAGAGAGAGGGAAGTCCACAGCCAAAGTGTCCCGTTCTTTGCTGGGTCTGAGACGGCTGTGGCGTCTATCCTTCCTACTGTCCCGCTCCAGACACAACGCACTCCCTCCTCACGAGCACAGGACATACGAGGAAAAGGGACTCTTCAGTCCCCACAGCAGAGTAGGAGGTGACTGCCTCACACACACTACGTAGGGATAGAAGGGCCAGGGAGAAACAGAAATGACAGAGAGGAAGGAACAGTACCCTCACATGGAACGCCCTTACAGCCATTTTCCCTCCCTCTACATTTCTCAAGGCTGTGTCCCTCTGCCGATGCTAGTACAGAAGTTGCAATCTGTGTGGCATCTTAAAACGCTCTCTTCAGTGCACTTTAGATTGAGGTCAGTCAAGGTTGCGGTGCGACTGCCATTTGAGTCCCCCAGTTAAACATATTAGAGCCCCGTCCAACTTCCTCTAGATGTGGGACGATAAGATAGGGGCAGGCTAACTTTGTTTTCCACTAAATGTGAGCTCCTGCTGGTCGATCTGAAGGTTCTCTCACTTTCTCTGTCTCTCTTTCTCTCGTTCTCTGCCCCCCCCCACCCCATCTCTCTCTCTCTCTCTCTCTCTCTGTCTCTCTCTCTCTCTCTCTCTCTCTCTCTCTCTCTCTCTCTCTCTCTCTCTCTCTCTCTCTCTCTCTCTCTCTCTCTCTCTCTCTCTCTCTCTCTCTCTCTCTCTCTCTCTCTCTCTCTCTCTCTCTGTGTCTCCAGTGGTAGTCACCTTGCAGTACACACTGTGCTGGAGCAGGAAGTAGGGCAGAGGGATGTCTCTGGGAGCTAGACAGCACAGCACACAGTTTACAAGAGAAATACATTATTAAAGAAGTAAACAATGTTGTCAACCTCCAAGTACTGCTGTTTATCATGGTGCTTTAGAGTGTATGCTAACCTGACTGAGGCTGTGTGACTGTTGTGTGTACTTTTTTTCTCTCCACAGGGTATGTGCAGGAGTAGAGGATATGTTGTCTTGTTGAGACGTTTTTCTGAATACGTGTGGTCGCGTGTGTGTGTGTGTGTGTGTGTGTGTGTGTGTGTGTGTGTGTGTGTGTGTGTGTGTGTGTGTTTGTGTGTGTGTGTGTGTGTGTGTTACTGTCCTCTCTCTGATGTGTGTGTGTGTGTGTGTGTGTGTGTGTGTGTGTGTGTGTGTGTGTGTGTGTGTCTCTCTGTGTGTGTGTGTGTGTGTGTGTGTGTGTGTGTGTGTGTGTGTGTGCGCGTGTGCGCACACGTGTGTTTGTTGCCCGTCCATAGGAGATTTGGATGGCCACTGGTGGGATCATTCGTCTTGGCATAGCAGTGAGGCCTCACCAATGTCTTTGGTGAGACATGCGGAGCCCTGCCTCTTAACTTCTCCTCCTCCTCCTCCTCCTCTCCCCCATTCCCCCTTCTCTCTCGGATTCCTTTGTCATTCCATGTTTTCTTCGTTTTATTTACACCTCTGCATGTCTTTTTTCTTTTTTCTTTCTGTTTTTTATCCCACACCTGTAGGGGACAGTCAAAGGGGAAAAAGAAACAATATTGAGCAGGCATTTATGTCCGACCCGACACACACCTTATCTGAGAGGCAAAAGAAAATGGTGCGCTTTGGGGGCCAGTCATTCGAAGAGGACTTGGAGTGGTGTGAACGCCAGGTTAAAGACTCTGGTGTTGATACGTGCAGTAGCACTACGCTAAACGAGGAGCATAGCCATAGTGAGAAGGTACTGAGACCTCTTAGCCTGCATTTTGTTTTTGTTTTTGATTTCTTATCTACTCATCCAGTCTTTGTTTGCTCTCTGTCACTAATTGTTACTAGGTGAAGATGTTTGTTTGGTTGATTTTCTTTTCTTTTTTTTTCGTACCGAATTCGGTTTTTGTTTTCGGTTCTATGTTTTGCTGCCCCTTGTCGGGTGCTGCCGTTTTTGTAGGAACCCTCTTGCTTGCTATGCTGTTTGCTCTGTAGAATAGGTTCATACTGTACTGTATTTATTTTTGTATTTTTCTTTTTTACTTTAAATTAGAATGAAAAAACACACCCCTATGTTTGTCATGACACACAGGAATGTGGGTCCTCTAGTTGCATGCCAGTGTCCCTCAGTGCTGCTTGTCCTTGCTGAGTAGTGGTCATGTCTAGTGTGGCTAGGGACACCACTCCCCACTGTGCTGCCCCACCCAACCCCAACACCATTCTCTCCAGGCTAAACCTTCAGCTCTCCACCCACTCCAACACAACAAGTCCATGATCAAACACCCTAAAGACGATCTAGTCCACCAGGGAAATTGGATGGGACTAAAATCAAACAAAAAAAACTATTCAGTTTAGATTTTTCTTTTTTCCCTTCAACTGTCATGTTTGTGACCTCATCTTATTCATTTCCGTAGCTCTATATTGTGTCTTTTTTTTTGTTAGTCAAACTTCCATAGCTGCTGTTTCAAAGTTTACCTAGATCTTACTTTTTTTTTTTTTAAGATTCGATGTTTATCCTTGATTTTCCATTTTTCCCTTGAGAGCGGTGGTGGTGGTGGTGGTGGTGTGGGCTGTGTTCGGCGGAGCGGTAGAGCGAGGCTTGCTGGAGCCTGGGCCTCTGTGCCAGCCGGCAGGGATTGGGGGGTGGGCAGGGAGTTAGGGGCTACCTGCGTTCCTCTGCATGCAGCGCTGCATGCAGCTCACACCACCCCGTCTACCCCCACAGGACACAGTGGCAAGGTCACACAAGATCAGTGGCGAGTGTGGAGAAAGGGCTTATTAAAGAACACTCCAAATAATTGGTTCCCCAAAAATCCACTACCCAAATATTCAGTTGTATGGCTGAAAAATATTTGTTTGGATTTCAAATGAGAAAAATCATGTGACGCCCCCTGACACATTTTTGCAGTTACAGTACAAAGCTGTACAGGACAAACTGTACTCATTAGAATCTGATTAAATGTGCCTTATATTACCTAATTGGTCCATTCAGTAATCCCTGATGAAAGCCACATTACATAATTCCTCATAGGATACCATGAACATGAGTTTTCCTGGCAGGACAGCATAGATAACCCCAGCAGACTGACGGGCTTGTGGGATCTTACCCTGCAACGATGTGACTTGATACCCTTCCTCTCCCCTCACACCCTGCTCACCATCACCAGCTGTCAGTGGTAGTCTGTGTCCGTGTGTGTGTATGTGTGTGTGTGTGTGTGTGTGTCATGTTTTGAAGTGGCAGACATCAAGTGGATGCGTTGTAAAACAGGAGCTGTGTGTGTGTGTGTGTGTGTGTGTGTGTGTTGCTCTGACCTTGTAGCACCCGGTGACATGGCAGCCGTCCAAAGATGGGGATCGCCTAATAGGGCGCATCCTGCTCAACAAGCGCATGAAGGATGGAAGTGTACCTCGAGACTCGGGAGCCTTACTGGGACTGAAGGTGAGCTCCATGCCTGTCTGTCTGTCTGTCTGTCTGTCTGTCTGTCTGTCTGTCTGTCTTCTGGTCTTATTCCCTCTATCTAATCTTTCTGGTCTTTTTGTTCTGTTGGCTCGTGTGTCCATCATTATCAGTGGTCAAATGCATGAAACGCTCAAACACGCACTCTCGCTTGCGTGATATACTGCTACAATTAGGAACGTGTCTTAATATGGTCCGCCTCACAGTCCTAGACGCCTAAACTCAATTGGCTGTGTTTTTCAGCTCCCTTGGTTTTTAATTATTGATTGTCATGTTCATAATTAATATTCATTAGGATCTCAATTAGCTGCCTTATTAATATTAATTACTTTGTTTGATATTGTGCACAGTAAATGTCCAGACATGCTCACATTGAACTATTTAAATGAACTACATGCATCTGCTCAGGGAACACGCACTTGCTCTTTCAGGTCTTTTGTTGCAAGTAAGCACAAATAAAAATGTAAATGTATGAAGCTGTCTGATACATGTGGATTTCTTAAATAATGTTGGCTCTTCGTTTATTTGTTTTTCTTCTATCAGTCTCAGTATTAACCATTTCCACATGTTTCTACTCTTTGAAAAAGACAACACTCATTATTTTTGTAAAAATCCCTATAGCTTGACATATTTCTGAGAGGAGATGTTTTGTTTTGGATTAGTGGATTGCCCGTGCATCTCTAATGAAGAGCATGTTGATAAGATGGAGGTGGATGTCTGACTTAAAAACTTGGACACTCTGGGTTTGCCTTACCCTCACTAATGCATTAATTGGAACGACCAGTGTGGGGGCGGTACAGGCGGGGCAAAATGAGCTGAGCAGCCAAAGTCCGGCGCAACATGGTGGTGGTGGTGTGTGTGTGTGTGGGGGGGGGGGGGGGGAAGAATGGCATCATGAGAAAATCATTACTGATTGCATGAGCTTCCTGAATTGCAATGTTCATCTCAGGACTGCACCCCTGTTCTCTCTTTTGTCCGCTCAGCAGTGGACAAGCAACACGGTGAGCAAGCCAGTTGGACCGTCAGTCAGTCAGTCAGTCAGTCAGTCAGTCAGTCAGTCAGTCAGTCAGTCAGTCAGTCAGTCAGTCAGTCAGAATGTGATTTTGCTAGTCAATCACCTATCTAGTCAGTCATCCAGTCTTTCATCCAGTCAACTAGTCCATATTGTTCATATGTCTCTCTATCTACCCCCCTCTTTTTTATCCCTCTCTCCCTTTCTTTATCTCTCACTGTCTCTATCTCTTTCTCTCCCTCTCTTCCCCACCCTCTTTCTCTCTCTCTCTCTCTCTCTCTCTCTCTCTCTCTCTCTCTCTCTCTCTCTCTCTCTCTCTCTCTCTCTCTCTCTCTTTCTCTCTTTCTGTCTGTCTCTCGTTACATAAAGCCATTTCATTTAGCAGACTTCCCTAAGCTCCTTTGTATGTTGGCATTCAGCTGCCATTAAGAGGGATTTTGTTAGTATGATGCCTATGAAGGCTGAGCGGAGCTTGGCTTTACAGTGTAGCTGTGGCCCGCGGGCCTCCACTGTTCCAGGACCAGGGACAGCGCTAGAGTGTAGGCTCAGGGGAGCGCACGCGAACCTGGATGGCTTTCAGAAAAGAAGAGGGTCCTTTTCGTCTCTGACCCAAACCATTTTGTTCACCGGGTAAAAAGCACTGCAGGCGGAGGTTTAGCGCAATGACGTCACCACTGCTCAAAGCTGTTCTACGTCTGTAGGTCGAAGTGAGGTGCCGTCCTTGCGAACGCAACTCCAGACAGAGCAGTTACGCCGTAATGAGTGGAGGGGAATTTACGCGCAGTACCAGGCTGACACAGGTCAACTGCACCTTGCTCTTCGTCGTCTCAACAGGGTTTAACATTCCTCCACTGGTCTGTCTCCTTCCTCAGGTGGTGGGAGGCAAGATGACAGAGTCTGGTAGGCTTTGTGCTTACATCACCAAAGTGAGGAAAGGAAGTCTAGCGGACACTGTCGGACACCTCCGGCCAGGTACATTCCACCTCTTCAATGACATCTACGTTAGATCATTATTGAATTTACACGGTGTACATTTTCTTTTGACTCTTTCGTCTTTCGATTCATCGTGTTGATTTTATATGTTTTTGGGGCACTTCATTTGACGTGATTCATGTACAGTGTGACGTGCGTGTGGACGCTGTGACGTATCCGTGCAGCCTGTGTGACTGACAGCGGTGTGGGTCGTTGCAGGTGACCAGGTCCTGGAGTGGAACGGGAGACTTTTACAAGGAGCCACGTTTAAAGAAGTTTACAATATCATTCTCGAATCCAAGCCTGAGCCCCAGGTGGAGCTGGTGGTCTCGCGGCCCATAGGGTGAGCACCGTCGGATGACAACCGTAACCCCTTGAACACAGTGGCAAAAGAGCAATCAAAGAAAGACGAACCAAACATCCCCAATGTATTAAAAAAATCACACCTACTGCTACACAAAGCAGGTCTGATTTTAAACACGTTCTGGTACGCGTTGCAGTATGCTAACCATCACACGTCTTACGTAAAATCGCAAGCACCCTTTAATGAATGAGACGAAGATGTAATTGACGGCTTTCTACTTGAAAGCAGCCCGCGTGCCTATTGCTTTTCTGTCTGCCTGCCAGTCTCTCTGCCTGCCGTAGCTCATCTCACAGTGGGAGAAGACAGGGCCACAGACGTTCAATAAACAAGCCATTGCTTGTCTTCTTGCACAGTCAAATTAAGATTCACAGCGCGACCATATGTCGTTCTATTTCAGGTGGGAAACTGTGAATTAGGACTCCCCATTTGATCTCATTCATTAAAGGGTGTTTGTGATTTTGTGACCTGAGATCTTCAGATGCAGGCAGGTAGAACGGCAGGTGGACAGGCAGGCAGAAAGACAGAGGCAATAGGCAGGTAGGTAGAAAGGTAGAGAGGCAATAGGAAGGCTGGCAGAAAGGCAATAGGTAAGCAGGTGAGTATAATGGCATGGAGGCTATAGGCAGGCACGCATAACGGCATAGAGGCAATAGGCAGGCATGCAGGGAGAAATGCAGATGGGCAGGCAGAAAGGCAGGTGGGCAGGCGGACAGCAAAGCAGCCACAGCAGTGTGGCTCAGTAAAGGGCCTCTGCCGCACGCCTGCCTCCACCATCTCTACTTCACGAACAAGAGGGCACCAATAGTTCTGGAAAGAGAAGATGGGAGGGGAAAACAACAACGATTTGACTTTGTCAACGTCCAGGTGTGGCCTGTTTTTGTTGCTAAGGCAGCTTCAGCTGTTGTGGGTAACAAAGACTAATGCAGTGCTAAGGTCAATTAAAACACGCCGCATACACAATTAGCTCCGATTGATCCCCCCCTTCTCCCTGTTCTTTTCTTTTTTTTGCCCTTTTAGTTCGCTCGTTTGGTTCTCTCTAAATTCAAATTGTCTCTCTCTCGTTTGGTTTTTCTTTCAGGGACATTCCTAGGATACCAGACAGCACACATGCACAACTGGAATCAAGTAAGTCCTCATCTCTCTCAAAGATAGCTCGTGGGCCCTCGTTAGACAGTTCATCAGCCGACATCCATCAAATTAGAGAGAGGATTCTACGTTGGCCTCAACCTCTCTCTCTCTCCGTATAGTTGTTCTGTCACTCTCTCTTACATTCTCTCTTTTAAAAAACAAAACTTTTCTTCACACTTCCGCGCTTTTTTCCCGTCGCCTTTCATCCCACCTCAAACTCTACAAACGCCTCCGTCTCTCACTGTGCCGTGTGTCTGTGTTTGTTTCCGCTTCCCGAAGGTTCGAGTTCTTTTGAGTCTCAGAAGATGGACCGGCCTTCCATCTCCGTCACGTCCCCCATGAGCCCCAGCATGCTGAGGGACGCCCCCCAGTACCTGTCAGGACAGCTCTCAGTAAGGACCCCGCGGGGACCATCCCCACCACACAGCTCTGTGACACACACCGGATGTTTCAGAAAGGACACCGTTGCCAATTATACAGGGAGCTTGAATGAACAGGATGGGTATTTGAACATGAACGAGGTAAGGCGAAGGGAGGGATTTGCTTTTGATAGATCAGAATAGCTGCAGGAGGCCTTATCCAAAACAGGCGGAACACAACAGATCCTGTCCAGGAAGGTGTGCCCTGTGGAGCGTCCGACCGGGCTAGCCAAAGTACAGTGTGAGCGGGTTTAGGATCGGAGTGAACGAAAAGTGTCGGCACATCCAGATCTTCCTGTGATGAATTGGCCCCTGTGAAATCCCAGTTAAATCAGAAGCAGGTCCAGCGGGCTGTGCTCCACTCACCCAGGACCCTCCACTGGACGACTGGAGATCGGGTTACTCTCTGTCCCTGTGCGCTCTCCATGATCTGGTATAAAACATACTCCAGGGGGAGGTGAGTAAAGGCTAGCATTCAGGCTAGGTTCAGCACTAGGGAGAATGAGGTAAGATGGTAGGGTGTCACACAAGGGGTATCCTAGTTTTCAGAGGAGCACCGTTGTGTTTTGTGGGCTAAGAAAGATTCCAATATCAAATGGGTATCCCTCTGTTCCTGTCTTACTTTGTATGATGGAGGTAATGGACACAGTGTTTCACAGTAGCTAACACTGTAATACAAAATCACGTACAGCGTAGCTGTGAAACATCACTGCTATTCACAGATGGAAAGGTGGGGATGGGGAAGGTTAAGGAAAGTGTTTTGATGTGCCACTGTTCTGGATGTCGCTTTGTTTGGTGAGGGGGGAGATTTAATCGAAGGGGAACCTCACACAGGAAAGCCCAGCAAGGCGCTGCATGGCGCAGCTCGGCTCAGCTTGGCTCGGCTCAGCTCAGGACCTCCCCCCTCCCGAGGCCTGCACTGACGCTTCTGACGCACATACGCCGTGCTCGGACCAATCGCAATTCAGCACCGCTTTTATCTCTGCTATCGCAAAAGAAACTTTGCTGCCTCTAGTTCTCGGAAATTAGCTGACATTGAAAATATTGAATAACAGAAACCTTTTGAATACAACCACTTCTGAAATGTCGCTTCAAGCACACTCATGCAGTTTGGGTTAATGAGTGGTTTGTTTTAGAAGGGGTGGAAAGTCTAAATTGTGTGAGGGGTGCAATTGGACGGACACAAACGGGGTTGAAATGTGAGGAACTTGCGGAGATTAAGAAAGGGGTTATATAATTACAATTGATGACTCATCAGTAATTCTCTTCAGCATCCAGAGTAGCATTGGCACTCTAAAGAAGAGAAGGAAGCGACTCGGTAAACTATAGATTTGCCTCCCTTACATTAGTGAACATAAGTTAGTTACATAACCGAACATTATGCTGCAGATAAAAAATTTTTGTTTGTTTAAAGTGGCCGAAGGAATATTCATATTTTCCAGATGAAATCTCCCCCGCCCACCAACTATGTATTTGTGTTATTGTTGTGCTTAGATTGTTTGTTAAGCTGTGGGTTTTGGAGTTTTGTTGGTTTTATTGTATATTTTCTTGTATGTTTAATTTTGCTTACCCAGAGCCAAAGCCTTAGTAGAAGAACAGCGCCTTTTGTCCCTAGGGTGCAGGTAATAGCCCCTGTCTGAAAGGGCAGACTACTCTCTCTCTTTTGGTCTTTGCGCCTGTACTGTTTGGCCTTTCTCTGTTTCCGTTCTGGGTATTAAAAAAAAAAAAATGCATTCACAGGGAAATGGCAGCTTTTCAGACTACTTTCCCTCTCAGAGCAGTGCATTTTGTCATTCGGTTTCTTATGATTATTATTAGTATAATTGTTGTTATTGCTCATCCTTTTCATTTGAACACAACCATGCCATTTTGCTTGGGGGCTTCAACATAATGCATGCAGAACTAATCTCAATTCTATTGCAACTTTCTGATGTTTGCAAATTAGTTGCAAATCTCATAGAATATTTCAGTTTTGACGTAGGGATTCCTTGGCCTCCTCATTTTACATTTTTTGTTTCGGTGCTAAATGACCGTGGTTCTGTCTATGCAAGACCTGCACAAGACAATACCGTGTAAAACAAATAACAACCGGTAGGAGAGTGTTCACGCACAAATTAGATTTCCAAACACATCGATTTAGTTTTACATGAGTGAAATTGTACCTCTAAAATGAACCTTATTAACGTTAACCGCAAGGTGTGTCTCTGGATGGGACTTCCTTGAGGCCTCCGTGTCTCTAAACCTTCTTACATTGAACCATGTATCACTATTTTAGGAACAGGGTAGAATGTTTGAGTACTTGTTTTATTTAGAGATATAGGGTACTCAAATTAGAATTGTACACAGACATTATTATGCGATTTCCATGCACCAGAAACAGCTTTTTATGTATGTGTTTTTATAGGATTGCATTTCTGCAGAAATCTGTACTGTAAAGATTGATTGAACTTCTGCAGTAATAAGCTGTGTACGTTGCAGGCTAGAATATGAAAATGAAAGAATAGGACTATGTATGTGTAGAGGTGAGGAGTATATACCCTTGGAACAGCTCCTCTGGGTCAGTCCATTAGTTATGCTCTCAGAGCGACGCCACGCTCTGCTTAGCAAAAGTATGTTGTCATTCTAGCGTATATTGCAGACAAATAGTGTAGTAAAGTGGTCTCAATTCAAGGTGTCTCTTTCTATGTAGTTCAACCAAAAGGATTGAGAATAACCCTCAATAATACCATAACTCAATAATACAAATCTACAACAGTAACAATTCAGTGCGATCAGAATTTTGAGTGGTTGCCTAAAATGTTGAGGATTATACATTTTGTCTGGCCATTTGCACCTGTACGGTTCCTTGCGGGCCAATTTCAGGTCAATTGAGTGACTTTGTATGCTTTGAATGCCTCCTGCTTTGCTGCATGTGTAAATATACAACTTTACCGTACAGACCCTTTTCATGATCATATATTGAAAAAGTATGGACAAGAGCTTAGAAGTGATTTCTTAGTTTTGTTTCTGTTTCATTCGTTTTCATGAGAGATAGCTCAGTTGATTTATTTTCTTCTTCTAAGTGTCCTTGTATTGCGTCCATACTTCTCCTTAACAAGTGTGAACACTGTCTTTGAAGGCATGCTCTATTTCTGCAAGTCCATCTAGAAGTAGATGCATACATACACAATACTCCCTCAGCAAGTCCTTAGAGAAGCCTATTCATTATTTTAAAATAATAAAATTTGTATGAAGATTTGAATACACCCACTTTATACTTTGTGCAAAATACTAAGCACGGAAGTCAGATGATAATGACAAACACATCTACTCTAATAGACTCAAAATGTATCGCAAGAAAAGTTAGCTCTCTTGGTCAGCTTTGCAATGCTCTTTTGGCTGTATAAGCACACTTCATGACCTCAACCTCCATGTTTTTAACAAACATGTATGCTTCGTAGGCTTCCCCTGCTGAGCATGTGCACTGGCCAGTTTCCAATGTCCCAGGTAACTCACCTGCCCTCCTCCCCTGGGCGCCCGCCACTCATCACGCGGCTCTGCTCTGCCCCCGCAGGTCAAACTGTGGTATGACAAAGTGGGCCATCAGCTCATCGTCACCATCCTGGGAGCCAAGGACCTGCCCTCCAGGGAAGACGGGAGGCCGAGGAACCCCTACGTCAAAATCTACTTCCTCCCCGATAGAAGGTAAGGGGAGAGGAGAGGCGCCGTTGTTGCAACATGTCATCTGCTTAGTTTGCCTTGTTCTAGCCCCATCCATCAAATCAAGTCTTCCATGGTCATGCTCTTCCGTATCAGTTAGGGAGATCTGCTACGTTTTTTTTTTTAAAAGAGCACTGCCGTTTGAGACTTAGTGTGAATTTGATCAGGTTACACTATGTTGCTGGTTGGCAACGTCATTATTGGTCATCGCATTTCGCCTGTCGTTGAGCTATGTTGATGTTGTGACACGTTGGGTTAAGTGTATCGACCTTCTCAGAGACGCATGCCGAAGCTAAGACGGGTGGAACACAGAGATACCGAGCCGTCTGAAAAGGCTCCTCGCGTCACCCCATTCCCACCACGCTCCCATGCATGTAGCTGTGTTGTGCAGTGTCGTTGACCTGTCTCGTGGTTGGCTGTACTACCGTGGTTGTAAATCAAAACAGTCTGAATTATTGTTCCTCCAGTGACAAAAGCAAGAGGAGAACAAAAACGGTAAAGAAATCGCTAGAGCCCAAATGGAACCAGACTTTTATGTACTCGCCGGTTCACCGGCGGGAGTTTCGGGAGCGCATGCTGGAGATCACGCTGTGGGACCAGGCCCGGGTGAGGGAAGAGGAGAGCGAGTTCCTGGGGGAGGTAAGAGGGACCAGCGCGCTCCCCATAATACTGCACCACACCACACCCACCCACCCACCCACCCAGCCACCCTCTCACAAACCCAGGAGGGATTCAGACACACTCACTCTGGCACATCACAGCTAATCCCAGTGAATGGGGCCAAGCCCTTGATAAGCCACTACTCCATAACAAGGCTTTGGGTGGTCAATTCCATGTCAAACATGGGCACTCTGAAGGGACTGACATCATGTGGACCCAGCCTTTCATTAAGTGAAAAACAAACTAAAATGTTCACCTTGGTAGAAGGTTGTAAGGGTTTATCTGGGGATCCCGTGTAAGACTCGGACTGCATTACAGACGTGTTTGAAGTAGCAGGTGTGGCGTGTGAGGGACGGACCGAAGGATTTAGCGAGGTACATTTTTTCAGTCGACGGACTCTGCATTTGTGTTTTTGTAAGAGAAAAAGGGAGCGTGTGTGTGCGCGCACGCGTGCGTTTGACAGACAGACGTTTGTGTGTGACGGCCTCTCCTCCCCCGTAGATCCTGATTGAGCTGGAGACGGCTCTGCTGGACGACGAGCCCCACTGGTACAAGCTGCAGACGCACGACGTGTCCTCCGTGGCCCCGCCCCGCTCCTCCCCCAACACGCAGCGCCGGACGCTCCGCGGCGACAGCCCCACGCGCCGCCTACAGAGTACGTCAGCCCCGCCGCCCGCCAAACGCGTTTAGACTAGCTGTGAACATGTCAATTCTGTTTTGGATTTACAAAGGAAGAAAGAGGCTTTTGTTTTTAAGTCAAAGGAAATTAATAGGCTCCCAACGATTTTTTAAAAACCGACTCGTTTCGCCGGACTATTCTGGCTGAGTCCAGTTTTAATAATCGTAGCCGAAATGATTGACAGCTGGTGTTAATGCAGTCTCTTTCTCATCACTTTAAACCGATGCTCCTTTTGGCAGACAAAGGCCCGTATTCGTACAACTCAGGTAAACGCCCTGCCCTTCATATCCACCATGCTGAGTGTTGCTGTCCATCTGAACACTCCATCCCTGCGTGCCTGTCCTCAGCCATTTCACCTGAAGAGTGCACTTGTCCCCTACTCAACGCTAGATCTCAAAGTGCGATGATGGGCGTCAGTGTGTCTACTTGCACAGACCCTGCTGTGTGCTGTTTGTTTTAGACGCGCTGTTGAGTAGTGGAGAAGTGCCCGTTTTGGGCAATGGAGTGGAGATGATGAGTGCCCCTTCTCTTTCTGAAGTGTTGATTGTTGATCTCCCGAGCTATCCCACAATTCCTCCCTGCCACGCCATGCTATCCCCGCCTCAGGATTGGGACAGGGTCAGGCTATCCTGGCTGCTTTTCCATAATCGACATACAGGACAGGGGTACCATGTCACAAAACATGGAGTCTGAATAGTTTGACCACGCAGCTTCTCCAGTGTGATGCAGCGCTTCATTTCCCCTGCCCGTTTTCCCTCCAAGTTTCTCCTGTTTTGAAAATGCTACACAGAGGTTTTTTACCTCATTTTCCTTTGCTTGTGTTGTGTGTCTCTGTTGTTGATATGCTGTTATACTGTTTTTGACAAACATGGATGGTATACAGATTATTATGTATATTATACAGATTATTATGTATATTATACAGATTATTATGTATATATGATAACTAAGGTGTCATAGGTCATCACTGCTGACATCCCCATGGCAGAACACAGATAAATGTGCTATCTTTAAACATAATTAATTGTGCTACATCTGACACCTCAATTGGAATTTATGAAAACACGTATTATATAGAAAGAAGGGGAGAGAGAAAGAGAGAGAGAGAGTGTGTGTGTGTGTGTGTGTGTGTGTGTGTGTGTTAGATGGAGGACTGAATAAGTGTACTCCCTCTGCCAGGCACTCCAAGCTCACTTGCTTCCTGTGGCCTATTTTCTGGGTGTTTGTGTGAGGTGAAAGAGCTGACAGCTGGGGGAAAAAAGTAGCACTAAAACAGTTTCTGGCCCTGCGAGATGAGAGGTGGAGGGGAGCCGCTGCCAGAGTGGAGCACTTGTCATTTGTGAGAAAGCACAAGTGTCCAGTCGATTTAAGTTGACTGAAGAAGGGGTGGGGGGGTGGGGGGGGTCGGAGCCCACTTTAAAGGCTGGGGAACGAGGGCGCCACTGGGACACGTGGGGGTGGGGGGGGTGGGGTGTTGGGGGACTGAGTTCAAGGATGACAACTGATCTGAAGATCGGCACATCACTTCTCCTGTTGCCTCGCCGTTTAAATGAAGGGGTAGAGAATGTCACTTAGGTGCCACAGTGTTTGTAAGACGTCCCGGGGTATTGGTGGATGGTTGATAGTGACAGCAGCATTTGTGTTCGTTAGGACGGCACGAGGATGCAGAGTCGGGATGGATGCGCCTTCTGCACTGCTTCTACAGTTTATCAGCGTGTTTAACGGATTGCACTCATTATTACGAATAAAAAGATTAGGTGAGGGTTGGATCAGCTGATCCAAAGTAAACCGGTGTTATTCACCCCCCCCCCCCTCTCTCTCTCTCTGGTAGGATCCCAAAGGATTAGCGACAGCGAGATCTCCGACTACGACTGTGAGGACGGCGTCGGAGTAGTGTCAGGTGAAAGCAAAACGCGTCGTCAACGCTGCACGAGCCACGCTCCCCGTTGACACACACACACACACACACTGACAGAGCACACGTTGATTACCGTACGCACAGTTCATCATGCTGCTGATCAAACGGTTCACAGACACCATCGTTTACGTCATGGGGCGGTTTTGTACGAGCAAGCGGCTGGTAAGTACCCCGTTCCCGTGTGGCCTAGTGTCCTGTGTGGGGGAGGCTAGACACTGCAGCAGGGGGGTAGGGAGCTGTAAGTTTCCCTCTCTGCACTGCTCCCTGCTCCTGCACTCAACCAGCGCCCGTGCTAGCTGCACATCAGATCAGAGGGGAGACGGCTGCCAGCCAGAGAGAGAGAGAGAGGGAGAGGGAGAAAAATAATGGGGGTACGTAGCGAGAGGGGGAGTCGGAAGAAGGAATAGGCAAACAAGAGTGAGAGAGTTGCAGACTCCCCTACAGACAGACAGGGGGAAACCTGTGCAGGATGATGCAGCTCGAGGAAAGCCCTCCTCCCCCTCCCCACTCTCCTTCTCCAGCCTCTGGGTGATTCTCGTCGTTCCCTCACTGCTTCACATCGCCCGTCCCCTCCACTCACAGAGAATAGCCCCCTGCTCCTCTGGTCTCATACTCTCCTCTGAATCCCCCATCCGTACAAACAGAAGCGTGCACGCACACACACACACACACACACGCACACACACACACACACACACACACACGCACGCACGCACACATACACAGACACACACATGCACGCATGAAGCCAAACTTAGATTCACAGATAATCCTGCAGTGTCCTTTTCAAACTGCTGAGACTGTTAGAATGGGGAAAAAACAAGGTTGCTGTTTGATAGATAATAGTGTTGCAACCTGATATTTAATCATGTTTTTAGGAAGTGCAGTGGCTGGGCCAAACCCAAACACAGCATTTCTGTGTAGTGAAACAGATCAACTACACATTGCCGCTTAAACCCTCAATAGTTTTTCTCCACCTTCTCTATTCCATTTCTTGACGGTTCGTTTTCCCTGATGTGACTGGGTACTTTCACACAGTCAGCCTTTGCCCAGATGCAGTCCTCACAGCTTGTTAAGTCCTATTAATTAAGAGCGGCGCTCCTGCTCCTTATATTCGCTTAAAAGACAGATTCCACTCAAGCACGAGGCGCCTTGTCAAGTAAAAGAATGGATTTAATTTGCATTTGCACACAAGCCGAGAGCCGGACTGCTCAGCTAGAACAACTGTGTAGATTGAACATGTGTTTCTTTGTCGTCAGCCTGTAAGGATGCCAGGTGGAACGGGTTTCATACGATAACAACGCGCTGCATTGTTTCAGTCAACTATCAAGTGATCTGCTGGATGGCCTTAAAAAAATTAAATCTCAGTGTTCAATGCCGTTTAAACTCCTTGTTAGGTGTTGTCCTGTGGGATTAGTGTTCACAACAGGAACATCACAAATGTGTAAGAACTGAAGAAAAAAAAACTCTTGAAACATACAGTATGTATTTTTACATTTGTCAAAGCAGTACCTGTGAAAGTTAGCTTTTCTAAATTATTATATTTCTGCCTGTGTTTCCTTCTAATCTTGACTTTTCACCCATGAGTGATAACTTCATATAATATTCTCTACACTCTGTTGAATATCAATCATCTTTAATAGTTCTAAGCATGACCTTAACCACGCTTGCTAGCTGTGCCTGATTATCGGATAATGAACTCTTTCAAGTTCAACGAACTAATCGGTCTTGCAGAGAAAGTTCATTATTGAGTTTGTTTGTTTTAAAGTTATTTTCATGTTTAATACAAAATGTTAACTAAAAAAGAGGTATCCATAACATTCACCTAGTCATTTCTGTGGACTCAGCATTTTGAAAATAGAAAAATTGCTCGTCTGTGCACCACAGTTACAAAACTTCAGAGGAGTTAGCGAAATGTCTCCATTCATAAGTCTGCATCAAGATACAGAACGACGTGGGTGCAAACTCTGTTTGATTGTCATAATAATGAACCTCTACTCATCTGACCAAGTGTTTCCTTTCATATGTCCCTCTCCCTTTTCTTATTTTTTGTCGTTTGTCGTCCGTTTTTGTCTTTTGCTATTTTTCTCCTCAGACTACCGACAAAATGGCCGGGACCTCCAGAGCTCCTCCCTGTCCGTGCCCGAGCAGGTGATGTCATCCAACCACTGTTCTCGCTCGGTGGACATTGACCGTGCCCGGTCGCGCTCCCCTAGCGTGCCTCCTCCTTCCAGGTAACTAACTGGCCCTCTCAGAGCCCGACTCCCAACTGACCGACCGGCTCTGAGCATCCACCTAGCCAATTACCTGAGTTTATTTTAACACTTTTAAAAAGGTCCGGGTCCTGTTTTCTATGTTCACATTCTTGTTTGTGGTGTCCTAAAAATGTCATTCCAATTCCACAATTTTCCACCCACAATATTTCGCAGATTTAAAAGAAGCAGGATGAACAGTATCAAACAGTTAAATGCGGGTGTTTTTATTAAAATTGATATCAGGGGTTGCCTTGTTACCAGTGTGTATGGCATACATCTTTACAACGGCATTTATAAGGCGCACAAAGAAAACCTAATAAAAACAATCATATACACATTTAAATGTGAGTCCAGGCACCCCCGGTCCTTATGGGGGCGCTGTGTGGAGTGTACTGTACTAGGGGGGTGATCCCGTCCACTTCTGTCATACAGCAGAAGTCTGGACCCGGCCTATGACCCGGGCCCTTCTCAGTACAGCTCCTCAAGTCAAGTGGACCGCCGCAGTGTGTCTGATGACCACTACTCACCTGACAGGTACACACAGACGGGCTTACACACACACGCAAACACATACGCATGCATGCCTATAGCATGCATATACATACTCAGACACATACACTTTGCTTTGACACCTCGACTCTGAGGCATGGAACCTCCTGCATGTGCAATGCAGCACAACACGCAAACAGCTCACATTCCAGTCAACAGAAACATCCTGTGCCTTTCTGCATTAAATGCTCAGCCATTTAAAAAACAACAACATGTATTTGCGCTTCTCTGGCGATCCGTCGACACGTGCTCGCAGCATGGTGACCTGTCCCGTCTCCTGGACCCCGTTGTTTCTGCCAGTTTGTTGAGTGGCTTTGCTGTGTTACTCTCCTCCTGTTCTGCTCCGCCAGTCCACTGAGAGTAGAAGTCGAGGATGTGACAGTCTGATTCCAAGGCTGATGATAGTCACCATATAAACCGAGCACATGCCCCCCCCCCCCCCCCTCCCTTAATGAGGATGATTAATGTTATAGCCTCATTATTTGTGGGAGAGGGAGCTGAGGAGGTCCATCCAGCCAGGCATGCTGGGTGAGGGTGATACCAGGCCTGCATATCGGAGCACAGCCACCCTCTTTCAATTTCATTTACAGCCCTATTTATATTCCTTCTCGTTAATGCATGAGCTTAGTGTGTAAATGACCGGCCCAGTTCAGAACAAACCAGTACAGACCCGCGTAGAGCAGAAGCATAGCAGACACATAGCATAGCATAGCATAGCATAGAATAGTGGAGCAGTGCAGAACATAGCAGAACAGAGCAGACCAGGACTGATCAGAGCAGGGCAGACTAGGCCCTACCATAGCAACACTGCTGTAGGGAGGAGGAGGTTTGAGGAAGCTTGGCAGAGCAGACTAGCGCTCAGTCAAAAGCTTGAACTTCTTTGGCATGGCTGTGCCCTTACTTCCTCTTGGTCCAATTAGCCTAATTTGATATTTCTGAGGCACAGCCTAAATCAGCGTCCAACACAGGGAATGCACTTTTCTAAATTGTGCGTGACACTCCTCACTCGATGGTATTTCATTCACTTTCACTAAACACTCTGTTATTTATGGAAAACGGTGGGGAATTTCACAGGGAACAAAAGTTATAGAATTTGTAATGATCCTGGAGTTCCTAAAAATTATACTAATCCTTACCTTATTTTTTAATTATCTTCCTCTGTTTTTTTCCAGTTTTGTCTCAATTCTCTGTGGGTTTTTGCTAAATCTCAGTTTTCTTTATTCTGTGTATGTTTATGCATTAACCAGTCTCATTTAACAGGATGCAACATGCGGTATTTTTATATTTTAACACTGAAAAGAAATTTTTTGTAACACCTACATAATCTTGACCAAGAGTACCTGTCATGGAAAGACAGTTGTTATGTAACAGACATGCTATTGTCAGATGATATAACGAGACGATCAAGTGACAACAGATTCTAGGAGCATCCCATTCATTTCTCGCTGATTCAGCTGAGGATGACATTACTCCTCTTCCTCACCCACCTCTCCCCTTTTTCCTATGCCACCCACCAAGTCTCTGACCTCCTCTACCGTTGCTCTCTCCTTCATTCTTTCTTTCCTCAATCAGTCTCTGTCTATCTCTTTTTCTCTCCGCCCTCTCCCACTCAGCCCCATCCAACCATCTCTCTGTTCTTTCCTCCCTACTCCATGTGGTGGCAGCCATTTTCTCACCCTACCTCGAACCAGACATTCTCAGCCTGTTGATGAGCATCAGAAGGAATCCAGGTAGACCCTGACCTCAACCTGCATGATGCCCAATACCCAAGCCCCCCCTCCACACACCTTCGTCCTCCCAGTCTCTAATCCCAGACCACCCACCTATACCCTAATTCCCAACCCCTGTTGTCTGTAGGAAGCACTCTGCCAACGCTTTAGAACTGGGCATAATATAATGGCACTGACATTGAAGCTATATACTGACTATGCTTTGTATAGCTATATACAGTATAAGACAGAGTGCCTGTCACCTAAACTGCAATATTGAAAAGAGGTTACAGTTCTGAGCTCAATTTCAGTGTCATCTAAAACACAAGTTGTAGTGTTGTTTCCAAGTATATGTGTGCTCTGTATTAGGGAAAATAGATGCCTGTTGATTATAAACCGTTTCCAGTAGAAGTTAAGGGTTAGTGAATCTATGAACATAAACACCGCATCCATGCAATATCAAAATCACTATCTTCATCATCATACACATAGAAACATTCTATTGCCATACATATTCCATTACTACATTAGATGTTGTTGTCAAGTTGGAATACTGTAACCAACTGAGCTCCTTTAAAATATAAATGATACCTAGAAGAACATGATGGTATTGTATTATGCTATATTACGGAAAATCAAGTCAAGGCAGGAACACATGTCCCGTGAGCTTTTGAAATGTTGTCCAGCAGAGGTGTTGCACATTGTATAACCCATCCACAGTTAGTATATCCAAAGGACATGACTCAAATGTTTGAATTGAACTCATAGACGGTCTACCATGTTCGACAAGCAATGGGTGATACTTTGGGATCAATACAAAATGACTTTCCCTCTGACGTAAGGTCTCTGTCTGTTGGCCTTTCATGGCAACGTTTTTTTTTTTTCCTGACCAGCTCTTTTTTTATTTCGCCAGCCGCAATCACCGTATGTACCCCATCAATCGAGAGGAGGCGGTCAGGTTACTGCGCTCCACGCGGATGGGCCGCACCTTCTCGGAGGGCGGGTACTCCTCCGACCATGACCGCCAGAGGTATCCGCCACGCTGTGACCCGTGCATCCGGTGTCCTGTGGTTTCCCGAAGTCGTCCCGCGTCCCGTTTCTTTCTCTCTGTCCTTCCCTGTGCTCGTGAAACGTGATGACGGAGAAGAAAGAGATATCGCGACGTGATATCTGTTTTGTTTTTTTGTTTTCGTTTGGTTTTTTTACCGCGTCATCACAGCAGCGGGGGACGTTGTTTGAGTCGAAAACAACAACAACCCGACTTCCTGTTTTGTCTGTCCACCCAGGCATGGACCTCTGTTGTGGCCGACATCAGCTGGGGCGTGCAGTCAACCTGTGCCCGCTAGCGGATGTGATGCCAGTGTGTGTATGTGTCCATACCCAACACACAGTCAGTCATGTTATTAGTAGTGTTGTCTTGTGTTTTTTTTACGAACGATATGGCCGATCGCTCGCTCGCTCACCGGCGTCTGTGATGCGTTCCTCTGTTACTGTGTCCGCTTAGAATCTTGGTGAGCTGCCAGACCTGAGCAGACCTCTCAGTGAGGTACCCCCCCCCCCCCTCCTCCTCCCCCCCACACCTCTCCTCAAGGTATAGTGCGCGTGCCAGTTGAGCTGGCACGCAGCGAGCCCCTCCTCCCCGGAGGCACCTCTCCGCCCACTGCCATCTGGCTGTCAGTCAGAAGCGTCACGGCATGGCTGCCTCTGTGTTCTCTCCAGGAGGAGGACAAAAAAGAGATCCAGAGTCTTCAGAACGGAGCCGAGCGGAACTGACTTTATGGGACCCTGAGGTCTGCCCCAGCTTGGTCCTTTTTTTTTTTTTTCATGTATTGTATATCTTTTTTTATTTCTTTCACCCACCCACTCTCTCTCAGTTGCTCTCTCTCTCTTCCTCTCTTTCTCTCGGTCTCTTTAGCCCTCTCCCCCTTCGTCTGTACTAACACCAACGCTTAAGTTGAAAAGAATAGAATGACCTAGTGTACCTGTCATGCTCATTGACTTTTGGCTGTTAGCTAAGAGAGCCACTGTATTAATTGGCCTATGTTTTGTTTAATTGGGTGCCTGATTCCCCCCAGAGTTTTGAAGAAGTGAGATCACCACCTAGTACTGAGTGTTGGGGACAAAAAAAAAAGACACAAAATGGGAATATGCTGAATATCACGAGCCGCTCTTTTGAACAGTAACAGAGGAAATGCGCTTCTATGTGCCATCAAAAGCTAACGAGTGGTTTGATTCATAACTGGCATTACCTTCCCTGGTCTCCACCATAAATCCCTGGTGAAATGGCCTCCGCGTTGAAGCCCACTAATGATTATGATGATCACCGTCCCTGTGAAGGATTGTGAAAAGGTCTGAGGCTTCCTAAGGTCACATGTCGTTTCCCAATTGGCTGGGAGACCAAAGGAGCCCTAATCTCTGTTGGACAATGTTTCAGTACACCTTGCTAGTAGAAGTAGTTATGATGTGATATTTATCTGTGCCATCCACTGTATAGATGACACGTATCCTTTCTGCTTTTTGACACGCAATAATTGATTTGTCAGACAATAGGGAATAGGCATTTGCAGCCATTTAGAGTGATTGTTGCCTATCTATATTTTGGCAGCAATATAGTATACTGATCTATTCATTGTAAAATGTGAAAAATGTTTTATGAATAAGAAAACCTAACTGATTTCCTCGACAGCTCCCCCGAATGAACAGAGAAATCAGTGCCAATGTACTTTTAGTTTTTTTTGTTTCATTTTCTTCCTAGCAGTTTCATAGCTGCCAATTTTAAATAATCCATGCAAGGATTAATAAACCCATGGATTAATATTATTAGAAAATAGATCCTCATGATGTTTCCCTTCACCACAGTGCTCTTTCACATACAGACTCATTTAAATATCCACCACAGAGGAAGAACCCCACTTCCTGGTTGTCTGCTTCTCTGGCAGCGGACACAGTAACCCAATGCTGGAGCCTACAAGTACCCTAGCCCTGTGTACCCCCCAGCTTCCCCCCATCTCTCCCAGCCTCCTGTCTCTGCCGCCACCCAGCACAGCACTGAGTCCCTGCCTATCTCCCTATAACATCCACAGGAACCACGGAGCCTCGGAGCGACACGAGTATCACAGCAGGTCGCGGTCCGCCGACCAGCGGCCGGGCCTGGAGCGCACCGCGTCCCGCTCGCACTCCACCGAACGCCCCCACGACTCCACCCTCATGAGGTCGTCCATGCCGACCTTACCGTCCGGAAGGTCCGCCCCTCCCTCACCTGCCTTAACGAGGTGATCGCAGCTGAACGGAGAGAGGGTGCCCGCCCGGCCGGTTACCGCGCCCTGCGCCCCCCCTCACCCTCTTTCCCTAATCCCGTTCACCCCCATTTTCAAAACGCACTTCACCTTAACTAGTCCTGAGAATGAAACAGACACCAGCCAACCACCACCACCACCACCACCACCTGCACCCCCTGCTCCACCTCACCTCACCGCTACCCCCCCACCCCCCGACTCCTACCCACCCCACCCAACGAGACACACAGCAAGCTCTCTGCTTATCATTTTTCTCCTCCACCCACCCCCACAAATAGAAGCAGCAATGACGCTTTGCTTTCCTCCCCGATGCCAGGCACGTAACCGTGACACTGAACGTAGCCTGACACGGCACTCTGTTTGTTTGATTTGGAGCTCCACTGCTTCCTGCCCTGCTTTACCACTGCAGTGATTAACCACTTTGATTTGTTTTGTTCCACTAACATTACCCGACACACCTTTTATCCCGTAATGGCAGCTTTGCTTTTTGTTTGGATTGGAATGATTCAGTGGACCGTCATCCGAATGCATGTTGGCACTGGTCTGCATTGAAGTCCTCTCTCCGAACCGCTAGCTGGGTCGTGTGCACGTGCGATCCGCAGACGGCCTTGCTTTTGATTAGTGATCAGTGCCTACGGTTGATGCTACCCGCTCTCATGTCATGTGCCAAATGCCATAGCTAAAGTGCATTATTCACCTTTTAGGAGGTAAATGGCTGTGATTGCCACATTAGAGGAATTTGAGCTAAGAAACGGCTTGAATGTTTGAAAATTGTCCAGTCATACACACCGCTATTGACTCTCAAACAGCCATGCTCAATATGCTATAAAGATTTCATTCACATGAGAATCACCTGCAAACTTTCAAATTGCTATCTCAATTAAGTGCATAACTTGTTTGAGCAAGATTCATGAAATCATATGCAATTTATTAGATCCGAAACCATGCAAGCATCCCTTGTTGAGCATGACAGGGATTGTATGACAGATCATGTTTATATGTGAATTGAAAACATATACATGTACGATTAATACAATCCTTTCACCATGTAGTTTTTCACCAACCTGTTCATTCTCAGATTTGTAGGCTAGTAGACAAAAGTCCCCTATGCATAGTTTGTGAAAATTCTGTATTTTTTTTTTTACTTTGTATCCATTAAATTCTTTTTAAATAAAGCAGTACATTTAATATATAGTCTACGTGCATTCTAGGAAATGTAGGCTGCTTTGCCGGGCCCTGATAGCGCCGTCAGCGTCTTGGACTCACACAATGTCTGCCACTCTATTGTGTCCCATAGGGCGCACCCCAACAGTGGATCCGTCCAAACCAGTCCCACCAGTAGCCCCATGTCCAGCAGACGAGGTCGCCAACTACCCCAACTCCCACCCACGGGGAAATCAGGAAGAAGTAAGTCGTATAGCATTCTTTACATTCCTTGTGCTGGTTTTCCTTGCAGTGTTGTGTGTGTTACTGTAACTCGGTTAGTGGTGTGTTTTTGAGGTATTTTGTCGGTGTTTTTCAGTTTGTATCATGATTTAGTGTTTATGTTGTGCTGTGATTGTTCTGAGTTGTTTTGAGGGCTTTAGTTTGACTGTTCTAACTGCCCTGTAAATGACTCTTTCTGGTTGGTTGAGAAGAAGTTCATTTGGTTAGGAACGTTTTTTGGTAGATAGGTGTAAGGTTTTCTCTATATTATATGGTTTGGATTTTGAAATATCTCGGTTTCTTTTCCGATCCCTCTCAGGAGATGGAGATGAAGTCACAGAGACTTGTGCAGGTCTGTAGCTGAATGTTTAGGGTTGGTCTTTCGATGGGGACGCGGACGCTGGCGCTGTTGTTGAGCCAAACCCCCTGACTCTGAAAGATTCAACCCGTCTGCAACAGCAGCGGGCTGGGCCTAGGGGTGGCTCAGCCCCCCTGGTCCTGGTGCTGTTGCAGCTTGTCTCTTTGTGTGGCGTTTGAGTTGCTCTCTAATGATGTCATCATGTTTGTGTTGTCTCAAAGTGGACTCTTTCCTTTATAAATGTATAATTTGCATATATATATATATATATACATACAGTATATCATTTTAGCAGTGGCTGGATAAAGTCCCTTTTTTGATATATATATATATATATATTATTAATTTGAAATGTATTAGACCGAGATAGATTGAAAATTCAACAAGCTATACTTGTTACTTGTTATATTTTCCAAATAATATGAGAGAGAAATATTGGTGAGTTTTGACCCTGTGACCCTGCTCGGTCAGATTTGTATCAAGGCATACACTTAAACCCTGAATTTTCTCAATTCTACTTCATCACACCACTCTCCAAATGGGCTTACTGGCGGTAACAACGTGTGTCACACTACAAGGGGAAGCGGTTGATGAAAAGTGACTAGCTTGCGGTTCTCTGTAGCCGATGCTGGGAATGAAAGAAAGGCTTGGCTTCTGTGGTGATGGGTGGGAGTAGTAGTCTATGGAAGCGAGAGAGAGAGAGAGAGAGAGAGAGAGAGAGAGAGAGAGAGAGAGAGAGAGAGAGAGAGAGAGAGAGAGAGAGAGAGAGAGAGAGAGAGAGAGAGAGAGAGAGAGAGAGAGAGAGAGAGAGAGAGAGAGAGAGAGAGAGAGAGAGAGAGAGAGAGAGAGAGAGAGAGAGAGAGAGAGAGAGAGAGAGAGAGAGAGAGAGAGAGAGAGAGAGAGAGAGAGAGAGAGAGAGAGAGAGAGAGAGAGAGAGAGTGATGGTGGGGGTGCCTCAAGCGGTATTGGAGGACATGTCAAAGCACTACGAGAAGTCCTCCATCATCGTCAGAGCCTATGAGTGCCCCCCCCCCCCCGCCCAGTCTGCCAGCCAACCCTCTCTGTCTCTGCCATCTCCCTCCTACTCCCCTCTCTCCCTCACCCTTCCTAGTCCACTGTCTTTCACGCACTTTCCCCTAGGCATTTTGTGTCCCTGTGCATCCCTCTATTCTCACGCCATCCCTCTTTCCTTCTCTTTTGGCCTCTCTTGTTCTGTCACCCTCCAACATCTTGTTTCAAGCCCCCCTCCTCTCTCGTTATATACATCTCTTTGTATGTGTCTCCCTCTCTCTTTCTCATTCTCTTTTATCCACTAATTTCCTCTCTTTTACCATTATTTACTTTTTTTTCTTTCCAATGTCTCTGTGTTGTCTCTCTGTTTCCTCCTGTCTTCCTCTGCTGGGGGGCTGCCAGTGCCAGTGTGTAGGCGGTGGTGGTGGTGGGGGGGGGGGTATATTGATCTGACCCTGTGCTGAAGCTCCCTCTGAGGCACTCTGTGCTAAACTGGACCTGCTGCCAGCGTTGCGTAATGCCAAGCGGCTCCATAGAACTACGTTGTTCTGTGCGCGTCGCTGATCGCCGTCGAAATAGATTTTTCGAATTTATAGCGTTGCGACACTCTTAGTTTTAGTGAGGGGGTTGCGACTTTGGTAGTTTGCCCCTCTGTATCTGTTTTCGCTGTACTTTGATGCTTAGCCATAAAACCAAGCAGGTCATATCTAATCAGCGCTGGTGTTATGTGACTGTCTCGACCCTTCAGTGGGAGCACAGGCAGAGCGAGACCCCGATGACCCTTCACCCCTAGAGGCTTCCCCGGGTCCACCAGGTGTGTGTGTGTGTGTGTGTGTGTGTGTGTGTGTGTGTGTGTGTGTGTGTGTGTGTGTGTGTGTGTGTGTTCTGTCAGGAACAGTTCTGGACCCTGTCGTGTCACCTTGTTAAGAAGCTTTGCCCTTGGCTAAACAGTCCAGCAGTGTTTGGGACTCCTTGTGTTTATCCCGACGGCAGAGTTTGCAACCTTTTTGGATAGATCCAGAAATAGGTTGCTTCATTTATGAAAGACTGTTCTTCATGTGTGTGTGTGAGTTTTTCTACCCTTCTTTTTGGTGTTGTGTGATGTGTTGTGCATTCACACCTAGCCTTGGAAGATTGGTGGCCAGGTTTTGTTGGCAGTCGACTGGAGTTCCCTGCTGCCGCCACTTCCTCCTGTCCCATCTGTGTGTGTGTGTGTGTGTGTGTGTGTGTGTGTGTGTGTGTCTGTCACATGCATGGACACAGTATGGCCATGTATTACTCAGCGTATCGTGGCAGTTCACACACCAGCAGATAGCTTTATTAGAACATGAGAGCTGCTTACATTGACTTGTATTGTGCCATGCTGGGAATTTTGTATTTTACATATAGTGTAGCTTTTTAACAATATAAATTTTCTCGATCTGTGTCCATATTTGCCATGTCAGTATTTATTGAACTAACCTGTTTTAACAAACTGCCAATGATGAAAGCTATTCAGAAAACCTTAACGGGACACATTGTATTTTATGAAAGTAATTTTTTTATGAGTCCAAACTGCTTTTTTTTGCAATATTGCGACATAAAGCGTTCCAGCTCTGCTGAAACACAGCACTACGGTTAGGGCTTTGGTGGGCGGTTTTTGTGTGTGCGTGTTTGTGTGTTTGTGTCTGATGGTGTGAATCATATTTCCACGATGTCATAAACTGCCATCTGTCTCCTACTATGGTCTGTTCAGGCGGAGAGGAGAAGCCCCAGGCGCCTCATGTAAATGGACGAAAAGGCAAGTCCCCTCCTGGCCGCGTGGCTGTGACACGGCTCTCCCTCTGTGACCCCCCCCCCCCCCCCCCCCCGCTCTGCACACGCACTCTGAACCTCAAACCACTCCACTAGCTTTACATAACTCTGAGGACATTCACTCTGACTTTTCCGATTTTCAATTGTTCAATTGGAAGGATCTTCTCCCAAACTTTGCTCAAGCTCGCGTGTCTCTTGTGCTCTTAAGAGGAGGAATCGAATGGCGCCTGTGAATGGGTTTGCTTCACCGGGACTTGGTTGGTGCCGTGTGTAGGGGTTGATACTAATGAGGCCTGAGAGATCTTTATGAAGCATCCCATTCCCAGTCCCCATTCCATCTCAAGCTCAGAGACGGGATAAGCTCTGCCTTTTAATTAAGGAAATGGGCAATCCATTTCTACGTCTCGAGTTTCCGTTGTCAAACCGCTCTGTCTCAAGTTTCAAGTTAGAAATAATTTCAATCAGCCCAGTCATATGATTGTCCATGTCCTTTTATCAAAGGACACAGCAGTTTAGTCTAAATACATTTAGTAAATGTAGCTTCATAAATTGGTTAAATTAATAGTACTTTAGGATATATTAATCTATCAAAATGTCTGAATGCGTGATTTTGGGATCATTTGCTTGATTTATCCTCTTCTAATCGTCATGTAAGTTTAAGGACTATTACCATTGTTGGCCAGCAGATGGCGCAAAGTTCACAATCTTTGGTAGGGAGCTGTCCTCCTAAGGAGTGCTGATCTCAGCAACCTATCTCTATTTGCGTTGCAGTTTTACATTATAGCACATTCAGATTCAGCGTCCTCTTTATAATACAGTACTTAGCCATAGCCATAAGAATGATAACGTTTAACTTATACAAATAGTGCGATTTCTAATTAGATTTAGATTCAAATTTGATTTCCCCCCTTGTTATACCAGTGCGTAACACACTCCACTTAAAACAAATACTAGGCTTGCAGATGCTCAGCTCTAGTGATCCAGATGAATTTATGTTAGCCACTATCAGCTCCAATACATGCCCATACACCAGCTGATCAGAAAGCTTGACACTCCGACGAGCCTTCCCCATGTCTCTGAAGGAACGTGTGCGTGTGTTTGCTGTGTGTTTCTCTGGCCTTTGTGTAGAGGTGACGTGGGAAGACCAGCAGAGAAGCCTAGACGGGACTCAGCTTCCCCATCAGACAGGTTGGTCTGGGAGTGGTCCTTTAACCGTCTGCTACTGTTCGGCCTATCACTGGCCAAGTTTGGCTTTAGCTCCGCCTCTCGGAGGACCCCTTCTCTGACCCCATTGGTCACTGCCAGGTTCACCACTGTCTCTCTGACCTTTGAGCTGACCTTTTACCTAATTTCTTTGTTGGTCTTGACCTTTTTTTTGTGATTTGCAGTTTGGCATGAGAGTGTGCTGGGTTTGCTCATAGTTCTTCTCTGGTTCTTTATTTCTGTTGCTTACTTGACTATTAAAATGTTTCAATCATTCTAAAGCAGAAAGCCCATCCGTTGGAAGGAATTTGTTAACTGTGAGATTGATTTTGAATGTGTATTAAAACAAAGATTTATTTTGGATCAAACCAACAGGATAATACCCTATATAGTTAGTTGTATGGAGTCAAAACTGGTATTTAGGAGAAATAAATCTGACCACTGTTATACATCTCAACTGTTCTGTTACTTTTTCCTCCCAGAGACAGTCTCCCGTGTTGGTTATAGATAGACATGCCACCGTGTGTTGCTAAGTGGATTACGTTGGACCATCTTCAGACACCGTCGTTTGCCCGCAGTCTTGACATGTTTCCATAGCAACACATCGTCTTCTATTGAAGAATTAGGTCTCAGCTATATTCAGCTGTTACATCGGAGGCTGTCTGACTGTACGGTCCTGATTCGACTTGCGAGGGTGTGTTGTTTCAACAGGAAATGGCACAACTCTCATTTGACCATGAATTTAGTTCAATCAAAATGTGACTGACAGCAGCCACTCCATAAACCATAACCTGCATTTTTAGGGCATAATAATTCAAATGCATACTGTTCAAAATAGAGTTCTCAGAATGGATGACTAAAAATAGCTTATTGTTAAGGTGTGTGACCAGTAAGCTTTCAATAACGTACCGACACTGAAAGGCATTTCCAGCTTTCCTTGGTGGTGTTTGGTTTCAGTAAAGTGCTTTGTAATGAGGCCCAATGCTTAGTCAGTGTGTGAGTCAGTCAGTCAGTCAGTCATTGGACGTGTGGCTCCAGCAGCTTAAGAGAACATGGCTGGAATGTGTATGACTGTGACCGGTGTGTACGCTGCCTGACACGACCAGCTCTGGCACAGCTGTACTTTCCCAACCCTGTGTATGTGCTTGTGTGCGCGAGTCTGTGACTGCGAGTCGATGAATGCCAGTCCTGTGTGCACGTGGTTTGTCACTGCAGTTTGTGTTTAATTGTGTTTTTGCGAGTTCCTCCCGTCACAATGAGAGACGCACAGAACAGCCAAAACGTCTGGGGGTAAGATTTGACTGCCCCGTCAGGGAGGGATTACTCGAGGTGTGCACTCCAGTAAAAAGGCTGACAGAAGAGGTCTATGACAGTCAATGGTGCATTTTCACCGGGTTCTGTCGATGTGTGTTTGTGAGGTCCATGGAGAAGATGCTGGCTGGTGCGGGCTGAAATGTGTCCTGTGTTTCTGGTGCAGCTAACGATGTCGCGTGACTTTTTGGTGCAGTGCACGGCATTCCGATGCTCTCCCTCTGTTGGGCGACGGGGTTCCAAGCCGCTAACAGTTCAACTTTGAAAGCCGGCTATTATTAGCAGCACATGTCCACCATTTGATCTTGATCATTCTTCTCAGGGTGATTGAACACCGCGTCACCGAATCCTCTTTGTTAAATCTTTATTTGGGAGCACCCCGATTCTTAGTGCTGGCATGCTTTAATGTGACCAGACAAAATGCGTTCATCGTGTACAGCGTGGGGAAAATATGTCAGTATCCCAATTCAGAAGGGATGTATAATATTGCGTTCAACGATTCAGCCGGAAAGACAATCTACGTTGATAAAAGCGTGTCTATAGAAAAGCACTCGTCTCCGTGGACGATCGTTTCACTTTGCCATTAGGGGACGTGAGCTGGCACAATGCAATCAGAGCCAAACGTCTGCGGCTGTCCTTTCTAAGACTGCGTTATTCCACCTAATGGGTTCCTCACTGAGCCGACATCCAGCCGCTGTTAACGCTCGATGGTGAATGAAGTCTGGTTGTTGGATGTACGTAGGAGGGAAAGTGGGTCTTGTTTTCTCTCTCTCAAACGATTTGGTTCGCTTTTTCCCCCCTGCGTTTTGATACTTTCTGATACGTGTGGTAAGAGGGTTGAATGGCGAGGGAGGAATGTGGAGCCTCGCGTGGAGCGGTGGACGTGAGTGTGCTAGTCCTGCTCGTGTCGAGAGGTTTGTTTGTTTTCACCCGTTCCTTTTTCGCTCTCCTCCCCTTATCTTACACTCGGCCGGGCTGGGTTGTCTGAAGCGACTTGCACCCGGGTGAGACCAGGGAGGCTGTGTTCTGCTAGATCAAACGCGCGCAGCAGGAGCATGATTAACGATAGCCTCATCAAAGCACAGCTCATCAACTTTCGAGAGAAAAGAAAAGAGAAAGGGAGATAAAGAGAGAGGGAGAGAGATAGCCCCTCAGCATATTCCAGCCGGCGTGTTTTAAGCCCAGAGTCCGAGCAGGGATATGAGTCTGGCGTGGGGGGAAATGGCTAATTGGAGGCCAACCGTGACCGCCGAGACTAGTCTGTCACAACAATGTTGCATAATATCAACTCATGGGTATTGACTGTGTGTGTGTGCGTCTGTTTGTGTATGTGTATGTGTATGTGTGCGTGTGTGTGTACGTGTTGAAGCTTCTGGCAAAAGCAAGGTTACTTTGGGAAGGTTTGTGTGGACTATGGCACCGCGACTCCTGGTGTCAAACCGACGCGTTCCGTCTTGTCCGTCTGTGTGTGTTGTCTTCTTCCAGGCTGTCTCTCCTCAGCGGACCCAAAGTGAAGTGGCTGTCCTTCTGCCTTTCTCTCCTCCCTCTCCCCACCCCTCGAAAGGTTTTGAAGGGGCCCTCAAATGAACACCAGTCACATAATCAACTCGTTTTGAAATCTCCTCGCTCACGGAGACATCGGCGCGGACTAATTGCCGATGACTCGAGTGTGGAAGCACACAAAGAGCCACCCGTCCGCATGCATACCAGAAGCTAAGTGGCGCACCTGAATTTCGGTTCGGCAGCGACAAAAGCAATTTGAGATTTGAGATTGCATTTTTTTGGGGGGAGGGTGTATTTTGAAAGAGCGTAGGAATTGCAATGAGTTGGTCGTGTGACTGCAGTGGGCCTTTGAAGCGCCTTGCGTTTGGTCCGGTGCGCTTCTCTCTCCTCCTCTTCCTCCCATTAACATTCCTTTGCAGTTTCAGCTCTGTCGCTCCCTCTCTCTCTCTCTCTCTCTCTTCCTCCCGTCAGAGCAGTGAGCCTCACGTCTCCCCGCTCCAGTAACACGTTAGCCTCTGCTCCAGTCCCCCGCGGCCCGCCTTTCCTGTCTGTGCTCCTGTTGTGCCCATGGCGACGTTTGTGTGGACTTGGTGTATCGTACTCTTTTCTTTTCTGTGATTGTTCTCGTATTTGTTGTGCTTATTGTTGTGTTGCTGTTGTTGTTTTGTTGTTGTTGTTGTTGTTGTTGTTGTTGTGTTCCCCCCTCTCCCCATCCCCTCCATCTTGTCTTTCTCCTCACTCTGACCCCCCTTCTATCTGTTTGGTGCCCACGCTGACGCCCGCCTACCCCACCCCCCCCTCCCTTCCATCTCTGACCCCCTGTGCCCAACATACAACCCCCCCCCCCCCCCGCACCCCCTTCCCGAGTATCCTCTCACTCCCATCTCCTCTGTCTGTGTCTGTTGTCCATTGTGTGGTGACCCCAGAAGACACGGACTCACCAGAACGGACCAGCTCAGGTCTGTCCCTTCTCCTTGTTCTGCTGCTGGACTTTCCTTCCTCCTCTCCTCTCCTCTTCGCTACCTCCTCCTCTCCTCCATGCCCTTTCCTTTCTTTTTCTTCTTCATCTCTTTCTCGTCTGCTGAGCTCCATTTTTGTTGTTCCTGCTGACTTAGCTCCACCCTCTGTTGGATGTGCTTCCTGGCTTCTTTGTTTGCTTTAGGTTTTTATTCTTGTTTATTTATGTTGTGCATAGGTTTGTGTGCTTAGATGTGTGCATGGCCATTTTTTTCCAAATATTATGTTCTATAGCTTTAGAGAGACACAGACAACAGAACAAACCGTCTGATATGTTTTAATCAAAAATATAAATATACAAATTGATTGAAATCTGTTTACCCATAACACAGACAATTCAAATATTTACACAATATCTGACTAAATTCCTCATACTAAGTCAGATATATTTCACTTCCTGCATCTACTGGAGAGTAAGTACAAATTGTGAAGATACCGGCAAGCTTGCTGTCTTAAAGACTTAAAGTTGCCATGAAATTAAATGAAATGTCTGCCTGACATTACACGTGAAATTCCTTTGTATCGACAGAATTTCACTTTGGCTCACCTATTGTTTGTGGGCGTCTCTTCATCTCTCTGTGTGTTTTTAATTTCTCCCATGCCTGTACGTGCGTCTCATTCTCCCTCGCTCCACTGCCACAATGTGACCCAAAGTAGACAGAGAGAGAGCGGCTCCAGAGAACGGAGACACAGGTAGGAGAGTGGGGTGAACGCTTGAGGGTGATTTGAGGGTGACCCCTTTTGAAGTTCTCACTCTGTTGCACATGGGCTTGACTCGCCATGGCACTCTGAAATGTGGAACACCACTTGTCCTTTCCCCAAGGCTTTTGGACTGGGCCTTGGAACGGTCAATTATTCAAACCTCCCACCAAAACAGAAAATGAAGTCACAGTGCGAGGGTTATGTGAGGACTGAAGTGACATGTCTTTGAGCACTAGCTGTAGGCTGATCTTCTAGACTGGAAACAGGAATATTTTCTACGTAGTAGTTGCTCTGGGGGTTTTCCCTTTGCATGTGGTCAGTTGTGTGGCCGTTGTTTCTTGTTGGGATGTTTTCACCAGTGATCACAGGACACATTCTGGTGGCTTGTCGTGTTGGGTGTGGACACTGCATGCTACACACATAGCGTACACCAGCACTCACGTGGCCAGCAGACAATTCAATGGAGGTGGATGATTGCAAGAGATTTGATGCTGTGACCTTGCAATTGAGTAATTTTCTGTTGATATTTTCTGGATGGATTTGTGGTTTTTCTTTTCAGCACAATTTGCCCGAGACGTTTAGAGAAAATTCTCTAAGGACTCTCGCTCTACGCAGTGAAACGTTAATCAACAGATACACAGTTAACATTTCTGGGAATTGAGAACACCATAGTGTATTTTATTATGGTGTAAAATACCGTAAAAAAACCTGCCACCAGTTTTTGTGCTACCGCCACCAAATGAAAAACAACGTTTTTCTCAATTGAAAGGGTTCAAATCCCTACATGGAAAGACTACTAGTGTGCCCTTGAGCAAGGCACTGAACCCTAAATTGCTCCAGGGGGACTGTCTCTGTAATCTCATTGTAAGTTTGGACTAAAGCGTCTGCTAAATGACGATACGTGTGCATCACTCAGAGTACAAATTGGGAAGGAGTAAGAATGTAGCCAGATGAGCTGTGTGTGCTGTCATCATGATGTCTGTCCCTGTCACAGCCTAACCCATAGTCCATAGGCCCACCTTAGCCTGCCTTACCGTGTCTGTCCCTCCATCAGCCTCTCGGCCTATTCCCACCGCAGTGCTAACTCACACCCATACCGGACTAGCCCCGATTTAGTCCTGTTCACTCACACAGCAGTAACAGGCTGGACGGGTTAGATCCGGGGGTGAGTATGCTGCCGCAGTGGGATGGCGCCGTGGCCCCGTGTGAGAGGGCTCCACTCTGACCACAGGCTGCTCTGCCCCCCCCAGGTGCCATGGACGTGGAGGAGAGGACCAGGCAGATGAAGCTGAAGATGAACAAGTACAAGCAAGGGGGCGGCTCCGACTCCCGACTGGAGCAGGACTACCAGGCCAAGGTGACTAGTATTCCACCCCTCACACACAGAACACACACACACCCCCCTCACACACACCTGCACACGCGTACTTAACCAAGCCACAGGCATGTTGTGCTCCAGCAAATCGACGTGGTCGTTGTCTCGCATGCAAGCACACACTCAAGTGTAAGGCGCGCGTAAAGAAATACCTGTGCGTTTCACGCGCACACACACACACACACACACACACACAGACATGTCACCAACACACCATCTCACTGCCATAAAGCCACGCGGCTTCGCACAGCCCCAGCAAAACAGGTTCAAAGGTCGGCGCTGCTCTTGAATAATACGATGCTGATTTACTGCCTCGGCCATATAAACGTGGGCCAAGAATGTGGCAGTGTCTGTCCAGCATGAGTGCAGGCAGACGCAGCGTGTGTTTACTCTGTGGAGAGTCTGGGGGCTTAGGCCTGGAGCTGGAGCCTGAGCCAAGCCTTATAAGACAAAGGGGTGTCCGTTCCTGTTGGCCTGCCTTTTAAGTATTTGCTATGATAACTACTATCGCTCCCGGGAGAAGCCCAGGCTGCTCTATATAAAGCAAAGTAGAGATGCATCAGTTGTCAGCCGTTTCTCTGGAAAGTTTGCTTTGATCTATTAGTGCCATAGAGAGATATGTATCGCAGAGGTAAGGATTATTATAGTGTTGTTTTTATGATATCCCCTTTTGTGGACAATATCCTCATCTTTTAAAACCCTGTTTGTTTAAAGCAGAATGGGAGAGGTTTACCTAAACCTTGGAAAAAGCTGCTCCATGCCACTATTCATAATAATAATATTTAAAAAATATAAATACATGTCTCTTTTAGCTCCAGATATGTCCCCTTTTCATGATGAGTTGTTGAAGTTAAAGAAGGACTTAGTCTGTTCCTTTTCTTGCAAACCCTTTAATCCCCCCCGGTGTTCCCTAGCGGACATTTTCTTTACCTCTCGTCGTCCTCCAAGAACTTCCCTCTAAATGAGTTCACGTTCATCAGCCTTACTATGAAGGATGCATGTGTTTTGAAGGGAGAAATTGTCCATCGAAAGACAAATGGTAACTTTTTTTTATTCGTTTTTGGCCACAACCAAGCCTATGCTCTTTGATCTAGTGCTGTCCTGTAGTTTAGGATTCCTTTGATCAGTGCACCCTTCTTATGAATTTAGAACAGACATATTTAGCTTGCAGCGTGTATTAGTTTTGCCTCAAGCGTCCATAAATTGTTTATCTTACAATTTTTTAAAACGAGGTAACACACACTGCATCACGCAGAAATACCAGTTGAGCACTTGTTTTTTGACGAACGGGCTGTTAACTTCTTGTGTCCTGCGTGTTTCCCTCCCCAGCGTTCGGGGAGAGATCCTCGGGGCTCGGACAACCTGTCGGCCAAGTCGTCGGACAGTGATGTAAGCGACGTGTCCGCTGTGTCGAGAACCAGTAGTGCCTCTCGGTTCAGCAGCACGAGCTACATGTCTGTCCAATCAGAGAGGCCGCAGGGCAACCGCAAAATCCGGTAGGCTATTTCACACACTAAGGCGGGCACAGCATTTAAACCTGGCCTTACGTGAGATGCTGTCAGATATGGGCAAATCCTCTATGCATGTGACTGAGGTTGCCATGTTCTGGACTTTTCCTAACTTTGAAAAATCCTGTATTTGGTTGAACTGAGATGGAAATGCATCCCCTAGTACTGTTTTATTTCCCCTCCGGTCATGTGAGTTCAGGTTTAACTCTTTCTATGGACTACTGGAGCTAAATGTTTGAACTCTACTACTTTTGCCTGGAGGATTCGTCCATATCTGGCAACATACCTTGTGCTATATTGTACCTTGTCTAGGTTGTCTCATGTTAAAACAGAGGTGTGATATTTGCATGGCTTTTTCATTGTATGTCTGCACTCTTTAGTTTCTGAACGTGTTTTCTACTTTTCTCTACTTTGGCGACTTCAACACCGTCATCTATTCTGTGTGTCACGCTAATTCACTTTTATCAATGGTTTCCTTTCTGCTTTGCATGTGCTGCGCTTGCGTTTCTGTCACACCCTCAGCCAATTAAGATCAAGGAGCCAATCACGGGAGGGGGACGAGCATTTAGGGGAGGTGCTGGAGGAGGAGGAAACGGGAGGTGGGGGAAGAGAGGAGGGAGAAGTCAGGAGGGGTAAAGGGAGAGAAGGAGAAGGAGTGCAGGGAGGAGGAGGAGGAGGAGGAGGAGGGGGAGGAGGAGGTGGGCAGCAGAAAGACTCAGGGGGCAAGTCAGACAGGCAGAAGGAGCAGAAGGAGGAGGTGGTGAAGGAGGATGAAGAGGACGCGCTCCAGAGGAGGTTCTCAGAGACTGACCTCAGGTAAAGCACACAGTGACCCCCCCCCCCCCCCCCCCCCCCAGCCCCAAAGCCCGCCCACTGTCCTCTGTGGTGCCCAGCAGCCCCGTGCAGTGACTCCCCTCTCCAGCCCAAACTAACAGCAGGCTGACAGCCTGCAACCGCACCCCCTCTCTACCCCGCTTAACCAATAGCAGGCACGTGGAGCCCTAAACGTGACCCACACCTTCCCCCACTCGACCCCAAGCTAAACAGGACTGACCTTGAGTGCAGACATTAGGCCTGTTTCGTTAACAGAATGTGACTACCGTGGTTGGGCCACTAAGAGAAGGAATGGTGAAGTAGTCAGTACAGTTGTAGCCCTTGTAATGCTTATCTGAAAGAAATCCTATGCGTCTGTTTCCTGTAATACCCATTAACAGTGGAGTGGCGACGTGTAAGCCTTCTCTTTATACATCACCAGAGCCCTATAGGGAAATAATTCCAGGTATTCCCTGAAGCTACAGCTACTTTCAGGGAATTATGTTTTTTGCAGCACTACCCTTTTCCTATGAACTAGATCTTAACTCGTTGCCAAGCTACATTATCTACTGAGCGTCAGGAAGCGTTCTGGAGGAAGAGTAGTAGTCTGAGCGTTCTGTAATGGCAGTGCCCCAATTCTTTCAGCATATCTCTGGGGTCCCCTTGACTACATCCAAGCACCCCAAACAGGACAGTGATATGTTGCTCTTGTAGCCTCTGAAGTGATTTAATTGGGCAGTTAGTCATGTTTGCATGTTGCATCCAACGTGGTGGAGTCTTGTCTTTTTGATATATGTTCTGTATGTGGCCTGCCTTTTTTTTGACACCATTTTCAGGTAGCTGGTAGTAGGTAGCAAGTGTTATTTCACGTGGCTTCCAAGTGTCCTCTTTCACACAGAAATGATAAGTATGTCACGCGCAAATTGAAGAACTAATTGATTTGGACCCCCTGGGTTCTCAGCAGGCTGAAAGATTAGAAAAGGCCATTTAATAAGATGGTATCAGTCTTACATTTCGTTCACAGCAGGGCCTAAGTGCTTCTTACCAGCCGTAGTGCTGACTATTGTTATTTTGGCCCTGAACGAAAAACACATCAAGCTAAAAGCCTAAACGGTCTTATGTAGATTTCATATCTTATTACCACCGAGCCTACCTGTGTCTGGACATATTCAATCAATGTATCTCATTACACTGATGGAGATTGCAGTAATATTTACGTGCGTATAAACATTTGCAGAGCATGCAGATACACGCATGAATAGGTAGGAGTAAATCCACGTAGATAAAAAGGGACAATATTATAATCCAGTATATTACCGTCTCCGTTTACAACGTGTTTACGCTGGCCTTATCAGGCTGCTGTTTGTTGCCGTATCAATGCTTGTGTTTTTGCTGCTCAGTGTTTCAATGGTATAAGCTATGATCTGTCCGTCCGTCTGTCTGTATGCCTCTGTCAGTCTCTAGCTCTGTTTACCTGCGTTCCCCGTCCACCGTGCATAGGTCCCAAACACTCTTCAACCGCCATGCTTCTTCCCCACTACCCTGACTGTAAGCATGCCCACTGCTTGGCGCTCTGCAATCAATCACCAGCACTTTGCTTTCCGACTTTACAGTGTACAAAGTAAATAATGTCAGCGCTTCCATCACGCCACGTGTGCAATTGTACCCACACTGTGGACGTCCTCGTTCACTCTTACGCCACAACACACATTCAGTGGAGAGTGTCTATTAAAGAGAAGGTTCGTCCAGGCAATGGCTTCAACATAACAGTGGCAGACCTCCCAGCATAGAGCCGACCTTTGCTCCACTTATTCTTATTGGGGTGGGGTGGGGTGGGGTGGGGGGGGGGGGGGGGTTGCAGTTCACTGACACTGGTGCTGTTGATCATGGTCATTAATGATCCCTCGCTAGGTGGTGAAAGCCTGTTTGCCATGTCGCTAATGCTCACAGCCCCTCCAGTGACGCCAGACCAGCGCCGTACAGTCAATGGGTCCTGGGGCCTGAACCAAAGCACATATAGTGGAGTGTTGACCAGCCTGCTCCACGCGCTTCTCCCCACATCGCTGTGCGGTTCAAGGCGCTGGCCTTGCAGACGACGCCGTGTATTTCAGGGGGAGGTATCGAGGCAGCAAATCTCCGCCGCACAAATCAGGAAATGATCCCTGACAGAAGGAGTAGAGAGGAGTGGAGAGGCTTTTCCGCCTGATTAGCCCGGCAGTATGATAAGGCCTTCTGCCGGCATGGTTATGTAAGTGAATGACGACGGCACACGACCAGTCGACGGCACTGCCGTTTTTGAGCGCATTTACTCGAACCTCCGCCAGGAAGACAAAGGAACCCGATCCAGAGTCCGTCCACAGACGGATGTGGAAATGTTCGTTTCAGGTGCAGTGTTGTCCTGCCTCATCTTAGTTTATGGGTGGCAGCAGCAGCACGTGATAGCCCATATCCAGTTCGCAGACGTGTATTCTGAACAGTCACTAGAAGTGAGGAGCTATGACGTATTAGCTATGCTGAGATAGTTTAAAGGACTTAAAGGGTGGGCTCAGAGTACACACGTGCATACACACACAGACATGATAAAACCTACAGTAATACAATAAGGACCGATACACACACCAGTACAGCGATAGACCCAACCACTCACACACGCATGCACACACAACTTTAATGCTACGGTGCCCTGTAGGTGGTCTGCGTGGGATAAGAAGCTTTCCATCAGTATCTTTTTAATGCCCCCGTCCCACCTCCATTGCCCTCCCACATAACCTCCTTGAGCCACTGGACTGTACTATAGTTACCTTTGTAACCGAAGCAGTCATGGGAGGCAGAGCAAAGAACAGTGGTGTGAAGGACAGGGTTGGACCGGTAACTGGACAGGAAAGGAGGCAGGACAGTTTAGTGTGCTCACGCTGTATCTTTGTATGTTTGACGGAGCCGTTCCGGGAGAACGGCGAAATGACGAAACGAGCGTTAGCTCGGTTTACACAGTGGGATTCTGTTTGCTTACATTTTGCTCCGGCTCAAATGTGTTTGAACACCCCAGTCATTTCACTTTTGGAGTTGTCGCCCTGTCTGCTGCGCCCATGCAAACAGGAGCGTATATACGCACACGCAGTCGCTATCTGACCGGGGGCACAGTTGCCATGGAAACCCGTTCCTTCTGCCTCACCTCAATTTGAGATGGGAGAGAGGACTCGTTGTCCTCTCAGTCAGACGATCTAGAGCAGCGGTCGAGGGAAGTTTGTTGGCTTAAAATCCTCCCACCCGCGACATTTGTGAAAAATCACATAATTTAAAAAAACATATATAATTATAATATTCAATGTGTTAGCTTAGTTTCTTTTTTTGACGAATAGTTATTTGGAAGCGCTGGTGAACTCATTTATCATACTATACTAACAGAATAATAAAGTGTTCGAACTTACTGCAATACTATTGTAAGGTCTCCTTGCAGGTAATAATTTGATTTCAGCTCCCCGTCTATAGCAGCCTATATTAAACATATAGGCCGACACACCGAAGTAAAAACCCCGTTCTCAATCCTCACAGGGACATAACTAACCCCAATCTGTCGGCAATGTGACCAGACACCAGATAGTATACCTGGTATGCTGTGTGTGCCTTGGGAACATCTTGGCCAAGATGAAAATGCACAGAGAGCGCAATTTGCTTGGCAAGGAACATTGTGTACGGGCTGAGGGTGAAATCGGAAATCCCCCCGAGAGGCTGTCTGTGTTCCAGGCAGGCAGAGATTCACCGTAGGGACCGAGTGGAAAAGCTAGGAGGCCGTCAGGAGAGGGAGAGTGCAGGAGCTGGCACCAGAGGAAGAGGAGGACGATGCATATGTACGTTCATTTAGCCAAGGGGAGAACGGGAGAGAAGGATGATGGAACAATCTTGGACACGTACAGAAGGACATGGAGGCTGAGGGACATAAACGACGAAAGAGGATAGGTTGATAACGTGACATTTAAAACGGCACATTGCAAATCTCCTTTGTGTAGTCAATGCTCTCCGTAAAATCCTAACATGTGAAATAGCCAGCTAAACCCCCAATAGACACACACACACACATAGCGTATGCATACCATAGTTTACAAAGCTGTGATCCACCAGGGCATCTGAAACGTATTCACAGACGGTTGTTTCTACTATATATATATAGGCCGTGATAACGTAGCACAGCCACCTTCCCCTGTCACCCTGCTCCAGCCCGGCATGTGAAACAGACAGAGGTGCCCCCATTCTGATGCTGCTCAAAGGGAATACCAAAGAATGTCACCACAGACCCCAGCTGGGTCTTGTCGTGTTGCGGCTCCGTTTGAAGTCTGCCGCCCTTCAAAGGCCGCAGAAAGAGGTGCATTAACCGATCAAAGAGACTAATCCCCTCCCCATCAATAAGCCTTCGATATTTACGTGTCAAAGCGTTCCCTGATGCAGGGCAGAGACCACTGGCTGCCGTAAGCAACAGACTCGGAACAGCTGACAGACGAGGTGGGGGTACTTTAACGGGCCATCTGGGTTATTGCAGCTGTCAACACCCCCGCTCGGCCGTACGCCAACCCGAACCGCTGTTGCTTTTTCAAACGCACATCTCCAGCCCTCAAGGGTTAACGTCGTGCCAACGCTGGCAGTCCAAACAACTACTACATTAAGGACTTTGACAAGAACAATATGAGGGAGACGATACACAGGATTAGGGTCGTGGTGGCTTAATCCAGAGTTATGGTCCTTGAAGCCGTGGAGGAGAGGTGAGGGGGATAACACGCCGGTGATGGCTGATCAGCGCCGCACCTCGGGGGCTTGTCCCGTGGACGTTACCTCTCGTAATGAATGTGACAGCAGAGGGCCTGCGGGGGAAGCCTGCCAACAGCTCACCTGCCCCCTGCCAAAACACTCCCTCCTAATGAGTCCATTAACAGGAGGGAGCTCTGTCTCTCTCTCCCTCTCTCTCTATCTCTCTCTCTCTGTCTCGCTCTCACTCTCACTCTTTCTCTGTCTTTGTCTATCTCACTGTCTCTCTCACTCTCTCCTTCTATCACTCTCTCAATCTCTCTCTCTCGCCCTCTCTCTCTCTCTAACACTCTCTCTCTCTCTCTCTCTCTCTGTCTGTCTCTCTTGCTCTCTGTCTCTCTCTGTCCTAATTAGTTTATGAGATTCAGCTTAGTAGCTTGGAACAAACTCAAAGACAGGAGGAAGCATTGACGCAGTATGCACAGTCAAAACGACATTGCTCCTTCGTCTGAATTCTAAGGGAGAGTCAAATATGATGTGAATAAGGGGACCTAAGTGGAGATCCTAATTGAACTAATTGAAGGAACGCTATCGTCAAAGTGCATCGATTCTCCTGCACTCGAATCAGCGTGTCTTTCCCTAAATTGCCTTTATAAGACACTGGAGCAGTGTCCTCGGGGTGATCTCGCTGTGGCCATTCTGCTCATTAGGAGCCGCTCGTCTCTGAGACTTCCTCTTAATGAGTTCATTTGGGCAGTGACCTATTTTTGTCCCAGCCGCGGCGTAGGAGGAGAGTGTCGCCACGTCTGAAAAGTTCCGTCGCCGCGTGATCTGGAGCGGTGTGAAGCCAATCCACCGGTTACATACTAGGGGCGACGCTGCAGCCCGTTCCATTAGGAAGTCTTAGGAGTGGGTCTCAGGGGAACGGTGATCTCGAACAATCGATGCTATAATTAACTACGTAGAGGGGGAGGCTGAGCTGTGGAGACCATGAAGCGCTGTAAGCAAGGGTGTTATCAGCTTTACAAGCTTCTCATGGGGTTGGCCAAGCAACAGGAAGATGGCACCGGCTTTCTTTCGTGTAGCCATGGCAACACAACTGGACGCAATTGTGTCTGACGTCTCTCAATATCCTATATTCAAATGAGCTACATAGCAAGAGGAACATAAATATAGGTGTAGTATATATAGACTCGTCTAATGCACGGTGGATCTGTAGGGACACATGGGCCTTGCTCTCACCCTAAACGTCTCTGTACCTTCAGTCACGAGCACCTGTACCTGAACCCTGTCCTTCTCTCCTTCTCCCCACATCCACTCTCCTGTCTCCTCTCTTCTTCACCACTGTCCTGGATGCTCTCATCTCCTCTCTTTTCTCCTGTCTCCTGTTTCCTGTATTCTTCTCTCCTCTCCTCTTCTCTTCTTTTCTCTCCTCTCCTCTCCTTCACCTGTCCTTGCCTCCCCCTCTGTTTGATGGCGGCTGGCTGACAGTGACTTTACATCCAAAATGAAAAACAGGCAGATGGGCACGTCGGGCGGCAGCATCAACATGACAAAGAGCACAAGCGTGAGCGGCGACATGTACAGCCTGGAGAAGACGGACGGCAGCCAGTCGGACACGGGCGTGGGCATGGGCGGAGCCGAGGAGAAGAAGCGGCGCTCCAGCATCGGTGCCAAAATGCAGGCCATCGTGGGCATATCGCGGAAGAGCCGGAGCACCTCGCAGCTCAGCCAAACAGGTAAACCTTAACCCCCCCCGGATTCGCCATTCAGAACTGTCACTCACTCACTCCCCGTTTCCTGTTGGTCTTGCGTGTGGTGTCCTTGTTCTAACGCCGCTGCTCTCTCTCTCTCTTTCCCGGTTGATTTCGTCTTGCAGGCGTTGTCTGCCTGGTCCGAAGCCCTCTGCGTGGACACGGAGCCAGGGCTTCCGGGCTTTTCTGACGTCCTCTACAGTCTCACCTTGTGTCTGTTTCTCCTAGATTCTGGGACCCCTTGCAGTGTTTCCTTTTGCATTTTCTCTTGTGCTTCATGGTTTCAGGTTGTTGGAGCGGCTGATCTGCGCTCTGCAGATCTCTTATGACTTTAAATCGTTGAGGTGGACGAGTTTGAGTGAGATGTAACCTGCTGTCCCATGCAAATGGCTGTTTACTTCAAAGTCCTCTCTCTGGGTTAATCCCAACATGTCCTGGGTGTTTGAGTGTGAGGCGTGCGTTTCCGTATTTGTTGACGTGCACGTGTAGCGTGCACGTGAACGTGTGTGCTGTGGTGTGTGAAAGAGAGAGCGCCTAACCGTGGGACCGTGACGTAAACGCACCCGATAACCCTAACCGCATACAGCCAGCCTCCCTCATCAGCCCGTCGCATCGACAGAACAGGGAACAAGGCAATTGTCCTCTCCTGAGAAAACGATTCACCCCCGGTGGGCGCACAATAACAAATCTATACCGCGTTCGCTCTACACTATGAACGCTCCATTCCCCTTCCACACAGCGGAGTCACGACCGTCGTCAACGTTTTAAGGTAAACTGGGTTGTCCGGGAACGGCGGCTCAGCGGGAGGCGTGCGGACAGATTGAGGCCTCGCGAGTGCCAATCCGGAGGTCACGCGCAAGCCGACCGTTGCCACGGCCGTGCCGATTTGCCGTCTCCGGAAGGTCAGCCTTTTCTCTGCCTTAACGGCCACGGCGTTCCCTTCATCACGGGGCCCATCATCACATCTATCTGTCGGTGCAGGGAGATGGACTCGCCGAGGGATGAATGGAGTGATAAGGTGTGGGGAGTGGGATGGTTGGGGGGTGGGGGGGTATGCTCACCCTCTCAGTGCTTGATGCCAAAACACACAGGCCCCAGTCTTGTCTCGCTGAACTGTTTTGATTATGTGTATAATGTTGGTGGACGAGTCAATACAAAATGTGGTGTTTCTCAGGGTTCAGACTCAAGTTGGCTGCCAAAAAGGAAACATATTTAGAAATTTCTTTTTGATCACTTCAGATGACTTTGATGAAATTGAGTGTGGCTGCTGGTTGCCAAGATTTTATTTTGAAATATCCTTTCAGCACAAGTGTACACGCACACAGACACACACACACACACACACGAGCACGCTGTCTCCGTCTCAGAAAGCCTAAACCTCTAAAAGCATATCAATATTTCATTCAGTGCTTTTAGGTGCATCAGTGGGAGAATGTGTGCGTGTGTGTGTATGTGTGTGGGTGTGTCTTTGTCTATCTGTCTGTCTGCCTCACAAATCCCTGTCCTATTTCTGAACCAATAGAAAAGCTGCCAAGTTTTCCCTCCGCACCAATTGTCCGCTCTTTGGCCTACTTTGTTGAGCTCCCTGCCAGAGTGCCTGCCTGTAAACCTGAAAGGTGCATTCAAAGAATGGATGAATTCACAAGGTGACTCCAGGTTCTTCCTTTCACATGCAAGCAAATAGGCAGTGGGGAGTTTTATTTGGAGGGACAGACTAATCAGCCAAACAAGGTCAAACTATCTTTGACTCAACATTTTTTTTTGTCAGAGTGATGACGGGGAGGGTTGAAGGTGGTTACTCGTCAGCCATGTGCTCTCCTCTCACATGCACAGTTGCCTCTGCCGCTTTTTCCTGTGCTTATCTTCCAAGTCAGTGGTTGGGTACTGTCGGTGGGGTTCAATCTGAAAAGTCTGCCATGTTGGAAGAGTCTGTTAAATGTGTTTGGCTTTGGGGCCTCTCCGTGCAGTTTGGGATTGCGCTGGGAGCTCATTAGATGAAATATGCGGCGGTGACATAACGGCAAGGTTGGAAAGTGTGTTAGCTTAGCACAGAGGCCTCGTTAATCACTGGATGCGGCACCACGGCAGTCTATTAGACGAGCCGGCCCATATGTGCGCGTGCGGCATGCGTGTGCCGGGCGTGTGTTTCATGTGCGGGCGGGGTCTTCATCCATATGGCTAGACCCAGGAGACTAAGTCAGACCAGCGGGTTGAGTTATAGCGCTCGATTGTCTTCCACGCCACTCAGTGGTCTTCAGATCCCCGCAAATTTGATTACAGCCCCACTAGAGCATCCTCCCAGTCCCCCTGTCCGTCCCCCCTCCCGCATAAAAGTGCTGTTGCAGCACGGAGGGTACAGCGACGCCTCCAATCCTGCATGCCCATTGGATTCTATTAAAGAACGTGATGCGTTATTTAGCGTTCGTTTCCTTGTCTTCTATACCGTGTGGTAAAAAATCTTATGGAATGAGACTCGTTTCAAACTGGACATCTTGGGACGTCCCCTGCTGGTGACGCTGTACGACACACACACACATCCCCCTGACAGCCTGTCATAACGACTGTGCTGATGAGGACGGGGTCAGCACCATCCCAGTGTTCTCCTGCTGTTCCCCGTACCCCTGTCGCCATCACAGAGCATCGGCAACGTGCCCATGTTTCATTTCTGCTCTCCATTATGACTTTTTTTGTGGTTATGTCAGTAAATGCTTTCAGCCAGGCTTGGTTCATTGGCTCATTATGGGGAGATACATGTAGAGAGTGTGAACGAGGGAGAAAGAGAGAGTGTGAAAGAGAGAGAGAGAGAGAAATAATTTCTCTTAAAACCATCAAGGCACCATGGGCCCTTTCAAATTGGCTTGGCCGTTCCATTTCCATGTCTTAATGTCCTTTTGCGACGGAGGCCGAGCTTCTTCCCGGAACTATCGATTAGCACCCCGCGCTGCAGCCCCAGCCTCTTTCCACGTGATAACGGCCGAGGTGTGTGAAGGTCCCGTCGATGGAGGAAATGGGTCGTGCCCACCTCTAACAGGCAGCCTGCCGTGATGGTCCACTTGGAGGACGTGGCTAATTCCGTCTGTCTCCCTCGGCGGGAGAGGCAGCCGGAGCCTGCCAGGCCGTCTCCGAAGGTGTCGTGTTTCGTGAGCTGTGGGCACGTCGTGTTTGTTAGCGGGAGCTGCTTCTTCTCTAGATGGGTCTTTTAGCGTTTGATTTGTCCAGATTAGTTTCAGGAAGTCAGGGTCCTTGTTTTGGGAGTCACTACGAAAGACAAATAACAGAGTTCAGTCAGGACAACTTACAATAGGTTTAACAGTTTATTGCAGTACATGGTAAAACATTGTATGGCGTCAAGGGTCTGCTGCTCTGATTGCTTCCCCGCCCAGGGTCTTATTCAATCGCTAAGTGAACAACTATTTGTAGGGAGCAGATATCTGCGGACCCCCCATCGGATACTGAGCAACAGACCCTAAATACGTGGAAGCTGGGGTGGAGGTGGGCAGCAGCAAGAACAGGTGCACGGTGTGGTGCAGCAGCGAGCAGTTATTGTAGGAGCCAGTGTGGTTCCAGTGCAGTTAAGTTGACCGCGTTTACACTATTGAGCAGATGTGACTGGTTGATTGACGTGACGTGGTTAAATGCTGTGTCTGAGTTGCCTGCCTGAACCAGCTCTGCCAAGGCACCGCCTCGTTTATTGCATAAAGTTAGCACTGAAGAAAAAAGTATCCGTGCAGACCCAAAATAGGGTGTGTGTGCGACGCGTGCAGCAGGATCAGATATGGCTGTGTCCGCTCCTGCATGGTAGATGATGACGTCGATATGGCCGCCCCGCTGCTCCTCCAAGTCCCTCGACTAAGCGTCTGTAGCATGCGGTAAAATAGCTGAACTTTGAGCTTTGCGACGAGGCCATCCATCTTGTGTGGAGCGGGGCGCCTGTCTCAGCAGCTCCCTGTGTGCCTCCGCGGGGCCCTAATTAATCTCCAAGGGACCCGGCCAGACACCTAGCTCTCAGGATGATGCATGGAGCACCCAGGCCCAGGGAGACACACACACACACACACACACACACACACACACACACACAGACCAGCACACACCAAGGCTTCTTGTCTGCCTACCACAGGCACCCCCTCACTTTCACTCACATTCTCTATCTCTCTCTATCACATTCTTTCTCTATCTCTCCATTGTCCTCGCTCTTTTCTTTTTTTTTTGCTTGCTTTCGCCAACGTTTTCTCTCTTGCTCCCTCCCTATCTTTTTATAGTCCATACTTTTAATTGGGGTAGTGGCGGCCTAGCGGGTTGGACTGCAACCTGGTGACCAAAGGGTCATGAGTTCAAATCCCACCTGGGAACGCCATCACTAGTGCGCCCTTGAGCAAGGCATTTAACCCTAAACATCACCAGGGGGACTTTCCCTTCAATCTAACCTGAAGTCACATTAGATGAAAGTGTACACTAAATGACGTCAATGTAATTCCCATCTTTCTTTGTTTTCTACTTTATTCCCAGTGCCTTTAACCCTCTTATTCATTTCCTAGCTGTTTACACGTACACCCTTTTAGATCTCTCTTTCTCTAGTCAAACACTGCTGCTGCACCTACATGTGGACAGATGTGCACGTGTGACAGAATCTATTTTTACTTTGACATGTTGCACGCTAAGCAATTAATCCTCCCCGTGCAATAGATTGTGTCACGTTTGCAATTTTACATACACTGACAGTGTATTACAATCCACTATCAGGCAAGCGTTTGACTCTGGCACTCACTCCCCCACCACATGCACACGCACACGCACACAAACACAAGAACACACAGATATAAACTTTCTTAAATGCAACAAGAGGATTACGTCAGTTTCAGGTACTTTAATGACCAGACATTTGTAATGGTAGTAAAACAATATAGAATGGGATGTTGACTTATTCCTATGGTGCTGCGTTAATGGTGTCAAAGGGAGCTCCGCATGTGCAGAACATCTGTGCGTTGGCCATGGGATTATCTCCTGTCCTCCTTTCGACGAGTCTCACATGACAGAGAAGCGGGATGACCTTTTGGGGTTGCGTTGGACGGAGAGGACCTGTTGACGTCCACGTCACCTTAGCTGCGCTGAGCAAACACCTCCGCCCCGGGCAAGCTGTTGTCGAGGCCGAGCGGAGTCACACTTGCGAGGGTTAGCCGTGGAGCCGACTCGTGGCCGACCGAGCGTAGCGGCCCCGGGACCTCGCTCCATTTACGGCCTCACAGCAACGGGGACGCTCATGTTGTTGCTCGCTGAACCTGAAAGTAAAGAGGACTTTAAGACTGTACACTCCGTGTACATTAAACGTGCTATAGAGGGGTTCCTTAGTCAACGGAGTGCTGTTTTGTGTGGGGTTGGCACACAAGTGGTGGACATCTTGTTGTTAGGCGATGAGTGACATTTTGTTATTGGGCACCAAGGGGTGTTTTGAACTAAATGTTACCTTCACAGGAAACATGATGTGCCTTCCTTCTTATTTGCAAAGAAGTGCGTTCTAGGTTTCTTCCGTGCTCTTTGTTCCACTTTGTTATCGTACTTTCTTGAACAAGTTTCACAACTTTGGCCAGTCCCAGGAAGCTGTCTGGGTGTTTTTCTCCCTAACGCATCATCAATCAGCCTCTCCACTGGCCAGCGCAAACAAAGCCATCGGAGTGGTCGTCTTCCCGTCCTCCGCAACTGTGTGAGCACGTGTCAATCCCATTAGCCGCCTGTTATTCATACTCCTATGTGCGTCTCGTGGAACTGGTTAGGGGCTTGGCAGACTACAGTGACAGCGATTGATCTTGCGGAGTAAATATGATTCCGATTGCTCGGTTGTGCATTAAAAACGGCCTGTCAGTGGGTAGCATGAGTCAAACATTCGGCTCCCACTGCCCTGCGAGTCAGACTTAGACACCGACTGGAGGGGGAGCAGCCACCCACCACGTCTCAGAGCGGTTCTAAACATGGACTCATGTAAACACCCGGGTTCCTCTTCGGCCGTGTCTCGTTGACAGCTTCTCAGACGGAGCATCTCTGTCGGAGCGAGGGAAAAAGGGAACTGTTGGTGATTGAGTCATTACCGTATTGTTTATGATATTATTTTTCCAGCTCACGCCATATGCTGGGAAGCAATAATTGGAGCTTCCTCTTTTTGCGTGTGGCATTGGTGTGGTGACTGATCCATGTTCTCACGAAAGCACTTAAACATGTCACTTCCTGTATGTGTCATGATGACAGATTGTCATATTTACTCGGTAGGTCGAATACGTGTGATGCTGTGAATGTAGACGTGCCCAGTGTCGCGGCTCCTTATCGCCCCTAGGTCTCTATCTCTCGATCTCTCTCGTCTGTCCATCTGTCACTGTGTGCACCACTGAGTGAAGGATGTCACGTCAGGTCGCTGACAGTGCGGCGTGCCCTCTCTCTCTCTCTGCTCGACCTTGACTTGAGCCTCTTTTCGCGGGTCACACTGTTCCCTTGAGATGAGTGTGTGTGTGTGTGTGTGTGTGTGTGTGTGTGTGTGTGTGTGTGTCTGTTTGTGTGTGTGTGTGTGTGTGTGTGAGTGTGTGTGTGTGTGTGTGTTTGTGTTTGAGTGACAGAAACAGAAAGAGAAGTATACTGTGGTTTCCCATTGTGTGTTGTATGTGCTTCGAAGTCCTGACCATAGACTTTGTGGTTCAGCTTTAGTGCTGACTCTCTGTCTGCCATTAATGACATCCGGTTTTGCAATATGCTTCCACAGATGATCCTTTTTACAATTGTTGTCGCAATCAAGTGCTTTCAGTCTAGCCTATTGGATCACCTTTTACCAATACGAGAAATGACTGCCATTTCCCAAAACCTTATTGCTGTTTTTATGCAAACACTTAGAAGAATGATATAGTTGTGCATGATTTGATTGAGTTAAAACCTTTTCCTCTTCTTAACTGAACTGTGTCTGCTCATAGCCGAGCTGGTCTGTTCCGGTCAGTTCTGGTCGTTCTCCATTAGCATTGGCCCCACCAGGGCAGAGGGCAGCACTCACACACTGGGACAGGGACAGAGCCAACAGGGGAAGCAGCACTTCCAGGCCAGCAGGACTGGCCTTCATCATAACAGACATTAGAGAATGTATGATGTCAACATTGTCTGTCTGTGTGTGTGTGTGTGTGTGTGTGTGTGTGTGTGTGTGTGTGTGTGTGTGTGTGTGTGTGTGTGTGTGTGTGTGTGTGTGTGTGTGTGTGTGTGTGTGTATGTGTGTCTGTGTCTGTGTGTGAGTGTGTGGCAAGGTGTGTGTTCGTGCGCCTCTGCGACTGTTTCTCTTAGCATGCGTCATTGCATGAATTTAGTATGTGTGTGTGTTTGTGTGTGCAGGCCTTCCATTCGAGTGTGTTTAGAGTCTGTGGGACCAGACTTACCCTCCTGACGCGTGGCCTCACCTCATTAATCAGGCACCTTTCCCACCCAGCACCTCTGTCTGGTGTCTAACAGAGACGGCGTATCACTTCAGGGAATCTTACGCTTCCCGGGCGTGTTTTTGTCAGACGACTTGGATTCTTGGGAATCCTGTCGTGTGAGGCTCCACGGTTTCCCAGTCGTTCGGTCACGTTTATGTTTTTTTTTTCTTCTAGTAATAGGTGGCGTCCTTGTGAAATGAGGACCGATATGGTGTGATATGGTGTCATCGTTTTGGGATGGTAATATCAACCTGTCGTCGATCCGGGAGAAGCCTAAAATGGAGATTCTTCATACTGCGGAGAGTGCTGCTTGATTTGTCCCCTTGACCTCAGATGGCGGATCATAGTTACCTGCTGAAGAGTCTAAGGAGACCGCGCTGTGTAGGACAGGCTACTGAGTGGATTGAACACACTCTCCTCTTCATTCATATTTTCCTTCCAGTTGAACTGGATTTCTTGACAGCTCTGTTTAAAAAAAAAAAATTTTTTTATTAAGTTATAAATAAAACATTGAAACTAGTTGGTTTTGTGCATGGGCCGTTCGCCGACACTAGTGTAGAATATTTAGAATTCACAGCCATTTAGCCTGGTTGGAATAAGGTTTGAAATCCTTAAAATCCATCCATTAGCTGTACCACTTATCCTTTGCAGGGTCGCGGGGGGGCTGGAGCCTATCCCCGAGAGGCTGGGTACACACTGGACAGGTCGCCAGTCTATCACAGGGCTGACACATAGGGACAGACAACAACTCACCCTCACGTTCACACCTTCGGGCAATTTAGAGTCATCAATTGAACCTGCATGTTTTTGGACTGTGGGAGGAAACCCACGCAAACACAGGGAGAACACACAAACTCCACACAGAAAGGCCTTTGGGTCAGGCGGGGCTTGAACCAAGGACCTTCTTGCTGTGAGGCAACAGTGCTAACCACCGAACCACCATGCTGCCGTTAAAATTCATCTCTTTCATATTCAATATCTATTAGACTCCTGTTTATCAGTGATTTGCTGCATTGTTCAGCCAAATAATTTCAGCTCCACAATTCACTTTTAACATTCCCATACCTTCGTTCTTTTTAGGGCACATACACACAATGCCAATGATGATACATAGCATATAAAACACCAATCATTGAAAGTTGATCTCCTCATACAGGGGATTGGGCCTGTTGTCATTTCTTCCTGAATCTCGGTTATCTGGTGGGTGGATTGGCAGAAGCGGTATCATGCCGAAGGTGTGAAAGTTGAGGCGCGCTGAGCTCCATAGTGAGGTGTTTGTGTTGAGGGACTGCCTGCCAGTAGCACCGCGTGGCCATGCACTGCTGTGCCAGACCTTCGAGAGTGTTTGCACAAAGTCCTTTTCCAAGAACGTTTCCCCATGTGAACCTCTTTTAGATTAACTGATGCATCGTGAAAGACCGTGTATGTGTTTTCTTGTAAAAAAAAAAAAAAAGGGATGTCAATCACTTAAAAATATCTCATTGTCTAGCCTCTGCTGTTGTTGAGGTCAGAGGATTGCAATGAAATTCGACAAATGATTTAAATCTAAATGGGCACGTTGTGTGAAAAGAAACACCCTTGCTAGAATATTAGATCAAGAGACATGGCAACATGTTGTGAATGCAAGTAGTGTAATGTATTCACATTGCAGCTCACCAGTAGAAATACATAAATATAATTGGCAGGCAGCCTAGAGGGAGACACATCTCAGTACACATGTCCTGGCTGGACCGTAAAGTTCCATGGAAATGAATTGCCTACCTGGAATAACGCATTACCTACATTGCTTGTGAACTATTGTAGTTAATTACAGATTGATTTGGCGACATGTTTTTATTGTTGAAGCACAAGAGAAGAGTGAACTGTTAATTCACCTCCTAGCCTGTCTAATGTTATATACATTCTAAGATCCCGACTCTTTGTAGACTGAATAATTGGCACAGCATCAAATCTGACCTTACTTTTAATTGTATATGAGCAGATCTAATTTTTGTTCATGTTGACCCCAATTAGGGCCCATGAACAAAAAAAACTGAAACTGAGTGTTTCTTAAGTGGGTTAAGGTTGGGGTTTTTTTTTTAGATATGAAATGAATCCTCGACAGGACAGTAGCTAGGGAGTACGCTATATATACTATATATTATGCTCCAGCGTAAAACAGGGTAATTTGCCCATGCTTGTGCCTATTCTGCCAGGGTCTCAGAGTGAGCACACTGCGCTTTGCTTTGTGATGAGACGTGTCACAGCTGCGTATTTTAGGTCTCATTTGTTTTACTCATTTTGACGTTTGGCAATAGCTTCATGTCCTGGATCAGTTTATACGGCCTTTAGCAACAACATCCTCAATGATCCCTTAGACGCCTAACAACACTTAAGAGTGTGTTTAGGGACCACCAGGGAGTTCCATGGAGAGTCTTTCGTTTATTCCACTCCTGTTTTGTTTACAATTCCTCATTGCGAACCGTTCAAAGAAGCGGGCTAAAGCACCTATGTTATAAATATAGACACCTCAGACAACATGGTGTTGATCTTCTTCAGCTCAGGATCAAATAAGCAGTCCTTGAAAATGCCTTATTGTTCTAATCCCTGACATGATTCTGTCAAGAGTAATACAATTCAGAGCAATAGTATAATAATAGATCTAAACTTACTTAGTAGTTACTGGTTGTTCTGTTGAGACCTGTACTGTGCCTGCTAGTTGGCTGTACTATGGACTGCAGGGCTGGGGCTGTTTTTGTGGAAAAGTACTGAGACAAGTTGGTTGGCGAGGTGGGGCCGGAGTCTAGTGTCGTTTTGGGACGAGTGGGGTTACGCGTCACGTGTACGCCGGGGGACCAACATGTGGCACACCCCCCCCCCCCCCCCCCCCTCTCTCTCTCTCTGTGGAGCAGCGGTGGAGGGCCGGGGATGTTTACCCCCCAAAGTGACAGCCCGCCTGCCGGGCAACGACCCCTGAGAATGTGCCTGAGTGTCTGGGTACCGTGTGTGGGAAAAGATGGAGAGATAAAGAAAGAGACAGGGAGCAATAGCGCGAAAGAGGAGATGGAAAAAAAGGGATGAATGTAAGACGGGCACAAAGAGAGGGAGACATATAAGGGTTTAGAGGCAGGGAAGTGAGAGATTGAAATATTGAGAAAAGAGGAAAAAAAAGAGAGAGAGTGCAACGGAGAGGGAGGAGCAGAGAGAGGGAGGGAGGGAGAGATAGAGACAGTGGCGGGGCTGAGTCGTATCTCTGGGTAGAGCTCCTTCGCCTGGAGAGCCTGGCGAGGTGCGCTTGAGCGTTCCGCCTTGTGATTGGCTGAGAGGGACGCAGCCTGCTCTCCCCCCTCCCCGTTGCGTTAGAAGAGAAGAGGAGCCGAGGCAAAGAGGCACACGGCACTGACACCGAGCTACTGAGACCACCTCTCTCTCTCTCTCTCTCTCTCTCTCTCTAGTCTCCTCTGTGGACCGTACGACGCCACAGCACGCTGCGTAGCACAGGGACTCAGAACAGCCGACTGTTCCCAGCACAGAGAAGCACCATTTACCGAGCTTCAGCACATCTCATTGGGCTTGCACCAGCTCCTGGTAGAGTTGACTGTCTGTGGGAAGACCTGTTACCTGGGCTAGGAAAGGCAACTGGGCATCGGGTGCACTTGATCCGTTAAGGTTGAGGAGAGGCACAAACAGCGGGTTACCATGGGCAGGCAGGGGCACGATGCCGCTGCTCCTACCCCGGGGATGCGTATCCAACGCTCCCAAAGCAAGATGAGCCTGTCCGCGTCGTTCGAGGCGCTCGCGGTCTACTTCCCCTGCATGAACTCCTTCGATGAGGAGGACGGAGGTAAGATGGCCTCCTTGGATGCGGGGCGAGGGGGAGGAGGCGGGAGGGGGAACGGGAGTTTGCGGGGTTGGATCACGTGACGGACTGGAAGCTGATACCTGATACCCTGGACAGATAAGACCTTTGGTGGTAGCTCATGGGTCGTTGCTTTTTTCACTTGGGGTTCGGAACAGTCATGACGGTGTGTTGCCATTCACAGGCTCCCGTTGTTTCCACTGATGATGTTTTAGTCGGGGCTGATTGCTTTACGTGTTGTCGTTTTATAATTCTGCCGATGGTGTAGAGCTGAACACAGTCGTGTGGTGCACTGCCTCGTCCCCCACGGCATCGCATGCTCCAAACTCATGAATGGCTGCCACGCGTGCCTGGGTTTGATTGAGTCATTGTTTTCCCTTCGGTGGACGGCAATGTCACTGCGGATTGTGAATCAAACGTGTCCGTGTATTATTCTGCTCACAGGCTTGGAGCCTGCAAAAAAAAAACACAATTTAATAATGTAAAAATGTGGCGTTCAGTTGGAATTGGGAGTCTTCCTAGTTGGACATATGGGACGCTTCCTGTCAGCATGTTCCTGTATACTAATCTCACCTGGCTCAGAGTAGGCACAGCTTCGCTAGTAGAGGATTCAGATGCAAGCCGTCTTCTCAACCTTTTTAACATCTTCCACATGCCTTCCATTCAACTATGTATTGTCTTGTGGTGACCTTTGTTCCTTGCTTTGTTGTCTGCATGTTGAAAAAGCAGTAAAAAAAAGCAGTTGAGGATCGTAATCATCACTAACAGTTAATACGAGACATCGTTGTTTGAGGACAGATGTGTGTCTTTGCCTCAGTTACACCTGCGGATAAATACGACTAAACAGGCAAAAGCCAAGCTGTACCTGACGCCAATGTCATGCTCCAGTGAAAAGCGGATGCGGAGGGCAGAACGCAGTCTCGCTCTCCACTGAAAGCTCACTGAGGACATTGTCAGGTGGCAGGTGATAGGGCGGTATGTCTCCGCAGACGTCACAGACGGCCTCCGCGACTCTGGCTCCCCTTTTGTCAGCTCCCAGGAACAGGAAAGAGGAGGCGGAGGCTGGTGAATAGCCGAGAGGCCACGTGCCGGCTCCATCTCCGACAGGGGGATAAAGGCTCCTCTTCCTCTGCCTCGCCGAGAGACTTCCTGTTTCTCTGAGCAGGAAGGTGGGGGAGGGGGAGGGCAGCTGTAGCGACAATAGAGGCACGATAATCACGCTGGATTATCTTTACCGTAGTCTGGGCGTGAATCGCACACATCAGAAATAGAAAGTGTGCACTGCATGGAGCTGCAAACTTTCAATGTAGAGATTAGTCCATTGATTCATTTAGTTCACTTTTAGGACTTTGCATTGAAGTCGAAAATATACATTGATCGGTTTATAATTAATTAGCTACAAACTATTCCTTTCATTAGCTTGCTAAATAAATGAGTAGGGTACAATGTGGTTACATATCGTTCATTATTCTGGATCTTCTCTGAATCTGTTTATTAACAGCACGGTGACTTTCCAAGTTGAAATGTTCTGGTTGCAACTTCTGCACGGCTTCACCTGTCATTCAGATCACGAGACCTAAATAGTTGTGTTGAAGAGGATCTCAATTCCACTCGATGCTCTTCTTGTTTTGGACTTGGCAGACCTGTTCATTGACATGTCCCCCTGCTCTTCAGTAGATTCAAAACTCTGCAAAGAATGTGTGTGTGTGTGTGTGTGTGTGTGTGTGTGTGTGTGTGTGTGTGTAGGACGCCAGCTGCCAGTGCTGCGGCCACGTGCACTCACACATGGAGCTGTCGGATAGATTGTGGGGAGATGCGCAGCGACTCTAATAGGGGGAGTCAGCTGTCGCCTTGTATCAACAGGGATAGGACCAGACACAGGATGGTCCTAGATGGAACACGGCCAACACAGACCCTGACTCCTAGAAGACCCCCGCAGGCAGGAAGATGGCCGCGCATATTGTCCAACGCCATACAAATGGCAGCGCACGCATGCACAAACCACCATGGAGACTAACAAACACTCACACACAAGCGAATGCAAAGGCGGATTTGATGGCCGCACAGACACACAGACGCTCACACAAACAAGGCATGCATGTATACAATGGCGAAGCATCCATGCGCTCTCCACCCAGACAAGCTGTCCTTTAGAATGCCCATGCAGATGATTCAGAACGTCATGACCTTGCTCTGTTGTCAAGGGGAAATGGTAGTTTCCGGATTTGCAGAGATTAAAATCTGTGTGGTTGTCCAGGTGAGGGAGGGAAACGTGTTCATAGCTGGATATGCTAGTATGTGGTTGCTGCTGTGGTGTGTTTCCTTATCCAGAGGAGGCAGTGTGTTTGACCGCCAGACCTTTCTACGTGAGAAATACGCAGTGCCAGATAACGCGTGGTCAAATATTAAACGTCCCCCTTCTTCCCTTTTTTTTTCGTCCTTTCTCCATGAAGAAGCGGGAGGTAAGAAGCTGCGCAGCACCATCCAGAGGAGCACGGAGACGGGCCTGGCCGTGGAGATGAGGAGCAGGATGACTCGGCAGGCCAGCCGGGAGTCCACCGACGGCAGCATGAACAGCTACAGCTCCGAGGGAAAGTAAGGAGGCCCATCGCTCACTAGAAGGCTATTCCACACCGTGATACTAACCCATAAGCTAACACTTTAGGATAAGTCTGTTGACCACATACTAATAAACCAATGGCATTACTAGTTATTAAACAGTACTTGGGTACGATGGTAGGAAAAACCCTTAAGGATGACGCGTTTTGTTTTTCTCCAGTAGTACAGCTGTCTGTTCTGTCAGCCGTAGCATTAGGCTGCGTTTAGCCACCTATGACATAGTTTGGAGACGAATCGGCAAGACTTTGCATTTTGTCTCTATGGTAACCATTGTTTTCTCCATTACCTTGTAGCCTCATCTTTCCCGGCGTGAGGCTCTCGTCTGAAGCCCAGTTCAGTGACTTCCTGGATGGCCTGGGCCCCGCCCAGCTCGTTGGGCGACAGACGTTGGCTACGCCCCCTATGGGTAAGACATGGAATTACTGGCAATACCTTCATAAAACATACAAAAATGTACACACTTTTGAATCTATAAAAATATGTATTTACTATACTTGAATATGTAGATGTGTATCATAATATCGTCTGTTGTATCCACCTAGGCCCACGATGAATGTGACACGCTGACATTCAGTTGTCTCTTGTTTTTAGGTGACATCCAGATTGGCATAGTGGACAAGAAAGGAGCGCTGGAGGTGGAGGTCATCCGAGCCCGTGGCCTTGTGGGAAAATCAGGTTCGAAGGCACTGCCAGGTAACTTTGACCCGCCGTTAACTCCACTCCCTCTTTGACTTAATGACTGGTCTGTCCGTACAGGACTGTCCACTGTATTGTTTCGTTGTAGCAAGATGATGACAGAATTGTGGTTTCCAGAATAACTTGTCTGCATCTATGATAACTGAATTACTCACTTTGAAGAAAAACATTTATTATTGGTTATAATGGTAATAATAATAATAATCTCTGTATTTCCCTTCTCTCAGCACCATATGTGAAGGTTTACCTTTTGCAAAATGGAGCCTGCATAGCCAAAAAGAAAACAAGAGTAGCAAGAAAAACCTTGGATCCTCTTTACCAGCAGCAACTGCCGTTTGAAGAGAGTCCAGGAGGCAAAGTTTTACAGGTAGATCATGTTTCCCTGTAAACTAATGTGTGTACTATAGCAATATAGACTAATTAAACATGAATTGATTAGTATTTATTTGGCTGATTCATAAGCCATGTTAATTTACATCCATATTTCTCTGTTCCCCAACAGATTATTGTATGGGGAGACTATGGACGTATGGACCACAAATCCTTCATGGGAGCCGTTCAGATACTTTTAGATGAGCTTGACCTGTCCAATATGGTGATTGGCTGGTTCAAGCTCTTTCCTCCCTCCTCATTGGTGGACCCTACTCTGGCCCCACTGACAAGAAGAGCTTCCCAATCGTCCCTGGACAGTTTCTCTCGGTCTTAGCGGCGTATGGACTGATAGCATTGTTGTAGCAGCCAGTGTTGCAGCAGGCCACGCCCCCCCGGTTACACTGCATGCTTGATGTTGTGTCTTCTGAGCCTGTTTCTAGGGGGTGCGAAACGTGGTCCTGTGTTTTGAGTCAAAACGTCGCACACATTGTGCGGTGGCGAGCGCCCGGCGGCCAGGGAGCGCCAGGTGGTATCGGAGAGAAAGCTGGAATGAACTCCTTAGCACGAGGAATCCTGTCAATTCCAGGTTTTCATCCAATTTGAAGCCATCGGGGCCGATGCTGAGAACCGCTAAACGAGTTCTACAGAAGCCCTTTTTTCGAATGAAATTTAAATGTTTTTTGTTTTAAGTTCATTTGTATTTTATTTTTTAGCTTATTTTTGTTTTTGTTTTAATGTCAAGGTACTTACATGAACGGGGTGACAGTGTTCCTATCCACGAGCTTGGTCACGCCACACCAACAGACCTAGCTGTTTAGATGGAGCTTTGCAGACATTTACAATGGGACAATTGTGACCTAACTAGCCCTCCCACTCCACCACAAACCCAAGGCCCCATACTGTAGGCTTATAATGGCTTATAGTGGCTACCATCAATATGATATCACCAAATACTGGAACAATCAGACCCCACAACAGGATAAACTTGAGTCTACTTTCTTTTTCTGTTAATAATGTATGGAAATTTACAGAGCAGTTATTTTAGTTTTTTTTTGTTTTGCATGGACACAAATTTAGCTCAACTTAAAAAAATAAGAATTATTTTCTTGAGGCTGCAACTTGCAAAAAAAGATGAAGAAAAATAAAGAAAACAGATCAGCCATTTTCAACAATTTATGTTATTTTTGACTAGTGCATGGGTTTCAAAGGGAGTGAATGCAACAGCGTGATAAAAAATGAAACATGTTATCATTCTTTAGACTATTCATTAGTCTGGGTTTTATAACCATACAAATATGGGAAGCAAGAAGAAAATATTTCGAGTTACTTAGCAAAGAAACTGTTTGTGACAAAAAGTAAGGATGCAAATAAATGTAAATGATTTATTTCATTGTAAAGGCAGAAGCCTTATAAAGATAAACATTATGTGCAAATTGTACACATTCTATTTCTTTCTCCCCCATCCCAGGGTGTCCATTGTTCAAAACCCTGATATTGTCCAGAATTTAGGACTGTTGGTTATTTTACGGTACTTTTTTTTATATATCTATATTTTATTTTGGGTTTGATTTGTTTAACAAGCATGTTGAAAATGATTTTCTGCAACATGGCTTGGGCACACCTTACAATAACTCAGCATGTTTTGATAAAGATGATATTTGGAATTTTTGCGGTTTCTTGTACAGTGCATGTTAACTTCTTTACTTTTCTCCCTCAGCTTAAATTGAATTCTACTGCGAAATTAGTTATAGGTCTATCAAGACCACATTATTAAAGTTTTAACAAAACATTCCAACCCCAAGATCATATTTAATTTAAGGTTTTTGGGAAAAACGAAACGGAAAATATTTTATATTTAACAGAGGTTGGTTGCGATTGCAAATGTATTTTATTTCAGTATTGTCAACTAACATGCAAAAATGATCTGTATTAGTACAGCAAGAGGTTTATGCCCAATCATAATGCAGCAGGCATACGGAAACGGTTTGTTGCTAAATAGTTCTACATTCTACATGCACTGTTAGGGAAGATGAGCGAATCACATGGTCAAGCAGAAAGGGATATTGCCACACAATTTTTCTTTCTTTTATTGAAAATAAAACTGATTTAATATATTTTTGTTAGTTTATTTAAAAGCCAAGACCAGTTTATTTTTAATTTTCTATTTTTAGTAATTATAAAGGCTTCTCGTGTATGGGAAGTATATGAATCTCATAGTTACCGTATGTCTGAGTGAAAATTAACCGATGCATTATTCCTTTTCCATATTGAGACAATACGTTTTAATGTACACTGAATACTTTGTTTCAGTTACAAAATATATATTATTATTTTGATTTACATTGTACATACTGTTAGATGTCAGAAATTTAATAAACCTGCAAATAAAAATATAACAATAGACTTTTTTTGTGGAAAAGGAATAATGTTTCTCATGATGACAAAGGACATGTTCTTTATCCTTTTGAATGCCTTTTCATTTTCTTTTTTGGTGCAATGTGTTAATGCCAAGGCTATGTCTTGGTAAAGTATGGTTGAGTACAGAGATTTATGTAAGTTATTTTTCAAATTAAAAATAAAAAAATGGATATTACACTGATCCTGGCTAATGGGTTATACTATCAACACACCCCACATTTGTCAACACATTGTTCTACTTCAGAGCGGCATTAGTGTCCCATGATAACACCAATATATTTCACCATTAATCTGAAAAACAATACTGTCACGTTGGTATTTGGCGTCCGTTTGAGGCTCATGTGCTGTGGTTTGGACAAACGCCTCCCTTCTGATGATTTGTAAATGACTAAGAGCTGTGGCTACGGTATGACAAAGACTTCTGCTTATTTGTTGCTATTTAAAATAAGGCAGCATTCTCAACTCAAGGCACACTGACATACTCCGCACACAAGCATGTAGGAGATTTAATCCCCAGAAGAATCCACAGACGCCTTATGCGACTTGACTGCCTTGGTTACAATAATACGGTAAACCCATTGATTCTTAACTGAAGATCTAGAAACAACTTCTAGTTATTTATGTCATTCAAGTTAATTTATCTACAGAAAGGCACTTGACAAGAGGCAGTACTCCAAAGTTGCATTCTTCAACACTTACAGGCATCTACTGCATGTAATCCTTACATATTTTAGTAATGCTAATCACCTCCAATCTACTGAGGAAGAGCCTAAAGGATGCCTGTTCAGAAGCTGTGGACCTTTATACGAGTGACAACAGGAAAGGCTGGAGAAGAGCCTCTCTCCTTCTCCTCATCTGTCTCCTGTTCAGCGTCCTCCTCAGCACCTTCCTCCTCGGCCTGATTCACAGTCTCGACAGTGCCGCCCGGGTGGCCGGAGGTACTGCAGGCTGCTTCGGCGTCGTACTAACCGCCACCCTGTTTGTGTCCAAGCGGATGCGATGCCTTGGAATACTAGTAGTGATCTCCTGCGGCAAGAAACAGAGTAGGAACCTGCTGATCACGGCCGGGACCTGCATGGTGGTCCTCAAAAATGTCCAGAATACGCTGGATAACCTCACAGGACTGAGTGGCAGCATGATCTGCAACCTGCAGGCCAAGATCTTGTCCATCGACACCACACCACTGGGTGAGTTTGTGCGCATGCTAAAGTGGATGGGCGGCATACTTGGCTATTTTATGGACGATGGGGTGACGGACCTTGTCTCAGACCTTCAGGTCACATCGACAGTGGATTCAAAGGAGCTGAAGGATAAACTTCACCTGGCAGAGCAGGCCCTCAACAGGACCGTGGAGAACATCCGTAATGTCCTGGACACGTTCTCTCTGGTTCAGAGGACGTTTCCTGTGCTCAGCCTACTCCTGCTCATGGCTTTCACCATAGTGAACCTCCGGAAGTATCGCAATAGCGTGACATACAAAAACACATTCATTAACGACAAATTTGTCCGTTTTGATGAGGGCCAGAAGGCAGCGGGGAAGCCCCACGTCCTTCCAATCACGCCAGAGGAGCAGAGGCGATACCTATCCATCACTTCACCTCGACTCACGACCCAAGAAGGAAAGAAAATGTTGAAGTTTAGCATTCCAGTCTTCGTCCATTTTGTTGCTTGGGTCATCATCATTGGGGTCGATACCGGCATGTATTGGCTTGTGTACAGTGTGACGGCACGGTTGGCAGAGATGGAACCTTTTTATGTCCCGTTAATCATAAACATCAGCGTGAGTATACCTGTTGATTAAAAGTGAAATCAATCAATGATAACACATGTCGACGTCGTCAGCCACAAAATAGGAACTGTAAACGAAATTTGCCATTTCCACCAAAATGTTTACTGTTGATTGCTATCTTTGTAGGAGGACAAAACTATAATCGGCATACCCATTTCAGAAGAAAAAAAAAGGGAAGACTTTTCCTATGCTGTGGCCCTTTTCGAAAAGCAGTGCCTCCCGAAACCCAAACTGCTGCTTTATAACTCAATAGTCCCCTTGGCTGTTATCATGGGTGCTTTAGTGATAATGGCGGTCATGGCTACTAAGCTCACACAGCTGAGGCTGATAGTCTGCGAGCAGTTTTTCTCCACTGCTGCCAATGAAAGAGTGGAACATCTTCATGCCAAGATCCTGAGGAAGAGGTCAAAAAGCAGAAATAGTACCGAAGAGGGCAGCCTGAGATCCCTCATAACCCAGGTTAGCATTTATCAAAATATGTGTATACTAAGGTTTTGCATTAGCCTAGAACGTTTGCACTGCGTTATCATGGATCTCACTGCTTTTCTGCCTGAGACACGCCCTCAAGCCCTAGGACTGGCCAGGCGCCCATGCTAGCACGGGCGTTGGTTAGCAGGCCGCAAAGCTTTTTATGCTTTTGTAGGTTAGCTTAAGTTTTTCATATAAGGTCATGGTTAGGAATAAGACGAGGGATAGACTTAAAAAACAGTAGCGTTCAGGCTAGGAATAAGATTGGAGATAGGGATAAACAATTTAAATCACCTGCACAAGGATTCCAACACACAAACAAGGGCACCTGGTCAATCCTAGCACTTGAAGGCGTGACTTGGGCAGAAAAACAGCGGGATCCATAATAACATGTGGCACATATAAATTTAAAGGTCGACATGATTGCTCATCTTTTTACTTTCCTTGCCTACCATTTGCAAGTAAAATCTAAGGTGGGGCAGTGCTTGGAACTGTACAGATTAACTTCAAAGGAGGCGGGAATTTCTTTTACAAAACCGATTGCTAAGAGGTGCAAGAACTGAGCCGATATGCGTGGGAGATTTGAATTAAATCCCTCCCCCCAATAATTTACCAACCCGCCCCTCCTCAGCACGACGCTATGTCACATGACTTTACTCAAGTAGTCGTTTGTATAAATAAGTAGTCAAAAGTTGTATTTAACGCTCGTATTTCTATAAAACATTGAAATAGTGTTTGTTTTAGTGGGTAACCAAGTATTATATATACTCAGTACAGTTTAGGTTATTAGTGATCCTGTCGACCTTTAAGACAACAAAATAGCTTAAACTCCTTTTGGAGTACCCTGGACAGTTTATTTATCAAATGTATGCTATACATCGGATAACCCAGTGATCATAATACAAAATATAGAAGTGTGTTGCCTCGCAAATAACTACAGATACATTCAACACACTTTACTGTAACTAATACTAAGACGTAATACCTTTTTTTCAGCCACAATTCTGGTGCCCGCTGCTCTTCAGATCCAAGATGGATGTTGGTTGATTTTGTGTCACAATAAATTGAACATTTGTGAATATAATTTAGTATTTTATTGTTTTGCTGTGATATAATTTACAATCATGTACTGTGATAAAAAATAAACGCGGCAGAAAGATATATTGTCAATTGAGAACTTCCTTCTTGCTGGCAATCCTTCAGTTAGGATGGATGGCTACATACATGCATACAGGTAGGGTCTGATTTGATCTAGTATTGGGCTTTCAGAAACCTGGATATGAAAGCTGAATTAAATGTCAGTCTTTGAAAAGTTTATAAACAGGATACACAATATATATATATTTTGTGTGTGTGTGTGTAATATCAGTAAAACTGAATTGCTTTTCCCTCTAAGCTAGTACCTTTACAGGAAAACAGTTTTGAATTGTTGCAAAACTACTTTCCTGCGCACTTGGGAAATTGCTTATGCGCTGACAGTCATGAAGACTAAAGGTAGAGATCCGTCAAGCCGACCAATTTTGTGAGTATGGTAGCTATCAACAGAAGTCTGTTTAGCTTGCATAAGTGTGTGTGAGCTACACATCACCCTCCAATACATTCCACAGTGCTGCTATTATGTCACACATCATTAGGATAATTCCATCAGAATCCTCATATAACACATTGATTCTACAACCATCACAACATGCTGACAGAGATTCCACCAATCAAGAGTTATGATGGAGATATATGTTTTTGTGTCTCAAAAAAATAGAGAAAGCTTATTTCTTATAGACCCTCTCTTTGCTGAGATGTCCTTGTTAAGGAATTGCTTCTTATGGCTGAGCTGTGATCTACAGTTGGGGGGGGGGGGGGGTTGATCACTTCCTGACTAGCTCACTGATAGCTACCTAGTACTGGTCCCCTCTCTGTCAGCTCCACACCATCTTCTTAACTAAAGAGAGAGAATAAGAAGGGGGGGGCGGGTGCAGACGGAGAGAGACGGTGGAGAGATAGAGAGGGAGCATCGCCGAGGGGGGAGTGAGCCTTTAGTGAGTCACACGCTGCCAGTGACCCGTGGCGTTCTGATAAACTCACATTATGTCTCCAACAGGCCAGCGGCATAATACCACGCCAGCACGCCAGCCCAATAAGAAACCACCGCTACAGCATAATGACAGAGCTGGCCCTCTTGCTTTGCTGTAGTAAGGAAGCTGGCCTTATATAGGCATATTTGTGAGTGTTTGTGTATTCGTCATAATGCATTTGTTAAAGCAGATGCACTTATAGAACACCACATACTGTATACTCACATTTTTTAACTGTATGCTGTTATATGTATTTTAAAGTTACATTAGCCAGGACAAAATATTTTGGTTAGTAATACAAATTACATAAAAAGATATTTGAACTGTAAAGATTTATTAACATACAAATGATGGAAAGTATAAAATAAGTTGATAAAAAATAAATCAATATTCTTCATCTTTAGTCAAAAAGAAAAGAAAAAGAAGGAGAACTTAATTTCACATGCAATTAAAAAATGTCAAAACGGGCTGACCAAACAATTCCACACTACTCAAAAAGCCTTTTATACATTATGTCGTATCATCCTTTCAGAGACCACAGAAACGCCTACATCCATGCACTCTCTTTCATAAAGACATCCCGGTTATATGGAGATGATGTCCCCCTCATAAGGCTTTCTGAACACAGCAGTAGGCTGGCACACCTGTAATGTCAAAGAGAGTAAGAAGCTTGTTAAGGAAAGGTCATGCAATGGTTGTATAACCTCAGTTGGGGGTCTTGCCATGAGAAAAAACACATCAACCCATATTCAGTAAGAATCAACTCCTGCATTTTGCTTTACTTACTTACGTATCTTCCATTTCTAACTACTTCGTACAAATTGTGTCCTGGCTGGCGGTAAACCATTACAATTTCATTCAACATTCAATTACCTTGTGTGTTTATTCAGGATCTATTACAATACAACATTTATGATAGATAAGAGGAAAACCTTACAGTTCTTCCTCATTACAGACAATGATCACATTCATTATCACTTTGACCAAACCCTGTCAACCACGGACGCAGACAAACCTGCTCTCTCTGCAGGATCCTTCGAAAGACGAACTGGGAGAAGGGCGGTCGGCTGACGAAGCGTCCGTGCCCTGGGCTGGTCAGCAGCCGGCCGTTCTCGTACACCACCTTGCCCCTGGAGATGGTGACCACGGGCACGCCGTGGCACTCCATGCCCTCGAAGATGTTGTAGTCCACGGCCTGGTGATGGGTCATGGCCGAGATGGTCCTAGAGAGAAAACAGACCCGTAGCCTTACAGGGTCGTGAGTCGTCTTCATGTTCCCATCCTAAAACTCAAAAGAGTCCTTTTCTTTCCTGCTTTTGTCTTTACGCTGACAGTACGGCTAAGAAAGATGGAGCGCTTAGGATTAGAATTCGCTTCCCCCTTTGCAAACAATTCTCTAAAAATAAATATACATGATTTACAACCGACAGCACGCCATATACCCAAAAATGTTTCACCAGGCAAACTCTTAAAATAAAGTGGTGTGTAAAAATTGTTCAGTGTTGCTTATTTCAGTTTTGTGCCAGCTTTTTAAACCAAGCAATGCATTGGCGCAGCAAAACCACAGACAGGAGCACAGCCATGCTGATATGATACTGCCATACGTATGCCCGGGGCAGGAATGAGGTGATGAATATAAATTAGCAGTTTAAATGAGCAGACAGATGACAGATATTACTTTCAAGTTGCCATTGAAAGAACTGCTGTGTCTCACAGAAAGGCAAACCTCTAGCCCGGATGGTGTCTGAGAGGAGCAAAAGCTCAGCAGATGCACAATAATTTAACTGTAATATGTTCATAAAATGAGGTGATATACATGAGTGATGACAGTGAAACGTGGCTGTCTTCATCCGCTGAACAAGCAGCCGTTTCCTTGTAATTGCACTAATCACATTTTCCAACCTTCAAAGGGAAGAAGCTGGTACTGTATCCTAGATGATGTCGTTTTCATATAAATAGATTTTCATTATTTTTCAGGAGGCCTAATTATGCCAGACAAAAGGCCAGCGCTTTCTCGGCTTATGCAACACATTCTTGCCAGAGGCCCCAGATGTTTTGAAGTGACAGTTATTCTCTGGGCAAATAATTATGCTGTTTACAGATGAATTCACAGCCATAACTATCCAACATGGGGCTCTGTCACGGTTAAGCCACACATTTTAACATCAGCACACACAAACACACAAACACATTGCAGACTTGCCGTGCACATTCATGAAAGACTAAAAGCCATTCACACAATCCTGGAATGCTCACATATATTCCAAATTGGAATACTAATTATTCATGCACCCTTGATAAAATGCAAGGTAGGGGAGAATCTTTTGGCTCCCATTGTCAAAAGCATGTGACTAATTCAAAGGATGTGTGTCACAGTACTGGTTTTGCATTCCCTACATAATACTATTGCATTTGGTTAAAGCTATTCACACTGGGGGTTTTGACTTGCTTCTTGGTTTTCATGAACAGTTAGCTCATTAACTTGTGGAGCCTCACCCACATGTATCAACGAATATCTGAGTTATTCAAGAATTTGAATATAAAAAATGTTTTGGGGGTAAACTAACTGTTCCACATTGAAAGTTTCTAAACATATCCTGTCTTGTTTTCAAAAACAGGCCATGTTTATTTGCATACAGCAGACACCAACGAAACACTGCTACCAACTGCTCCAAGCCTCATTAAATAACCATGCACAATTCCTCCTTACACAAATAACTTACAGATGAATCACTGCCCTCCACCTTGCTTCCAAAAATATGATTCACACGCACGTAGGCTATTCATCCAAACGGCGGATTTGTTCTAACGTTTCAATTTGAACCCGTTTCTAAAGGATGACACAGTGGTGATGTCACGCCTTGACTTGTGGACTGAGCCGCGGCCTTAATCAGCTTAGCTGGATGTGTCTATTGGGGTGGCAGCAGATGAGAGAGATACCTCCTCTGTTCTTCCCTCTACCCTCCTCATATGCAGCCTAGTGCGGCTAGGGCTTCGTTTAAAAAGCCTTATCTTGTTCAGCCAAATGTTTCCCCAGCCTCAAGAGAGACTTTCAAGGTTGCTCAATGTTTCAGTGGCAGTGGCAGCAGCACCACCACCATCTGCAGGGATTTGGATAGCAGGGATAAAATGCTGAGGGCCTGGACCATTACCAGAAGAGAGACACTCTACAGTCCACACTGTTACTATACCTATCAGTAGGTTTAAGACTTTCACTCTCACTGTTTCGATTCTAGATAGCTGGAGTACAGTGGGTTCAATAAGTTGTGCTTTGTCTCTGTTCTGACCCCTCTTGAAGCTGCCCTTTTTTGTCTCTTTTTCTTGCCCTGTCACTTTCTGCATCGCTTTTATTGCGCCCCTCTTTTGTACATTGTAATATGCACATACTGTATTTTTGAAAGTTGCTCTAACTAATCTGTTATCTTTGGCACCGTGTCTATCCTTAGCGTATGACCTTCCAGTATTTCCTTGGATGTAGTCCGCTCATAAGCAAGCCGCTTGACTTAAAACCTCAAATTTTCTTTGGTGTCTCCCCTTAGCAATATCATCATATAATAAATAATCATTTTTTTTGGCCTGTCCTTGGCAACCGTCTTCTCTTCAAACTGAACATTTTCTAGGGTATCTCCACTTGGCCTGCGTCTCACCTTGTTGACGTCGGGTCCCATATAACCACATCAGCATCGGAGCCTTTAGCAATCCTGCCTTTCTGAGGGTAGAAGTTGAAGATTTTTGCTGCGTTGCTACTGGTGACCGCCACAAATCGATTTTCGTCCATTTTCCCACTATGCTGAGGAGAGGAAAGTCCACACACACAAAAAAAAAAGAGTTTTGACAGAGCGCCAGTATTAGACAACACAATATGTCCCTACAGAATGAATAGACGGGAGGCCAGTGCGTAAATGTGCAGTGAGCAAATCTCGTTTCTGCCAAAATATCACAAAGCTGTTATTTTTAAGCAACGTTTCATTCAGTAAATATTTCCTACGGCCTTGGGGTCACCGTTGACTTATTTCTAATAAAAGGTAGGAGAAGCTATATCTGCTGATATTACTACAAGCTTCCCACAACCTGACAATGTACACTAACAGCCTGAATAAAAACAATTCATGCCATGACTAGATTCTAAGGTATATGTTTTTACCACACCCATAAGTTGCCCTAAGTAAACAATAGAGATGTACACCTAATGTATTTACTTAATGCCAGTTTAAACTTGGTGCTGTAGGTACCATGCGTAATGTTAAAGGGTCGTACCACTCCCTTCTCCCAGATGACAGACATCCTGTCCTCCACACCGTTGACTCCATTGGGGATCTTGGTGAAGTCATCTTTCCCTAGCGCTTTCTGGCACACTGAGAAGGTGCAGTTGTCTGTGCCAGTTACACTAAGATCATCACTAAAACAGCACAGTCAAACAGTCACCATAACAACCTAGTAGGAATAATGTCTATCAGACTTTCTTTAAAATTGTGTCATTCTGACAACAAAAGATCTGTAAAACATACAGGACAGTAACATCATTCTGACGACAAAACATATGTAAAACATACAGGACAGTAACATCATTCTGACGACAAAACATCAAAAAAACATATAGGACAGTAACATCATTCTGACAAACAGAACCAAGAACAACAGGTAGAAACACAGTGCTGAGAATTGGAAGGGAGCATTGAAGACGTACTTTGCCAGCAGGTCCATGAGGTAGCCAGGGGTGCTGGGGTCAGGTCTCAGGGGTGGGCCCATCACAAAGCTGGCCGCGTGGGCCCAGTCATTGTGCCAATAGTGAGTGCCATCGGTGCCTAGACCAGCTGCAATGGGCTCCCCAAACACCACGCGTCCTGTCAGGGAGGCCAACGACGCTTTAAAAGGGGGCAATGAGGTGGGACTAGCTGCGTACGGCAAGTAATCATACAGTGGCTACACAGGAGCACTACAATAATGTACATGAGCACTGCACTGGGACAGCAGGAACTGCTGACACAACAAGTTTGAAGTAAAAGACGAACTATCCAACTGCAATTATTCTTTGCTCCCTGCAAGCTCACACCCACACACCCCCACAAACACACACACAAACTAACAAACACACAAGCACACACACACACACACACACACACACACACACACACACACACACACACACACACACACACACACACACACACAAAATGTATCCGCTTCATCAGCATCCTGTGAGCGGGCTGGTGTGAGCCCTCCTCTCACCGTCCCTTCGTGCGTCGGACACCACCTTGGCAGCGGACTTGCTCATGACGTGGACCACGTAGAGCGGGCAGTTGACTGCGTGGGCGATGGTGATGGCTCTCTGGGTGGCCTCAGCCTCCACCTCCTCGGGGCGACACAGCTCGTGGCCCTCGGGCCCCGTGATGCCCAGAGACAGCATCTTCTTAGCCCCCTGGAGAACCACAGCACAGAGGGCCACGGGGAGGTGGCCGTGGTAAGGTTACAGGAGACGAGGTTAGAAATACACTGGAAATGGAGGTGAATTTTGTGTAAAATAATAAGTTATGGTGCAGCCTTTTAAGAGAGTAGCGACGCCTAACCTTCATCGCTTTTGAATGGCCAGTTTAAATGAAAGTGATCTTGGTATTTAAACAAAGTACCTAGTGATGGCCTAGTAGAGATAGGCATACAATGCTGTACATCAGAAGACATTTTATCCTTCCAATCTCAAAACAATAACTCAACAGCACCAACAGGGATGCGTCAATGTAACGTGCTGTCAAGTTACTTTGGGTTCATATTGTCTTGTAGCTGTGAGAGAAATACCCATTATGTGTGGTTGGTGGAAAATCAGGATCTTGATCTTGTACACTAATTATATGATATGATTAAATAAGACAATTTCATTAAGTATGAAAAAATGACTTCAACATGCACCGTCAAGGAGTCGCAAGAGCTCAGGATTCTTCTATGTTTACTGATATGAGTAGTTGTTTTAGTATTTGCTACCCTCTAGTGTTGACGACATGGAAAGGATTTGGTAAACGGGAAGAAAGGAAGATTTCAATTTAAAAAATCAAGGAGACTAAATCCAAAGTTAATTGACAAATCAAATACCTCTTGCCAGCTGCCTATTCTATACTTGCTGTAAACCTTTGTGCTGCTAATTTAATGGAAAGTAGGAGAGAAAAGTACTGGTATAAAAGGCCATCTATTTATCATATCATTTCACCCACCCCACCCCAAACAAAAGGAAGTAACCTTAGGAAATGTGCCTCAACAACAAAGGAAAGTATGAGGAAGAAGGACCCACTATCAACCACGTTAGCTTTGGGCCAGTTATAGTCAGTCCAGTTAGACCAATACCTCATCCCTTTGACATGTGTATTCTACTCCATTCCTAAAAGGTTTGACCCTTGGTAACACCTTCTTTTTAAGAGATGAGCAGTTGTCTCTGATTTGCTTGACTGGTTAGTTAGACACGAGCAAGTATTGGGATTAAACATTCACCATAAGTGCTGGTGACCTCTGGTCTACTTACACACAGAGGAGACACTGTGTCAATACGCCCTCCCCACTTACCCTCTCTGACCGTAAAATGCTTGCTCAGACTCTGGGAAGAGAGATAATAATGCAGAAACGATAAGCACCCATTCGTATTAGAAAACATATGCCAGGTGTATGACCAAAGTCACACGACACATTTAAGTAGAGGGCCCCGCAATTATTTCTTCCTCACAAAACCTGCAATTAAAATGTCAATTAATAGTTATTATGGATAAGAGAACTGTCTGCTTGTGCATACCTACCTCTGCGATAAGGTCTCCATTCTCTGCATGCACCTGAGCTATAGCCCCTATGTCCTTGCATTGGGAGAAAGCTGCGTACAGCTCATTGTCCTGCAGCATGAAGACATCTTTGTAGGCCATAAACATCTTAAACGAGTTGACTCCTTTCTCTTTGGCTAATGTTGCCATCTCTTCCTTGACCTAAAAGGAAAAATGTTTAGTCGCAATCGGGTATTTCTTTCTTTCTTGCATGAGTCAAATATACAGAAACATTTGAAAAGATGGTGTAAACTCTCTTTTTTCTAGTTTTAAGACTGCTTCTGGTAAAATTCTAATGGTATGAGGGAATTATAAGACAATTGTATTTGACAAAGTGTATCTGACCCCACTGTATCTCTTATAGCTGAATGTGGCCTCACACAAACCCAATATGAACAGTCAAAGTTAAGGCTTGCATTATCTATGAAGTCCATGTATGTAACAGTCAGACACACGCAGTACCGTCTCACTCCACCAGGTGACAGCCACATGAAGGGAGTAGTCGCAGCAGACTTTGGGGTCAGCCGTGCTCCTCCAGCGGTCATAGGCCTCCAGGAGAGACGTGCCTCGCTGGGGTATGACAAAGTCCAGGATCATGGTGGTCCCTCCTGCAAGAGCGGCCTTGAAGACACACGGACATTGGCCATATCACCAGTGATAACAACCATACTCTATTGTAGTGGTACACTGGCACCCAAACTGCGAGACCTGGTGGGCCGAGATATAATCATTGTGTTGGGTGCTGAAATGTTTATGCAATTGTATTGATTGATTCATGGTCATGGAAAAATATAGTCCATGTAAGCATAGGAAAAGCAACCTGCCATTTGCCCTTGCCCCAAACATTTTAGATCTCAGTGAAATACTGAAAAACTGAAAAAACCCAGATGAAATGTTAGAGCCCAATGTTTCCTGCAGGCCCTTTTTTAACTATATGTAAGTATAGCTTTACGTTTAACTATATAATGGATATTACCCTAACGAGTAGGTAAACTAAAGCATTCAAACAGATGAGTGAACAGTTTTCTGATAATACTTCTTTCTAAGTTGAGCATTGGCCTGAAGTTAACCAATGCGTTAAGCCCTACTTAAACACAGAGAGGGTGTTTAGGCAACACATTGACCTGGCATAATGACTAAGGGCAATGCTTTTATTACCATATGTGATGTAATGCAAACTTATAACACATGTTATTAATGGCAACTTGACTTACGTAGTAAAAGGGTTTACGTCTACAAAAGTAAGCTTTTGGTTGCTGCTGGTAAATTTTTGTTAATTTTATGATTGGTTTTCCACCTTAAATGTGACCCTTTTCCTTATGGATTAACATGGGACACTGTTCACAAAAACCTTACCGGATGTCATCCATTAGTTATTCTAATTAATAAGAATCAAATAGCCGGAATGATTGTTTGACAGGGGATGGGCCAAAGGCCAAAACCCTAATAGATTTCTGGGTTAGATTATTTACACTTAGTGCAGGTAAAATACAGTTCATATAATATTTAGCATAATAGTTATTTTACAATGTTAGATATCTTCTCGAAAAGAGTAGGGGTGTTAACCCCGGTGTCCTGGCTAAAATACCCAACCTGACCCTATATCAATCCTGGCCACCAAATCGTCTCTTCAGTTTCCAATTGGCTAGCTAATCCCCTCTCCTGCCCCTTTGTGACTCTCATTAGGTCTGGTGTGTGGTGAGCAAGTCTGGCATGAAATGGCTACCGCGGCATCCCCCAGGTGGGTGCTATGCATTGGCGACCGAATTGTCATTCCCCCCTATAGTGTAAAGCACTTTAGGTGTCTAGTAAAAGCACTATCAAATGCATGCACCTGAGCTATATTATTAATCAATTATGAATTATTATTATTATTATTATTGTTAGTAGTAGTAGTAGTAGTAGTAGTAGTAGTAGTACTACTACTACTACTACTAATAGTAGTGGTGGTAGTTGTAGTAGTAGTAGTAGTATTTCAATGCCAGAGTGCACCACTAGGGAACCTGTAAAACTAAAAAAAACAATTTCTGACATGATGATGTATTTTTTATTTCAATTCAATATTGTTTTTGAGGTTTGGGGTTTATTTATTCAGCAGAATTGTATTTTACAATATAACAGGACTATATAGCCTGTGTACACATAGAAGCTATGTTTTCTAGGATGTTGAGGGCTATTAAATAATACTATTTACCTTAGTCCCAACATGAAAGTCATCTACTGCTTTAGTGCCCATAAATGCCAACTCCATGTGAGTGTGCGTGTCAATGCCACCTGGTATCACCAGCTTGTCTGTAGCATCTATGATTGTCACTCCCGCAGGTATTTTCAGATTCAATCCAACTTCTATAATTATCCCATCTTCAATGTAAACATCACTTATGAAAGAACAATCCTCGTTTACAACTTTTCCTCCTTTAATCAGAATACGGTTTTGGTTTTCCATTTCTCAGTAATGCTAAATAATATTCCCAGGGTTTCAAAATAACGTATCAAATACTGCCAAATGCAGATTTTTCAACTACAAAAAAAAGATTTAAAAAAAGTATTACGTTTCGCCTCTTTAGTAATCCTGCAGCTAATGTTATTTAGCTTTGGTCCTAAACGCTACAATCATTACAAATACTTCGCCCACGTCAAAAATGTAAGTAGCACAACTCTAATACTAACTATGCGAATAGTAGAACATTTCGCTCCACAGATTTGGCCCTGCCCCAGAATATGCAAATGATTGATGAAGATAGTTTTCCCAGTTCATACTCAGGAGGTGAGGTAAGCGTCCCGTATACTGTTAGTTTTGTACTGTGATTTGATTTTGTAAACCGTTCCTGTTTTTGCCAAGTCAACAAAGTTATTATGTGTTTATGATTTTTTATTTACCCTACAGCAGACAGCTTTGCTATGTACAATGTACAGAAAATCTATGAGCTGCACCTATTCGACTTTGAAACTTGCTTGTTTACGTTTCCTTCTGTTCAGGAAGGAAACCCATAAATGCCAGGATAAAAAATTTTGCACTGCAGGAATGTAGTCCAAAGGAAAGAGAGGTTCCAAAATCATGCAATCCATCGATTTTGCTTATGGCACTCAACAAAAAGCAATCTTATGAGCAGTATTTGTATAGCCACCATAATGCATAAAGTTTAACCTTAAAAGCGTATAAAAATAAACATACAACATAGCAAAGCAGAATGTTTCAAATATATTTAATTAGTGTAGTGAAATGTACACAATAATTTCATGTGCAGCAAAGAAAAAAAAACTTATATCAGGGAAAATGATAACCCTAAACATAATATTTAATCTAACCATATGATTACACCTAATGGTATACCCAATGCAAAATGTTGCCACACATACAATTCTTGCAATAACTAGCAAGGTATCTGATTCAATGTAATTAATACTTGCAAAATTATTGCCCAAGAATAACCTTTTTTTCATTAGAATTCACCCAAATGCTTCTCTTTCTTCTCGGAGAACAAAATTACACATGCAAACATATTATTTTTTGCTCTTCTCCCTTGCCTTCTTAGATCAACCATACACTCCCTGAGTGATTTAAGCTATTACCTTATTTACCTCGTACACCATTCAACGCCTTTGTGTGTTTATGACAGCATCTATAGGCCTTCTCCTTGTCCTGTGTTTGAGTCCTATCAATTTAACAATATTTGTAGCCTGATGATTAATATTTTCTCGAGTCAGATGTGATATATTGTCCCTTGGATTATTTGTCTGTTTATAGTCTGCCCCCATCAGGTGTCATTGAGTACCAACATCAAAATTTTTTTTGTTGTATTTTCTCAGGCCTATTTGCTGCCTTAGTTGGCTTATATCCTCCATAATAAAGGTGTGCTCCTTTTAATATGCTTTTATTTTACAATATTTATCTGAAATTATTCCCCAGTCGGTGTTGCAGAATAGTAAATAAACCATGTGTTTCTAATCATTCAGTAATGGTTTAGCTATGCAAATAAGTTACCTAGTGGTGCAACAAAGAAAACCCCAATAAGAATTTGGCTTCGTAACTGCTATCGAGAAGCAAGGGAACTGACTCTTAATGAAATAAGCAAACAGTATTTTTTTAGGCTTATTTAAATTTTGTTGGCAAAAAACACAGACTTCAGATAACATAGTGATATCCCTGGAGCACGCAACCGCATCTCTTTCATAGAGTGTTGTTAGCCACTGGGACAGATTAGCGTGAGTGCAGAGGATTGGTTGTCAGGATCGCATCAGTCCAGACAACTTTTCTCATCCATTAGTGTATTAGGAAAACAAGACCCATTGCCGAGACACAGATGCATGTGCTGGTGAGATAAGCCAGCACAGGGCTTAGGAACACCTAACCTTCACAGTTGCAATAAACAATAACATGTGACTTAAGAGGATTTACATAAGATGAGAGGAGTAATCAGAGGGAGAGAAAACCAATGAGGCTGCAATGGCATCTTCAACCGTCTCCATGCTGGCGAATTAGGAAAGTTACTATTCCTATGGATTAATGGCGAAAAGGCTGTCGTTATCATTGTTGTACCCGGTACTAATACAAACTACACTTATGCCCCCTTTTTCTGAATTGAGGGAAAACACAACCTGGAATACTGAGTTGTGACTGCAAAATGTTGGCATGGAAGGTGGAAAATTACTTGACAGTGAAATGGTTTTGTGGGTTCAGATAGGCCTCCGTCTCCCAAGGAGAGAAGGTTGCTTGAGGGTTTTTGAAGTCGTGGTTTTTGTGAGCATCGCATAGCTGCAAAGGGTGGTGATACACAGTAAGAGTAGAGTTTAAACCTAGTGCACTGGCATCCATTTGACTATAATAGTTCAGTGTTTACTCAAGATTATTGCCCCCCCCCCCCCCCCCCCCCCCCCCCCCCCACTGTCTCTCTCAGATTGTCAAAAGTCAGATTGTTTCCTGATATGCATATTTAACCAGAACAACTTTGCAACTGTGCCTTTATCATTTGTGTGTGTCTTTATCATCAAAATGTGTGTGCATAGTATTGCACTTACACTAATTGTAGCCCAGGTGGCAGTATTCTCTGCATGTTGCATTGACAATATTATAGCATAATGAAACAAAACACAGTATCCAGTAACATAACAACACATTCAGAACACTTGTCCACATTCATTGTAAAGATTATTATCATTATTATAGACAGATTATTTTACAATTATATTTTACATATTGAGCAAAAATGGCAACAGTTAGTTTTTTCACATATGTAATTATTGAGCATAATTCATGAAATAGTCATATTGCATGACATATAATTAACTACATATTAATTAGAATGAGTATAGTTATTATTATTTTTCAATATTCTGAGAAAAATATGAATATCTAAAGTATATAGGAAGCCTCCCAAATTCTCTCAATTCAAAGTCTCTCATTGAGGAATATCCGTGTAAGTCGTTTGTGAACCGTCGTAGGACTCCCTGGCAGTGTTGATTTGAAAAGACACTGGCAGTCTGCTGCTACTTCAAAACATTTGTCAGTCACATTGTTGCAGCTCAAGCATCACAAGGCAGCTGTTAAGCAGACTCTAAAAAATGTTAAGCTTCCAACAATGGGAGGCAGAAAATGTGAAGGGAAACAATTAAATTACGCCTTGCATGAAGTTTGCTTTTCATTTTGGGAGGCAAATTTAGTGCCATGGTTAATCATTATGCTGTTGAACACGATTTGCAAAAATATTCAAGAGCTTTATGTGCCTCACTGCCCCCTCTGTATTGAAAAATAATGGGCCTCTATCCAATTAAAAACTGCATTAAATCTCTAAAGTATGACATGCACTTTAGCGGTATCTCTCTGATGAGTCTTTTCTGCATGTGCAGATGCTGACAGCACCCTCAGACAGAGGGCTTCTGACTGACTGCTTTGTGCTAATCTACTTGGGGATAGTGCACTGCTATCTTATGGATAGAGTTCTTGCAGTTCCCAATTCATCTATTGAGACACAACTTTCCATTGTGTTTTCCCATCGTCAAAGTCTAAACAACACGTAAGATGTTCAGTGTGTAAGGGGAATTTTGGCATCCTCACGGATGTTCAAGCCTAAGCTGTTGTTCCAATGTGGGGGAAGGGTCAGAGTGAAGACCAGGTCACGAAGGAGACAGTATGTGCCTTTTGGAAACACTGAAGGCTAAAGTTTTGTGTCTTAGATATAATATAAAATGATGTCTACGTGTCCCATGTACGTGTCCTTTTTAATGCTGATTACGTCCACTCCCCTCCATCTTGACCAACGGGATAGTCATGGTAGCGGGTTTGTTATAACTGACTGTCGCAAAGTAAAATGAAGAGGTTCCATCCTATCTGTAGTTCAACAAGCACAGTAGTGTATCACTTCTCCCTATACTCTTTGCAGTAAGCCAAAAATAAATGTATCACTTTACTTTTTGGATAACTCTTTTAGAAAACACCTGGTTATCTGAATATTAATATAAAATAACATAAAATTAAAATTGATTGAATAATATAAAGAGTATTTTATATGCATAACAGTCTTTGTGTTCATGCATTGATAGGGTGTGATTCATTGTTCTGCAAGAAGGGCATCAGTCCAACATGTGAACAGATGATTTATGTGGCCATCTGTTTTGTTTTGATCATAATTTGATTATCTGTCTTAGTGTGATGACTTTAGATGTCAAGACCCATTCTGTTGTGGTACATCCACCCACACACACACACACACTCTCACACACCCACACTCAAAATGTGGCTCATATGGAAGGATTGAGTTACCTCTCGATCACAGTCACAATATTAACAGTTACATTTCCCCGTCCACATCCTCACTCTTTTTAAACTGACCAAATATGATTAGAAATGAACAAGCAGTCACACAACAGACTCACTGTGCTATCTATTTGTATTAATTAAAAGATTTGCAACTACATGTGTCTGAAGATAATCAAAATGTCTTCAGCACCAATCCCAGATGCATCCGCACTCCAGAGCTCATTTACTACAGCCATCTCCTGTTTGTTTAGAATTAATCAATCGACTCACAATTGAGTTAGTTAATTAGTGTTTTAATGCTACTCTTTATAATTGCAGTCTGATGAATGCGCAGACAAAGCAATCAAATTAATGCAAATATAACAGATAATTGTTATCCAAACTTCCTCGGTAACAATGGGGGTCTGTTACCCCCTCACATCAGTGTTCCATCACTGCCACTAGATGGCACCATTGAGTAGCATTTCAACCTCTACGTATACCCTGAGCTCTTCCTGTGTTTGAGCAAATCACTGCTACATTGTTCTTTCTGAGTGGTTCTATACACACAGCGAGGGTTGCAATGTACTATGGGTCTCCTATGACATATTCAGTTTGTGATAGTTGTCTGGCTAAGGATTACACTGATGATTAACCCAAAGAATACAGAATAAAGGTCACCTATTTCAATAAGCGTCGAGAGCAATAACATCCTGTTTAAAATATGAAGGCTGATATTTATGTTTATCTTGTGGGAATCAAAGAGGACATTTTGTGGATGTGTCTTAAGTTTCCTGATAATGTTTCATCCTGGCTTTCACAAGAGGTATTGCCACGGTGACCTTAAGGACACCCTCACTAAATGTCAGTGGGTAGCTTTTGAGGAAAATGTTCTGAAAGGCTAGATAGTGTGCTTGGTCTACATTTGAACAATTTTTAACACAAATGCCTTGTAAATTCCCCGGATTCTGATTTCAACCAATAATCATTTTCACACTAGGTTAAAAAATAAATTACATATTATTACATAATTTAAATAAAAAGTTTTTTTCTTCCTCCAGTAATAGCACCTGATTTTTTTTATACATTTTAAATGCTTTATGATAATTGTCAGTCAACTGTTAGCACTTCTGCCTGCTGTCACTACTTGTTGTTCAAGGTCTAGTCTTCAAGGTCTAGTGCTCGTTCCTATCATCATCACCAGCATCTTCATCATCATTATCTACATGATCATCACCATCAATTGTTAGCCATTCAGAATTCAAAAGCTTTGTCAAGTACTTTTGTTTACCAGTTCTGGGCCTTTCAGAAATATGGTTGAGTCGTTTCACACCCTCTCAGTGAGAGAGCAATTATTCTCTCATCTCCTTCGCTTATCATTCCTGATCATCTGCTCAGATAGATATGACAGCTGAATAAATATGCAAAAGCTCTGTGCAGCACTAGACTTCACCCCAGAAGTCTCTATCGTGGTCTCTCTCATTTTTGAAAAAAACTGCAGTATTTTGTGATGACAACGATGGTTTTTGAGATTCTGAGGAGTTATTTCGGCATATCTTTATAAATCTAAATGTAAATGTTAAATAGGCAAAATCTCAATTATTTTGTTTTCAATTAGGCATTTCTTTCTGAGATCAGTTATCTATTATTTCTAGACAGGTTTTGTGAACGGTTTTTCAACAATAGTTTAATAATTTGTATTATATATTTCTGTTTGTTTATAACTATATCCATATAATCATTCACACTACATAAAAAACATGGATCACAGGATATATTCAATAAAAAATGTCTTTATCATCTGTCACATTTAAAAAAAGTAAATCCATTGGCTGAACTTAAAATGTATAGTGGCCAAATATTATGGATATATATTAGGAAAAGGTGTACAATTCTAAAATTATATATTCTTAACTGTTGATTTATTAACAATAACAATCCATTCAACGTGTAGTAATATCGAGAGATATTTTTATATTTTTGTAATCAGGATCTCTACATCTACAGAAGTTGAAAAATATATGTTTTTTTTTAAGATTACACAAACCGGTTGTTGCATAGTGCAGACTGGTGGGCATATGCTGCCTTTTTACAACATACTGGTAGTTATCTAAGCCTTAATACTCTGGGCTTCCGCCTGGCCCCCAATTCCCACCATGCTTTGAAACATGTAAGTCTCTTTTCAATCAGTTCTTGAGCATGGCATCGATATTGGCTGCGTTCGTGGCAGAGGAGGCGCTTTGGCGGCTTGACGAGAGAGAAGTGCCATGGGAGGGGTCGATTTGACCCAGCTTTTACGCACAACTGAAAAGAAGAGGAAACAAAAAGCTACTATATTTAACCAAATCTGCAGCTTACTCCGCAACAACATGATAATGATATCCTCTTAACACTCCTTGGTGCAGAATTACAGCCCTCGTGGCAGCAGGGGCCAGCTCTCCATACTGGGGAAAAGCTGCTATTACAGTCACTTTGGTCACATTTTACTGTGGTCCCTTTTTTCCCCACATTTACAAGGCTTTTCATCCTCTCTTAAAACTCCAGTCCTTCATTTGAATAAACGTCAACCCACCCATGTAAGTCATCCTAGATAAGTGTTGCTGAACTGGATAAAGACTTGTAGTTTGTTTATTTGTTTGTTTTTCAGTTTTGTTTTTGTCAAATTGGTGTTAATTAATGGTCAATACTGGTATTCTATTTGTTCTTATTTTGACCATAATAGCATAATTCTAGTTGGGTACTTTCAGCACCTTGCTATCCACCTCTGATAGTTACTGCCCTAACATCCCACTTCAGCTCTTTCAGCTCTATCCTCAATAAACTCACGGATATTTCCCTGCTCTCTGGTTTGTCAATGCTATTATCTGGCTGCTCCTCCCCTTTCTAAATATCTAAAAATATCTCTTTCCAGACAGGTTTCTTGTTGTTTTCACGGAATCGTTGGAATTAGTTGGAATAATTCTCATACTGCCTCTTTCTTCTCAGTGGAGGATAGTCTGTTATTTTAATTAAGCAGAGGTCAGATTTATTAACACAGCGGGAGAGTGGTGAGTGAGGCTGTGGAAAGCAGCAACAACACTACTGCATTGTATGCCATGGCACTGATGCACATTATAACCAATGAAGAAGAAAAAAAAGTGGGAGGAGTTTTGTTTTATGTTGTGCTGCACAGTGATTTGGTCTGATTATTCATTTGATGATGCCCCCGTCTTACGTACCCCTCCCCAAAGCAGGATGGTAACCCAACTCACAACACACTCCCACTGTGAGCCATCACCATGAGAGAGGAAGGAAAAGATGGAAGGATGAAAGAGAGACAGAGGAAACAGGGTAGAAGGGGAGAGAGGAAGGAAGGAGGGAAGGAAAAAAGGAAGGAAGGAAGGAAGGAAGAAAGGAAGAACATACAAGTGCATGAGAGAAATGGATATGGAGAGAGAGTGACAGAGAAGTATCAGCAAATCAGAGAAAGAAACAAAGAAAGGATGAAGGAGACTGGAGAAGAAGAAGGAGAGAAAAAAGTGGTAAGAGTGGAACGGTAAACTTGGGCAAAGAGGGGAAGGAAAACATACATAGAAAGATGGATAAGAATGGATGTGTGAATGAAAGAAAAAGAGAGAAAGTTAGATGGGTGGCAGGGAAGCAAGAGGCACAGAGGGCCATGCGGTGCACAGAGAAGAGAGTTGATCAAACTATAAATCAAAATGTCTGGGTCATATCTGAGTTCAGATCTTTTGACAATGTAGCTGCTTCTGTTGTGTACCCAATTATGGCAGTCCACTGCACATCAAACAGATAAATACAAAGAACTGATTCAATTTCCAATCGTTTAGATCTTGAGATATTGAGTAGGAATATGTTCCAACTATTTGAATTAAATCAAGGCTTTGGCAATGACAGATGAGGCGATGCCTTGGCAGAGCTAGTGCAGGTGGGTAACTCAGACAACAGCTATTATCCACGTCACACCAATAAACCGTCACACCAATGAAAAGTTAATTTGTTTAATGCAGTCTTTTTAAACCGCAGTTCACTCACCACACTGGCTCCTACAACTGCTCCACTACTCACTGCTGCCTACACACAAAGCTCCTGGTCTCACTGTTGCGCACCCTCCTTCATTCTAAAGATCATACCATTTATTTTTACTTTGTTGCAACTTAATTGTTTAGTTTTTCTCAATGTATATTCATAATTTGATTGAAACCGTAAATCTTGATTTGATTTCAATCAAAAATATTGATTTGGTCAAATACAAAAATGTACATTCACACAAAGTCAAGAGAGCATTCATTCTAAAGACCATACCATTTATTTTTACTTTGCTGCAACTTATCTTTTTTGTTTTTCTCAAAGTATATTCATGATTTGGTTCAATCAATCAAAAAATCCCAAAATATTGATTTTACCAAAGACAAGAATTCACATTTACCTAAAGCAAAGAGACCATGCACCATTTATTTTTTTTACTTTGTTGCAACTTGTTGAATTTTATTCTTTGACAAAGTGTATTAATGATTCGGTTGAAACCTTATGTTAATGGTTTGGTTGAAACCTTATATTTGGAATTGAAATCAATCACAAATTTAGCAAAAGACAAAAATTTACATTTAAACAAAATTAAAAGAGCATTGATTACAAAGACCATACACCATTGTTATTATTTCCTTCTTGCAACTGAAAGTTTTCCATTTTGGATAAACTCATGTTAACTATTAACTAAGTATTGTTTTTACTTTGGAGCAAACATTTATTTTGTATACGTTCATCAATAGAATGAATTAATACATTTTGTTCAGTCCTAGGCCAAAGCGTTAATGAAGGTCAATATAATAAAATCTCAGGTTTGTGGTATGGCAGTGCTTCAGTAACAGATTATCTTTTGTATTTTGCATACCATCTTTAGATTACTGATGGTGGTGGAACTTGGTAGGTGTGAAACCTCCTCCATTTGCTGATGTTGCTATGTTGAATTTTCACCTAAAGTTTCATGTTTTCTGTTACTCTTTATATAGCCAGCCATCGCATGCACTGCTTGCAGTTATATTTTTTACAATACACGACGGCAAATGTTCAAAAATATGCGGTTAGTCTATTGCCTATCTGAATCACATACTTTAAAATATCTGGCAATTTTATCAGAATTTAATTAGATTAGTAGTGATTAAAGGTAAAGGGCACATTCTTAGAAAAGAGTGCACTGTCTGACAAATAAACACTGTTAAATAAAAGAAAAGCAAGTTCCCAAAAATTTGAACATTTCTCAAACATTTCCACCCCCACACCTTTACTCATGTATGTATCTCTTCAGTGGAATTAGGCAAAATTCAAAAGTTGGAATATGTGATTAGGTTTATGATGCATGATACACAAAAAACAATAGTGCTTTGTTTAGGGGTACAATAACTGCAATCTACAATTAACTACAATTAAATTTAATATTTGAATTTTTTTTAAGGATATTTAAAATGGCATGAAATTATTCAAAATTGAATGTATTTATTGTTATTGTATGGTAAATTTAACTTACATTTCATTGCGTGGGTAACTTCTTGATATTTGTTTTGATGTGAAGTTATTTAAGTCACTTTGCATGCTGTACTTTTGTACTGTACTTTTCACTACATTAGAAATCCAACCGAAAGTTATTCAAATCAAGCTACAATATTAACTTTGCATGAGGAATCAATGCAAACAACCTGGTTCAGTTGACGTTGGCTAACACGTGCACTAAATTCTGTAAAGTAGCTGTTCAACCTACCACTAACAATAAATGTGCTGAGACGACAAATGCAAATATTATCACTCTCGACTGAGGCATTACTATCTGTAAACTTTAAATTCACATTTGTATATATTTCCAATCAGAACAAGGCATTAGAGCCCATTGCATGGTCTTTATATGTTGTGTATAGATACTGTGCTGTGGGAAAGGGGTGTCCATACAGTAGTTTGTTCCTTCTTTCGAACTATTGTGGGAGCAGCTTTCTACACCGACAGACAGACAGAAAGACATACAGACCGACAGACAGACAGGGGCCTCAGTGCTGACTGACACTGTGAATGATAGTGAAATCTAGCAGGTGCGTTTGCTTGCATTCCTCTGATCAGTACACCAGTGCACTTGTCCTCTGAGCTTGCTCTGTAATAAGCTGCTTCAAAGATCAGTATGTACGCACCCCCCTGCCTGATAAGATCTGGAGTATGTAGTTCTCCTTCCCTTTCAGTGGCGCTTTATTCCCTACTCTTTTGGTTTTCTTAAGAAAATGTCAGTTTAATCATATCTTAATGCTTTGATAATGGGGTTCTTTTACACAAGCACAGAACAGTCACTTCAGTGTCTTAAAAGCCCAGGATGTGGAGGGAAGGAGACAACGTCTCTAAATTAAATTTGCTCGGGCCCTGCTCTGGCAGAGTGGATGTAGTCAGAGCTGCACAGCTCGTTTTGACCCCTCTTGACAATCAAATAGAAACATGTAATTGTTTCTCACATGAGTAAAAGGCAGGAAAGTATGGAAATGTCACCTTGCTCCCATAAATAATAGTGGGGATGTTAGTGGAGTTGGCTAACAGGTTTGCCACTGCATGCAGAAACCCTTTCCTTTTATGCAGTATGGTAGTTTATGAATGTGATCAGGCATTAAGCTTCACATAAGAGTGCTGTGAGTGTATGCAGTTGAATTAGTTACTGAGTAGTTATAGTTATATCTTTAGCTATATACTTTTTTTCCCTAAAGATTTTCTTTTTGACTATAGAATGATATTTATAAAGTCATGAATTTTTTTCTTTCAACAAATAGAGAAAACCAATTAATGATTTGCAGAATTTGAATGTACGTAAATGATGAAGAATAGAATGTGATGCTCCCTCATGTCTGATTGTGTCTGTGTCTGCAGGTGCACATCCAGCTGGCACGCTCCTGCACATATTTCCCTCTGCTCCGCCACTCCGAATGACAGGCAGGTGAGACAACAGACACGCACTCTCTCCCTCGTACGCATCAACCACAATCACACAACTCTTAAAGGTATGTGCTACCCACATGCCGGGAGGGAACTATAGGCCAAACTTGTGCTTTTTGTTAGTACCAGAATGTGTTTTTTTTAGGTTACACGAGGTTCTTTCAGGCACCACTCAAATACAGAGATCAAACTTGAGCAAGCGAGCGAATAAATAAATATATATAGAAACGTTGCTTACAGTGTCTGGAATAAAAAAGTGGGAGGCCACCCACTTAAGCCATTAAGACAGCGCTGGAGGAATTGGCCAAAGGGCATATTTAAACAGCCCCGTGGCACTTCCATGTCGCTCTCTGTCGGCAGGCGGGCTGAAACACTGCGAGGCTGCAGATTTGTCCTGACCTAGTTGTGACTCGCCATGAAATGAAAGCAGGGCGAAAAGGAGCAGACAACGACAGTGGGACAACAGCAACAAAAACAATTGAAGGAGAAATGGCTGATATTTCTGGGGGTGGTGTGGGCTCAAATCCTGTGGTGATGGGGGCGCCCAGAAGCTGGAGTCTGTGGAGAGCAGGGGAGTCTGGGTACGGAACATTATCTGCGTCTCAAGATGGATCCTTGACTAATCCTGCTGTCTGAGCTCAACGCTCCCAAGATGCTCTGGGAGGAGAGACGGAATACTGGCAGGGAGGAGAGGGAAGAGAAAAGAAGGGAAGAGGAGAGGAGGAGGGGTGGGACCATCGGACTCAGAGAGGAGGCTTCTAGGTTCCTGTTCCCACAGACCTCTGCTCGTCCACAGGCACCCCTTTCTGTGTCATGGTGTAGGTTCTCTTCACCAACAGGTCATAGTCAGATGTCCTTCTCCTCTCCAGTACACCAAAATCAATAAGGCTAGCCTCTGGACAAGCTCCTGGCTAACTGCAAGCTCATCCTTAGCAAAGACGTTCCGTTCCATGTTACCATTCTGCAGGCCAGAAGTGTGGAACCACTAGGAGGATGTCCTCCTTTCATCTTTTTAATTAGCCGGTTTGCATTGGCGGGTGAGCGGGCGGCTTTGTTATTTATTTGTTGAAACACAGCCTGCTGCAGTATTGTGCAGCTCCACTCAGACCGCCGTCCTCTTTGATTCCAGCTAATGGAGCCCCACCAAGCTTCATAATATGGGCTCCATGAAAAGCCCCTAATTCCAAGAGAAATGTTCACACAACAACCCCACCCTCCATAAAAAAAGAGAGAAAGAGAAAGAAAGGGGAAGAACAAAAAAACTCCATGTGGTTTTTGCCTGGACATGAAACCAGTGGGTTCACCAAATCGCTTTACTGTCATTGACAGTGATTCAAGGGGGACTACTTGACAATGATCCTCCTCAAAAAGCTGTAGTACATTGAAGTAGCACAGTGTAGATGCAATGAGAAAGAAACAAATGCTATTTCTGTTTTAACATATGTAATCATATGTGTCTGTTGGTGCAAATATATATGCGTGTACAATTTGTACGTTTAGATTCAAATCATATACATATCTACATGTATGTGTACGTAGACATATTTTTTGCTCCTATACAGTGCACATTTGCACCAGCACACATACTCAAACATAGGGGACTAACAGACTTACTGGGCTGTCATCGTGTTCTGCACTATCCTTGCCATATGTTCCATGTGTTTGTGATTACAATCAACACTGACTGGACTGTAACAGTTGTTCTGTTTGGTGGGAGGGTGGTTATTGTTGAAAGCAACTTCAGAAGATTGAAATGACAGCAGTGGGACGTGCCATGTTGGCTGCTGCTGTCGACCACAACTCTCTCTTTCTCTCTTTCTCTGTGTGTGTCCAACGGGACTGTCATTGGCACTCTCTAAAAGTGTCCGGGTTACCGTTGAGATGCTTCTAAAACTGGCCACAGGGCTATTTAAAGAGTTGGCCGCAGGATAAAAAAAAGTTGTGAGTCTTACAACTAGGTCAGCTTGAGTGGTTCTCAGATTGGTGTTATTTACAATGACCAAAAATGTATCTCTGGGCTGGTCCAACTTTTAATCCGGACTAAGCTGGTAGCAGGAGTATACTCTCTCCAAGGGAAAGTGCCCTGATCGGTGTCTCTCCCTGACTATAGTAGCATACAGGTACAGCTCTGTTCTTGTTTCATCATATATTGCTCTTTTAATTCGGGACAAAGTTTTACATTTCCACGTTTCCAAGTGTTTAATGTACGAGTCCCAGACGTGCTCATGCTGTCATGGATTTTAATGTCATCTGAACAGTTCACAAGGATTGTATTTGTTTTATGAATAGACTTAAACAGCTTTGTTGAACATATTTTGTCTTGTAACTGTGCAGGGTAACCTGGTAAATAAGGTATTGGTCTCACAAGAGCCCCCCACCACCCTGGGTAAATAAGATGAAATACATGGAAAACAAGGGGAAAAAAAACCTTTGTTGGCAACCTTAAAAAGACCGGCACTCTTTTGTAGCAAGGAATTATTTCATGTTACAGTCCCAAAGAAAAACAAACCCTACGCTAATGTTTACCCTTAGTCAAATGTGCAGGTATTGTACAGTGGTGTTGGGGTTACTCAATGTAATAAACTCATTATCTGTCTGAACCGGGTTTCTGTAAAAATGATGGAAGTGGCCCTCCCTGTGTTGAAGTTTCTCCCAAGTAATCTCATCGAAAAACTTATTCTGGTTCTAACCTTTCCGATTTCCCGTGGAAATGGTTGTTTCTCATTGTATCATAGCACAGGAGCTGTGGTTCTGACAGGTAACACGGCTAATCAAAACATACTGACTAAAGACAGTGTATTAAAAGTGGGTATTTACCGTGGCTGTGTTAATTGAATAACGGGAGGAGAATAGGTGACAGCGTCGGAGTGAAACAAATGATGAGCGACCTTTAAGGTAGCACGGCCTCCGTTCCAACTCTTGACAGGTAAACAATCTAATTGATTTCCGTGGCTTCCTAGTGGACCGTTAGAGTCGCCATATTTCCAGTTTAAACGCCGACCATTCCTACTGTTTGCTGAACAGACGAGCCCGTCAGCTGTACGACTGAAAACATGTCAAGTTGGAGCCAGTAATTTGTGGTGATGAATGACAAGTGCAGACTCCTGTTCACTAGTTTGAGCGCTCATTAGAAAACACATTTTCAGATGTCACCGAGCTCCAGCGTTTGCTGTACTTTTGGGCAGGAATAAACAAATATATCCGCTTGAATACTGCAATGTCACCAGGAACGAGCAGAAGGAACTTAAACCTCAATTGACATGTCTCACGCTGCCGACTTTTTTGAACGTTGACAGCCATCTGTGTGGATTCTTTTCACTCTCCACTAATGAGCTACGGGTTGAGGAGACCCAATCTACACAGGTCTGTCCCAGGGGCCCTCTGCAGCTGCCGGGCACACACACGCACACACACGCACACACACACACACACACACACACACACACACACACACACACACACACACACACACACACACTGTTTATACACACCACCAAAAGTATACAGCCACACACACAAACTGTACACACATACATGCGCGCACACACAAATCACTTTCCTTCCATGTTTGAGAATATACTCCAGCAAATTTACATCTGAAGTCTTACACCATACTGTATTTGTTGTTTGCACCATCCTGTACAGTAGCGTGTAACAGAAACAACAAAACAAAACTAGAAGTGATTCACAAAATGCCCAATCTGTGTATCGGGGATAACAGAAGTTGTTTCATGAGATCCACAGAGACACAGAATGAATTACTGAATGTTACCACGTGTGTGTTTGTGTCTGTAGGTAAGCACTATCCACAGTGTACGGCTAGAGAGCAAGTCAACAAAGGTAGGAAACCAGGCAACCGAACAGGTAGAAACTAAAAGACTGCCCACAGAGTGAGGATATGTTAGGAAGTCAAAGTCTGGCTGGCTATTCTTGTGTTCATCGCCGTCGTTTTCCATACAAGTAAACGTTGCGACAATGGGAGCTTCCGAATCTATTTGATCCCTATCATGTACAAAAGCAGATGAGCTGGAATGGCACAGATACAGCGGCTGAATGGAGAATGACAGGAAGGGTCTAATCAATGTCCTCCAGGACTGGCAACTGCCTCTCCTTTGTTTCTTTTTGTAAATACAAGCCTCTTTAACATCACAATAAAAGCCATTATCTCTCCTGGCAAGGTAAATTTTAGGGAGTTGCACAAAAACATACATTTTGCCACAGCTTGGACTAGATCAGTAGGTTGAGATCTAAAGTCATGCAAATGTTACAAAGAATGTTACTGGCAAACCCGTTCTAATTATTCCATATCAGCAGATTTCCATGGAATAGAATTTTCTTTTCTTTTTTAAAAAGGGGAGAGTTTATGATCATTGGAGCTTGGGCATGGAGCTGTTTAGGAATTCACTGCATTTTGATCTAATCACAAAATCAAAATATTCATGAAACACAATGATATCTCCCTGGAGCAGGCGGCTGGCCATTAATTTTCAAATTCAGGTAATTTATTAACACTTATCACAGGCTGAAAAAGCCCTGCCTTGTGTTTGTAATGTGGGCGAGAGGGAGAGAGCAGTTTTACAAAACTGATTCCAAATGATTTATAATGGTCCAGCTTCAACCAGGTATTCAATTAGAATGTATGTCCAATTTCCTATTCAAGATCTCAAGTTAAAAACTCTATTAAAACGCAATTTCCCTAAGCATGCCACGCATATCTTTTATCAGCATGTAAAGCAAAATGGATAACGTTGCCGTTTACCTCTGTCCACGTGACATTGTTATGATCCCAAGCAGTTCTACTCTATTGCGCAAAAAGGTGTTTGACTTCTATTTACATTTTCAACGTGAATAAAAAATACTTCTCTTAATTCTCCCTTCAGGAGCCAAGCTTTTGCCCAGGCAATCCTCCTAATCTTCCTCTTCATCGCCGTCATCATCAAAACGACAACTTCCCCCTTGAAAGATCATTCTGATAACGTGAGCTGCCTTTACTAGTAGCAACAACCCCTGCCAATGGAATTCATATAATGTGCTTACTGTATATAAATGCCACTCTTTGAATGTATTGGCCTTTTTAGACCGTGATGAGCAGAGGTGAGAAGGCCATGGGGTGTTTGAGCCAGGGTTGGTGGAATGGTTCATCTTAGAGACTTGAAAAGCTGGGACAGGAACCGTGTGTGGAAAAGGCCAAATCTGGATGTTTGCATTAGTATGCCCATCAATGTCCTTTCTAAGAACATAGTAACTGTAGGAGTCAGATGGGGCCACTGGGAGACCATGTTCCCCCCCCCCCCCCCCCTGAAACAGGTAGAATAGCACGACTTCTCCATATCAACTCTCCAATGCTTTCTTTTAGGTAATAGGTTAATGAAGACAAAACATAATTAAGGCATTGTTTAATGATATCTTATTGAAATCCCTTTGCTTTCCACATTTTGAATGCGTAAGCAGTCTCATTGCATCACTGGAAAATCATCAAGGGTGTTGCCTGAGAGCGGTTATTTCTTTCTTAATCATTCTACCCTCGTGCGCTGAGATGATATCTGGCACCACCAATTGTACATCTAGCCGTCTCAGGGAACACTGAGAGAGATATCACTTCTATTGTTCCGCGGAGGAGAAGGGGGAGAAAAAAAGACGAGCCAATGAGAAGGTTAAAAAATAATAACTGGCGTGCGGCGGGATCCCTTTGTCTCGACCGTATCGCTAGGTGAATTCAAACAGCCCCCTGAAACCGAGCTAAGCCGAGCCCCTAGCTCCGATCGCGGTGCGATAGCAGCCAGATGGATCAATATGTGTGTTGTAAAGGTTAAATGATGTTATGTTGTACGTTGTTATTGGACTTGGCGTGTCACATTGAATGATACTGACACCTTTTTTCCTCCCCGGCTCCCTTTCTCGGTCTCTCTTTCTCTTGGCGCCAGGTCGGGTTGAGGTGGGGCCCAGAATGAACCTATGAGCAGGGTCAAGTCCGGGAGGGTCCCGCCGCAGGACTACTCATCCATCCCTGTAGACAAAAGTCCTTGCTCTCTGCTGCAAGGTAAAAAAGAAAGCGCTGGTCATAACTGTTGGCCTTCATTTGCTTTGTTTTTCAAGGAACAAATACTTAATAAAATAGAATTGTAAATACTAACTAAATAAAACAAAGAGCCATTCCATAGAATTATCCCAGCTAACTGAGGTGGGTGCCAAGGTATTTTGTGTCCCAATTGTTTCAGCATTTGACTTACAATGCCAGGCGAATATGGGTGTGCACTGTTCAATTAGTAATTTATCTTCAACATCAATTACCACTGTTAAAACTGGGTGCCAGAGTATTTTTCTTTTTATCCCATTAGTATTAGCACTTGACTTGGGTGCCATAAGGGACGTCACTTGCACATACTGTACCAGGGAGAGGCCAGTTAACAACGCCTATTAATTAACAGCTTGTGCTGTTACTAGGCCGCGTGTTGACGAGGAGTCTGACTCCTGTTTCGGAGGTGCGCAACTTCCCAGCTCCTGGAGGATTATCAGAGCTCCAAATTACATAACTGAACTAATGAGATACATACTCAGGCAGAATCAACCGTATTCCCACCGGGCATCTCCCAGGAAGAATGAAATGTCCCGCCGCTCCCCACGGACTTATTGCACACCTCCTCTGTCTGCCCGTCTGTCTGGGGAGAAGAGAGGAGAGGAGAGGAGGAAGCCGAAGGGGAAAGAAGCGAGGGGGAATTAAATCAATGGAGATGTATGTTTCCAAAGGGTCTGACTGACTGACATGTTGCTAATGCACTTTAATTGTTTTGCAGGTGAATTTTGAAACCAGTAAAATGAATGGGGAAAATGACCTCTTCACATAAGATTATTCCCTGATGTGTAAGAGTGTGGAAAGGGAAGTTTGGGATGCCCTGCTGGAACTGCTACCTCCGCGACCCGACCCCGGACAAAGCGGATGAAGATGATGATGATGATGATGAAGAGTGTTAGTCTGTACATATCAAATTCTCATTGTGACAAAAGAATTTCCTATCATAGTTTCCTTTTGATAGGGAAACCTAATATTATTTCGAACACTTCAGCTTTTAACGGTGCGATTGTTGACACTGTGATTTCAACCGAAAATGAGACCATACAAGCACTTGGGGGAAGTTGAATAACACTCAAACAGACAGTTGGCACCGATCAGGCAGTGACAGGTCACACTGTCATTTTGTATTCATAGTAATATCTACTCTACAAATAATAGTGGGATTTGTTTATAGGTTCTGGTTACAGTTCTAGGTAGTCTCTCAACCTTCCACCTAATTAATTTTACCTGAATGACCACTCCATGCTTGAACCCAAGTTAAAGCACTTTTCACTGATTTATACCAGATAAGATTAAACTAACTGCTATACTGTTATTTCCTTTGAATGGGCTTCAAGGGACATGAAAGCTGCTAGTTTACACACCCTGTATTTAGATATTACCACAGGATGTTCTTTGGCATTGAAATTATGACCAGTCGTGTTTATATTATGTGGCACATTATAAAGAAGGACTCACGCAAAAAGACTTGCGATAATTATTTTGTTTTTGGAATGTAACTTGTTCATGATTAGTGTCTCAACTCAGGCCATCAAACCTCCGTTCACACCTAAACCAATGTCCAAGTCTTACTAGATATGATATAATATATGCTCCATTTGGTGGACACTTTTATCCAAAGTGACTCTGAGTACACACATAGTCTGGGTGGCCTTTACAGTAATCAACACCCTAACTGTAAAAATGTCAGGCAGGATGAGCAACACTGGAACAAGAGCAGAGCACCAAAGTGGCAGCTAGGGCTAGAATTTAACCCCAAAACAACCGAGGTTCAAATGGGTTAATATATAATCGCAGTAATTGAGACATTGCAACAGTCCATCCCAGTTCAAATGAAATAAGGGAAGCTAACTGGAGGGGATAGATCCTCTGCGTTATTTATAATATTACCACAAGCTTAGCCTGTAATTAACGCATGTTAATTCCCTTATGGATTTGATCTGTTTTTTCTTCTTCTTCTTCATCCAAATTAAAATCTACACTTGGTTCCTTATTGGTCTAACTACTGTATATTACCTCCAGTGCTAATAATGAGAAATAAAATGAATACATTTTTTTTTTACAGACACTTACCTCAAAAAGCTAATTGTTTTTGTTTGATTTTGGTGACACTTTATCGGGTCTGGCTGTTAATTAATAGCAATTATACATTAACTATTAAGGAGGCACCTTATTAATTAATGGCCTCAGATGCAATTAAATTACAGATGCACACATCAATTTAGCAATCAATTTTACTTAATCCTGTGTAATTTCAAAGGGATTTCAGAAAGGAGTAAAGCGATACCATTATTATGACAGCCAAAGCCTAGGTGTTAATTAAGCTGTAACTAGCGTCTGCATCTTGTTAGGGGCGTGGGTGGGGCTCTAAGAGCATACACGCTGTGAGGAGTTAAGGTGGTGGTCTCCGCAACAAAAACGGCACCATGGGAATTTGCCCCACACACCAATGGCTTCCTTTCTGCTTCTCATAATATCTATGCTTGCCACAATAATAAGCAGCATTCTGTGTATTAAGTACTTTACTTTTGGTTTGGGTTAAACTTTTACACACTGTGTTTTAACATGTAGTAGTGATAATATCCCTTATTTAATCATCTTTAGAACCTTTATAGTATGTCTCTCTCTTTCTGATAGCTATACTCTATTAATTTAAACTGTGTGCGTCTGCTCATAGTCTAGAGGCAGCATCTGCAGGGTAAATTAGGTGTGGTCCTGAGCAGCCTTGTTCAGATCTTGGCGCTCGTGCTACCTGGGTCATGGGTTTAGTTAGTAAGGAAAAAAATGATATAAATTGTAGGCACTCATGGTACTCATGGATTATTTTCTGTAACAATCACAGGGAAATTTTGTTAAATAGATTTAAATCATAATACAGGCCATATTTTTATATCAATTTAAATGGATGGTTATTATGTTGTTTTGGATATATTAATCTAAGTTTAGTTAATCAATTATTGTGCTATGCTTCACTCAAAGTCGTGTATAACGACTGTCTATCTAAATAATATCCTAAATCATATTGAAGTAAGCAGTCTAGCCAGTCTAGCTTGTTTAGTTCTCATTTAGACCATCTCCAACCTAGTTCGCATATTTGTTCAGTGGCTTTAATGGACCTGTTCAGTAAAATGTCCACAAAACCAATTACGCAGTAGAACATCTGAACAACAAATGAAAAATCTTTGTTTTTCTTCTGGCATTTTTGATAGCACTTTTAGTTTTCCATATTCATAACAAGCATACAATGTAGAGGTTCTTCCAACAGTCGAGCGAAAGCAAAAGACTGTGTTGTGGCCCTTGTGGGACCTTGACGCATGTTCCGAGTCTACTCCTATAAGGTTCTAAGAAGCGATGCAGTTCATGGGGGAATATGGAAGTCAACATGGAACTGTCCGATTATGTTAATAGTAAATCCAATTATACACTAATAGCATAATGCCATAGATTAGAACAAGACTCTTGCTCATGAGGTTTTGAGTGGACTGGAACCAGCTCATATTTCTGCTGAAAATAGTGGACTCAAGAGTTGTTTTTTTGTCCACAGGAGTATCCGTTGTCATATTTTGTGTTTTCTTACTTTGTGCAATACCTAGATTACAGCTATTCTGCTGGGAATAAACCAAATTGGTTGACAATTTACAAACGGTTATTGTTAATAATGTACAGTAGGTCCGTGAATTCCTATGTCACAGTACATCTTTTTCTCTAAACTAAACATTTACTGTACACCACTGGATGTCAGCTGGACTGATACGGGATGTCAAGTCTCTATTTGTAACATCAGAAATGCAACCTTCAATGAGTGAATTATCCCTTTTGCTGTCGTTAATGTAAGGCCCGTGGTGTGTTTCTGTATTGCTGAATTATCAATATGCATGAGCAGGTCTCACAGACCTGATCCATGGGACTCTGACATGGATTGTTTATGCTGCACATGAAACACCTTCTAAAACAGCCAACTGTCTGTGTCCACACTAATTCATGTTTTGTAAACTTGAAAGCTTGTGTAGGCTACACTGGGAGCCATAATTACAAATGTGCCTTCAACAGCAATTTGTTTTTTGGGTGACAGAAGACATTAAAAGTCTGTCTTAAAATGAGCATACAAAGCTAGAGCACACAATGTATTTACTAACTATTTCAAGACCATTTTGATCCCTCCAGACATCCTATCACTAACATGTCCCTGATCGGAGACGGAGCTGCAAAACACAGTCAACCCCACAATTAGTGCAAATTAACAGGCATTTTCAAAAAATGTCTTTGCTTAGAAAATTGCTGCTTTGTAGTTCAAAAACAAAAATCCCACTTTGGCCATGGAGTGGGAGTTTTTCCAGCATTGCTTAAATCCTAAAATAAGTACTGCAATCTTCTGGCACAGACACACTGTAATGCTTTAAAAACAATTTAGCAACTGTCATCGCAGTAATTACAGTAACTAATTACCATCCTCAGCAAACAAACAGCTTAACATAATACGCAGGCCCAATCAATTTTGAAGAAATGCAAATTCCAAAAGCAAAAACGGGGCATTTTGGCAAACCTGAAAGGAATACAGGGAAATAATACACTTTGTTTTATCCACACATAATTCCCAGGGAATATCATATCATAAATATTTGCATTCAGTTCTTATCAGGACATTTGCATTTGCCTCTTATCAGTCGGCAAGCCAGGCACTGGCAGATAGGGAGGGCTGCCTCCACACCATACACACATTTCTAATGAGTCACGTCCCAGGCTGATAGCATATTTTGGCTAGAACTTTATCACCAAAACGAGGAGGTCATTTTCTCGTGGAGTTGGCTCATCTTGGAACTGTCTTTTGAGGGTTTTTTTTCTCCTGATGTGATTCAACTGAGATTCATTTTTTTAAAGCCCACAAAAAAAACGATTATTTCCTCTTTTCCCCCCACTGCAACACCCCCATATCAGTGGCATGAATGCTTGCAATGATTATCAGTCTGTCATAAAATATTTCCGTTTTATCAGAGTATTATTTTATTTGCCACAGCACCCCTTGGAAAAGAGACAGCAGAGGGAAAAATCCCTCATCTGCATGAACAGCAGTAGTTGACAGGTTTTCAACTAAACAGCAAGCGACCATCTTCTTTGTTATACATATGCAACAGTTTCCAGGGGGAAAAAATTAAAGTAATTGTTTGATAACATTTTCAAAAAGGTATTCCACAATAACAATTTCATGGTGCATTGCAGGGAATAATTATAAATCAGGCTCTTCTCTTGGACAGCCAGAGAACACTGGAGGTCAAGGAAAGTATCCTAGTCACACACTGCTCTCAATAGGCTCATCGCTTCTCTCTGCTAATTATTTTTCTTTCTTTTTTAACTCCCGTGCTCCAAACTGGCGGATTGTCCTGTCCTGTGCACTCTGCACAGTCTGTGAATAGTGATTTCTATAGAGAAAGTTGTTGTTCTTGTAAATACTCATTGCATTAATTACAATTTGATGTGACAAACTGTTAAACATGCTTTTGATGTAATGTAATTATGCATATGGCAGAAATGCATTTATATGCTTGCAGTTTGTCTGTCTGGAAATTTGCAGTTCTTTTCTGTGTTTTGTGTGCAATTAAATGGCAAAAATGCATTTGCTTGCTACTTGCTTAAAGAAAATGAGAATAAGGAATGGAATAATTGAGTAAATCAGGACATCCAATAATTATTGAAAAAACTTTAAAGAATTGATGTGACATGTAAATGATTTGTTCCTGGACAAATTCACATATACCATAATTCACGTATTTCAAAAAAAGTTAATGAAAATGACAAGAAAAGAGAACTGCTAATGTAATACACATGCAAATATCATGTATTTTTGGAACTGCAAGTTCATTTGAACAATAGTCAGTTGGGGTAAATCAAAACATAGCCCTCTCGGTTTCTCATACCTCTCAATCCACCCTTCTCTCTCTCTCTCTCTCTCTCTCTCTCTCTCTCTCTCTCTCTCTCCCTCTCTTGCCCCATCTCACGCCGTCCCTCTCTTTCTCTCAACTCACCACCACCACCACCACCACCAATCTCTGGGGGTTCTCTGGTTTGCTCTTTATCTCAAAGGAATAAGCTGTGAGGAAAGGTGAAATGTGAATGTATTCATCTGTAGCGATTTACCAGAACCGCTTTTTTTTTCTTCTCCCCATTCCAATGTTCAACCTCCACCCCAGTGGAGGAGTGATTCGGAGGTTGTTCCCCTTCTTCTTCACTGTTCACTAGCTGGCAGTGTGCTTTCTGCTGCCTTCTGCTGCATCCTGGGAAGAGGGCAGCTGGTTCACCTTTCAGACTCTCCTTAAATCTTATCTCACTCTTTGTTTAAACAGTGGAGGGAAGACATTCCTCTCGGCGCGCCCTTTGTTTCAATCGAGATTCTTTCAGCTGCTTTTATACATTCATCATAGAACTGCTCCATGAGGTGGTCGTTCACCTATACAGCTATGTTTCTTATTTATGACAATGAAGGGAGTCAGATATTAGCCCATGCCATAATAGTTGTTTTATAATCTTTCAGTTTTACAGATATTGGTAAGATGGCATCTCCGTTGCTAGCTATGTAAGCTAGTGTCATGGTGGTGTAAACATCATCCCCCTACTGCAGAGCTCATGTTAGAGAGAGAGGTCCCAGCTTCTCCTGTGTGGAGAGCAGGACAGACAGACGGGTTTGGCAGTGGTCTCTTACCCCTCCACCAGGCCCTGTCAAACGGGGGCGAAAGCCAGTGGAGCCCCTGGGGTGTGAATACGGGTGCAGATCCCAGAGTTCAGACATCACTGATGATCCATCGGCCATCCCATTGGTGCTCTGGTGTTGTTTGCCTATCTCGCCCAGCAGGAAGCATGCCACAGACCCCTGTAGATGCTTGCAGCCAATGGCTTTGCCACGTGGTTTGTGGTAATGTAGCTCTCTCACCTCTCTCTCTCTCTCTCTCTCTCTCTCTCTCTCTCTCTCTCTCTCTCTCTCTCTCTCGCTCATTTATTCTCCTTTTGTTTTCAATTAATTTGTTTAATTTATTCTCTATTTATATTTCCCAGCATGAACAATAATCTCTCTTTCTATACATCATTATTCCTCTCTATCCCAACTCTCTGTCTCTCTCTGCCGACTGCCCCCCCCCCCTCCCCTCCCCTCCCCCCCTCCCCCACTCCCCCTTCTGCTTTACCCTGCAACAGTAATGAGCTGGGAGCAGATCCTTGCGTTGGCCGGCGCCAGGCCCAGTATCAGTCCAGGGCTCTGTGTGGTACACGCGAGGTCGATGCATTAGCGCCCCATTCTCCGAGGGGGTCTGCTGTCCGCTCCGACTTTAACAACTGGTGAGCTGCCATGGAAGCGAAAAGCACTGCTAATCACAAACTCATGAGGAGCTAAAATGGCCCCGCAAATATGTACGGCGGCGGTGTTTGTGGAGAGCGGGGTGTTGGGGAGGGACGTGGCGTTCCGAGTCCCATCCAGAGCAGAAAGGAGGAGGGGGGAGCAGCAGGCCAGTCTTTGTGCGAGGATCTGGGCCCTTGGTCTGTTTGGCTGGCCGACGTTCCAGACCAGCCGGGACAGAGATCTACAGGCTTTGGACAGAGCGTCTCTAAGCCGGATGATGGAGTGGCGAAGCACACAATGGATAGAGACGTGGACGAAAGAAAACCTATATATTGGTCTGTCTACAGTGTTGGTCTGTCTACCGTTCACAATAGCTATTAGCGCGAGTGAGTCCCCATTTGAATCGATTGATTTGAGTCAATGCTTTCACTGCACCTGGTTTGGGCAAACAGTATATGTACAGTACATATCAGCATGGAAAACCTGCAGCTGTACTTGAAGTGCCATGCTTTGACACAGGGCCACTTTTCCAGCATTAACCGAGCCATCAACCACTTCTTCAGATATTTCCCGTAAACATTTCCTCTCTCTCTCTCTCTCTCTCTCTCTCTCTCTCTCTCACAATCCCACACATGCACACGAGGTGGAAATGGACTGTTTAGAGTGGGGGAAATAGAATATGATGGAAGACAGGGTGCAGGCTGGGTGGAGTCGATGGAGCTGATTAAGTGATTGGAACCGCTCTGTTGATGAAATGCTTTCTTCAGTCGGGCAGATAGCATCCTCCTTGGCTTCTTTATCTCTGTTCTTGAACTTATTTTAAACATTCCCCTCTGCTCTCTCTTCATTACATACTGTCCCCTCTTCTTTTGGCATCCACTTTCATTACTGTGGGCTTTATCTCACACATCCTTCCTTTCTATCACTTTGTTTATTGTGTGGCAGGGATTGGGAGATTAGCGGGCTCCCACATAGCCCCTTAACGCCGCGGTATAATGAAGCCAGACACCGGCCGGTTGGGTCCAGGCCTCTGCAGTGTGCTGCAAGCAACTAAATATTTATTTATAGTTGAAGTAAATTAATTAGACTATCTGAGAAAGATAGCAGGGTGGGGGGGAGGGGGGGAGAAAAGGCGTTAGTTTAATTTGAAATGGCGTATCTGGCATGCATTTCTCATTCCCTTATAATCCCACAGCAAATACCCTGTCTGCTCCATATAATATTATACCATTTCAGTGGATTATTTGCATACAGGATGCGGAAGTATGAAAGGACGTCTGATGGCTTTTGATTGATGAAGAAGAGTGTGCATTGAATCAACTGATATGGAGTAGCCCTATTAGACCTACACTGTGCTGCTGCCTGCGTGGGATTTGGAGCACATGGCTGAATGCAACTCCCTATTTACTGCATGGGAATCAACGCCTCATCATCCTGATATCTACTGTACACATAAATCATATGCTTCCATGAAAGATGAGGACTGTTATTGAATACCCCACTTTAATACCCCAGAATCTCTCTGAATAGGACCGTCGGAAGTAGCATGGATTGTTGAAAGTAGCATCTTCCCTTGGATATAAAAGTGACGATATGTCAGCTTATGTGCAACTGGTGTGGACTACTGCTTTAAGATACTTCCTCCGTGGAGTTTGAAATAAACATGTGATTAATTAATACATTTCAACATGTCAGCGGGGTATTTATCGTCTGCTTAAGTAGACTAGAACTAGACATGCAGAACAACTGCAGCAGAAGGGGGAGGGTAGACTGTTTCATTGCTTTGTCTTTGACTCATCTTGTGAGTCTTTAACACTGTTTGGGGGTCAAGTCATGATTTGAGTATGTTACTCTGTGAATGAAATCAAAGTAATCACTTAAAATTGCTCCAGACTTTACAAACCTCTTACGCCTCAAACAAAGTGATCGGGTGTCTTTTTCATTTACACCGTATCACCCTTGTCTGCACTGCAAAGACGTAATTGCATCACTCAACAAGCAGGTTAAGATACCGGGGGGGGGGGGGGGGGGGGGGGGTTGAAGAAATTAACATATTTTATTTTACACTGAAGATTTCCCAGTTGTTTTAATAACCCATCTCAAACCTGTGATTTAATCTATACGAACAGTGCAAGTAATTAAAGTTGAAATTAATTACTGTCTGCGCAGATATTCTAATATAACGGCTTTGAGTTTTGTAACAGGAAGTTGATATTTTGTCATCTGTGTTTTATCTCTCACGGCTGTACGCGATTGTCTGTACTTACAGATTATTAATGTAGCCAGGAAGAGAGCAGGAAGCCACAGATAAAGAAGGAGAGAGACTTTCCTTTCTAGCACTCCTGACCACAGAACCCCCTCTTGACAGCTCCTAACCCCCGCCTCCTCCCATCCTCCCCCTCTCCGCCTCCCCCCCATCTTCTTCCAGCAGTTCCTTTATCATGACAGTATTTAGAGAAGATACGGTAAGACTGAGCAGGCCTTATGACTGCCTTTTGATAGAAAATTATACAATTGTTCATTAGCGGCAAAGATAATGCCCCTTCCCTTAGCTCCTCGTCCCCTTTGGGATCTCATTTAGGACCCAGTGCGCTCAGCAGAGCATACGGCACTACTATAGAAGTGACACCGCACAGGGCCTGCCACAGGCACTGCAGCTGGAAATGTCAAGCTAAGTGAAGGGAAGTGTTGGGCCTGCACACTCTAATGGGCAGAGGGTGGACCTCCCTGTGGTGGGGGCCATGTGTGGTGCCTTCTGCTGTCACATGCTCACACGGGCTGCTATGCTTAATAGAAAAGTGGTCAAGTGATTTTTAAAAGAGCAGATTAGAATGTGTACAGAAGGTGCCGCGAATTACGGCGTGTGACACTACTGCTTAAATGTTATGGATTCAACTATCATTGTCGTTTAGGTGCGGGCAGGCTGGAGCCAAACTAGCCCATCAATCAAAGGCTGTTAAGTGATGGTCACTCCCATTGTGGGGGGGAAAGAAAAGTGGATTGTCTCTTCTTTGCCAAGGATGAAGTTGGGTGACAAACATCCCTTTTCCCCTCGTCTCCTGGATCATCTATAAGGCGATTTCCGGAAACGACGTGCAAAAGATCAACTTCTTTGGAGAGTGAAGACTGTGAGACAGGAGCTTAGAATTGTGGCCGGATCAGAATGAGATGAACATACAATCAGAGGCGAAGCCACACGGGCTTATCTGCCCTTTCATGACTGCTGTCATCATTTGAGAGTCCCCTCGGCTGCTGCTTCTCCCCGCCAAGATGAGAGGCTTTCTGGCAGCCTCGGAAAGTTTCACTCTCTGGAAAGTCTCAAGGAAAAACTTTTCAGTAGGCCCACTAAGGAGTTAGGAACGGGACAAAGTAAAAGGCAAGTCTAGGAGGTTGCGACCTTGGTAAGAAGAGCAGATCAACTGATAGGAAGACAAGTCATAACAATGGAGGGCTTATGATAAGAGACTAGAATTCATATATCAGTACAGAAATGTATTATCTTTAAAAATAAGTTTTCGGTTTAGAAAAATAGTTTTCTCAGAGATAAATGGCTCTCTTTATTAACATCTGGCAAAACAAATTACTGTTGGATACATTAATTTACTGTGAATATTTTTGGCTTATCCGGGTTTGTTTTACAAGCCAAGAAAACTTTTTATTTCTGTTTAATGTATCCACACATTTGGCTTTTAATTTGTACATTTAGTGTGTCTTCAGTGGTAATGACAACCATCCCCTTAGAATCACTGTTTCAAGTCAGCTACAAACAAGCAGCCTATATAAACCAGTGATACTCCATAAACATCATGTGCTGCATACACTTCACAGAAAACCCTTCTTGGCGTCGGTGTTGTCTCTCTGCGTGAAGGATCTGTAACATGAAATGGCTCGGTGTCAACGGAGCTGCAAAACATATCTCATACCAGGCCGTGGACAATGTTTTTTAAATAGTATACCCCCCATTGAGACCTTGGCATGAAGTACAGTAGAGCCAGCTAGCTAGCTAGCACGCTATATATCTGAGGCAGTGTGCAGCCATCTCCCATGAGGGCCTTGAAATGTGAGGTGATTAGAGCAGCTCAGCCAGTGACTGAGGTGGCAGATGGAGCGACAGAGGACTTGCTGGAGAGGCTATGTTAATTAGGAGAGAGAGGAGAGAAGATGGCAGCTTCAGAGCCACCGGGTTCAGGGAGAAGCCTTAAACAACACTACTCGAGTGGCACGGGGACTTGTATGCCCTTTGGCACCTCAACATGGCATTGTTGTGCTCTGTTTGCATGTTTTCATATACATGCTAGCGGTACATGTTGTGAATACATTTGCATTGTTCACAAGGTAAACAATGTCTCAACGATAGTATGAGTGCAATATAGGATTTGTAATAGTCATATGTATGTGCACGTATTTATTCTGCAAAAATGTAAGTGATAGGCAAACTACAGTTAAAACATATGGTGCACACAGTTGTTACAGGAGCTATATGTACCTGGTTGTTAACTATACGTTTTCGCACATTCAGAGACTGATTTTCATAAGCTGCTACAGAATGTCATTATAAATCATTTGTCGTCCTGTGTTTTGTTTGTGTTTGCAATCCCACGTTTATAGTTGCAACAATCGACAAGCTCAGGACCATTCTTTCTTCCCTATTTCAAATGCTAGACTGTATCAGGCGGTTCCCATTACACTTACAAAGAACTAGTCATGGCTCCTCTTCCCCTCCCACAACACAGGCTAAAAAGATGGTTAATTTGCCCCATATGATTAATTACTTTGTCAATCATCAATCTGTGGCAGCACCATGAAATGGCCATAGAGACAGCAGCCTGCAGGTTTGTGGTGAAATTATGGTGTTGGAATCCCCATGGGGCACATATTAATGAGAGTACACTGGGAGTTAGCAATTCACATTAAAATATAATGCATTCTTTAATTAATTAAGCTCTCATTTATAAACATCCAACACTTCCCTCTCCCTCTAAATTTGACCTAACAATAGAGTATTAATGTTTTATGTTAGAGGCATAACATATTTAAATGTCATTAATACATGAACGGCAAGATAAACATACTTAAAAATTCTATTACTTGTAATAGGTGATGTCTTTGTATGGGGGGTCCCCCCTTTTTCACCAAATAATTAGAAGTTAATTTAACATTTGAAACGACATTGCCATGCTTGAATTTTAGTCACATTACTGCAAGAAGTCTCTATTCCAAAGATTTTCAGGGCCTAAAACCATGAAGGGTAAACTAACCTTACTTTTAGATCCATGGTACAAGATGATTAGTAACAAATCTGTTGAATTATTAGCAGTCCTATCTGAAGATTTAATTTCATGTTGGCCATTCTGACATCTGTAATAAAATGTCTCTAATATAAACAAACGGGTCAAGATTCTGCGATCCAAGGTCTGCGTTAGCCTGCATAATTCTATTCCAATGTGTGGGGTAATTTATCCAAGGGAGGCACTAGGCAGGGACAGAGAGCCAAAGCACAGTGGGAGTTTCAGAGAACTGCTAATCTCTGAGGTGCGTTATACCCCACTACAGAGGAATGGCAAATCAAACAGGACCACATAGAATATTTCAGGGGTTTTATACGACAAATTATTTACAAAATACATCATCTTAACATTTTGATAAGGAAAATTCTGTATGATGATATTCCAGTCTCAGTCAAAGGGTTTTCGTTTTTACATGGGATGAAATGATATTGGTTCCTTTCAATTCTAGTTATTATCTCTCATAAAATGTGCCCCTGCATGAAGGACATATTTGAATATGGAATAAGAACCTTCTACTTCGCTATCTTACGCCCATCTTTTAGATTGTTATAAGAATAATAATCAGATATTTTTGTTCACGTCAAAACTTTAAACTGTTAGGCTGTAGCCTACAACCAAAGTTGTACACTTGAAGAATCATGGGGAAGAAATAACGTCCCATTGCATTCATTCTGCTGTTAATTATGTCTAAAATGCATCGAGTCAGTGCTGTGGTTGAGTCAAACCCTAACTTGGGTCAATTCACTTGGGCTCCAGGTGAGCACCCTAACATTATTATCATCCTTAAAGGACGCCTCTGTACCCAGCCCACCTTGAAACGAGGCCGGATGAGCCAGAGCAAGCATCTGTTCCTCATCTGTCTTGTGACGGGCCTGTCTCACTCTCACGCATATTGGGTACATTTTTCTGAAGTTTTGGTTCTGAATTTCACCACGATCCACATCAGAAATGAGACTTTGCGTTTAAGATTTCCCTTCCGAGCGCTCTCTGCCTGTGGGACTTGCTCCTTGGGCTTTTCATCAGCTGCCATTTTCGACGGCATGCAGTAATTTCATGGCTCATTGCAAGCGCTGAAAACCTTTGAAACTGCAAATGTTAACTTTGCCTGGCCTGGAGCCATTTAGGAAGCGATTAATTTAGCAAACAGAAGTGAGCCACTTTCTCCTCCTAGCCTGCGCATAATTTTGGGGGATTCTATATCTGTATTTGAGTTAGAGAGTGAGCAATGTAATGACGGTTTCTGTAATTGTGGTGGTGTGGAAATGGTTCCTACCTCAGCCGCCGATATCTGGCCATCTCCTGGCTGAGCATCGACAGGCTTGTACAGTGAAAGCACACGCTGAAGCGGATTGAATGGAGGAATCACTTACATCACACTTTGCCTTATATATTTTTTTGTTGCGAATCGTCAAAGCATATGCCCAAATTTGGCCACAACACATGTAAAAAAATATGCGTGTATTTGTATTTGTGAATTCAGCACAACTTTTGTATTTATGGGCTGACTATCAAAGATAACAGTGTAGCCTAAATGTCATGGTAGACTTTGCATTATTACCCTTGAATTATTATGCATACTGCATATTATCAAGTGTGTTTTAGCTATTGTGTTCTCATAACGTTCTGTAGACAAAAGTGAGCATCTTTTTTTGTTATTTTTGCAGTGTTTCAGAGGCTTGTTGTCCTAGTCATGCAGCCAGGCTAAGTGTGTGCAGCTAGGCATGGGAGAGGCAGAAGGCAGCAGGTCGACCAGCCATCCCCCACAGCTGTCCTCCACGATGCTGGCAAACCCCACATATACCCAGCCAGTGTGAAAACACATTTTTACTCCTCACCACAATTAATTTCCCTTTGCTCAGAATACCTTCACTTTTGACAACATAACATATAGCAGGTCGTGTAGCCTACAAAAAAAAGGAAAACCCACAGACATCTGTTTGCTCCTGCTGCGAAATATTTTACTTTAGGGAAAGCAGTTGTCTAGCCTACAGTCCAGTCAGCATGGAGTACTGCGGGTGTGTAGGATGTTTGGAATAGGATCACCCAGAGATGTTTTCATTCCTTATTTTCTGACCAAAACAGTCAAATTGCTGATCAAGGCATATGACAATTATGCACTCTTGCTCAGATAAGAAGGTAATACATGTTAAAGAAGAAAATAAATAATGTGATACTGAAGGTCTGGGGCTATTAGCATAATTATAGCATGTTACAAACTACACTTATCATGATTTAGTTGTCACATGTGCTTTAACTTTCAGCTAAATCATATAGGTAACAATTTTAGGTTGTGATTTGGATTCTATATATCCACTTGCCTTTGTCCTGTTGGCATATAGTATACCTCAATAAAAGGTAGACTGGGTACAAAAACTTACAAACAAACAAAAAAGCAATCATGCTTAACAAATTCCTGGTATACACTAGAAACAATTCACCGTTCTGTCTAAAGAGGGGCAAGGTTAAGTGACTGAGAGCAGGAGGAAGACAAAAAGAAAGAGAGAGAAAGAGAGAGGGGGGGGTTGAATTGTGGGTGAAATAGGAACTTATGACAATGATCCAAATTCCTATTTTTGCCCTTTCTTTGTGTGGTGTGTGTGCGTGTGTGTGTGCGTGCGTGTGTGCGTGTGTGTGTGTGTGTGTGTGTGTGTGTGTGTGTGTGTGTGTGTGTGTGTGTGTGTGTGTATATGTGGGTGTGTGTGTGTGTGTACATATGGGTGTAAATGTGTGAGCATGCGTTTACATTTAGGAAATGACTGTTTCCTTACCTGGATGCCCTACAAGCACATCTGCATCCTGTTTTAACATGGCAACACTGCAATATCCCCGACACCATTAATTTTATTGAAAGCCATTCACATAACCATGAGATACTGGGCAGCAGTGTTCAAACGCTTTCGCCCCCTTTCCTTATCATAAAGGTCCCACATGTCCTAGCAATATCCCCAAAATAAGAATGATAAATTTGTCCTAATTACATCCCTCGAACAATGTTGTTGGACAGCCAAAGACATCAAATTAAATACTGTTTTGATTTTGTAAAAGTGGAGTCAAGGTCTTATAGTCTTATATTTTTCATTCCAGGTACATTGACTGATAAATATGAGGAGGAGAACAGTAATTATAGGGGGGAAATTACATCAGAAATTAAGAAAATTGTGAAAGGGCTCACCCTCAAATGGGTTTGAGCCACGAATTAAAAAGACTATTAACTGGTGGACGAGGCAGGTGTTATCCTCTGTGACCAAAACAAAACAAATAGAGTAGAGGAAGTGTGTGTGTGTGTGTGTGTGTGTGTGCATGCGTGCGTGCGTGCGTGCATGCGTGTGTGTGTTTGTGTCTGTCTGTATCTCAGTGAGACAAGGTGGTCTTATTACGTGTGTTCAATCCTAAGTCATTTCCAAGTGAAAGCATATTCACCTAATTTTCACTGCCGTGCTAATTTATGACGTATTGTGCCATAAATAAATCTTCACTCAACTGCTGTTCATCGGTATGTAAATAATCCATGATTACAACCATGTACCCATTCTTACTAAACATGCTTCTACATTCCATCTTGTTATTCTTGTACAATATTTAGTCTGTTTGTTTACTGCATTCAACACTTTCCCCAAAAGTGTATAGGAAATCACCGCTAGAGCTCTGCAGCCTCTTTGCACCCTGTTTGTAGCCACACTGCTAGCTTCTTTCTTTCTCTCTACATGTGTTTTGGTCTCTTCACGAGCCACAGAAATGTGGAGGTGATGAGAGGTCCTCAGCCTGATGGGACACCGCACGGTGATAATACCAAATTAGATTTCCATCCTGTCTCTCTGGATGTCATAACATCTTCTTTTTTCGAGTTCAATCAAAGTTCCACAAGCCTAATGCGGCCTTCTCCTTGGGCCAGGTGTCAAATGTGTTTCATTGATGTCCATGAAGCAAAAAGTCAATCCACAGACCCGACGCATTTCGCTGGGGCATCACACTCTCCTTTGAGGCAAGTTGGATTATTTTTGCAATCTAAAAAAAAGTATAACCTCTAGAAAGAAACGGAGTCACAGTATGAACTAATTAAGCACATCGTCAACGCAGAGGTTAATTAGTGGGACCTTCGCGAGAAAGACCAGGAGCGTTGAAAAACGAGAAATGTTTTCTCTTTTCCTCTCTTTCTCACCACACACACACACACACACACACACACACACACACACACACACACACACACACACACACACACACACACACAAAACAGTAACCAAAACACCAAACCACCCATAAGTAGCAGACTGTAATTGTTAGTTTACAGATTAAATGACTTTTAATCGGGTCTAATTAATAGAAAAACTGTATGTAAATCAAACATGTTTTTTTTTTTTACTCAAGTTGCTCTTTTTTGCTGCTTAAGCAAACAGTTCATTGAATCCTAACATAATTGAATAAGCTCATTGCGATCTTTGATGTTAATGCCTATAGAGTGATTCCATAAGCATGCAGAACCTGCAACTTGATATAGTGTTACCTGTTCAGACAGTGACATGAAAGGATGCTGCTGCAGAGCTGAAATATCACAATAAAAGGAAGAGGCAGTGCGGACTGCCTCTATCTCAGAAGTGCAGCCCAGCCCGAAATGGCACATTGACAACACGCATAGCTGCATGGAAACAAAAGGCAAAGCATCCCTAATTATTGACAACCAACATATATTTACTCTTCCTCATTTCAGGATGATAAGTCCTTCAAGCTGCTCTCAGTGTCTGCAGCGTCGATATGGTCCTATCTGAAGCCACACGCGCGTGGCTGCCTTGGCGCTTGGAAGGAGAACTGAGGGATATCCTGCACTCTGGGTAGAGGAAGGTGAGCAGCACAGTTCATTCGCTCTCAAACTTGACTGTGACTGACCTTTAGTTTTTAACTTTTCTTTTCACAGAGCCCCCCCCCCCCCCCAACAGGTAATGGTTGTGGGCCAAACTTTGGTTTCAGAGCTAAAGATAGATCTTACCATTTTCAATCATGGATATTAGGAACTGTTGTTGCCTTTGACCTCTGCAGGTACCTATGTGACGTAAGATGGAAAATGTCTTGCACTGATTTCTCCCTGAACACTAAAACGGATTTACAATGGAGTTTTAAAACAGGACTTTTTGTAAACAGGCATTTGTAAAATACTATGGTTTTACCCTTTCTTTGCTCGCGTAGTTCCATTCAGACATTGTAACAAAACCTTGTATTTATTGATTATGGTGATACATAGCTTCACTAAGTGATTTTCTCCTTGTAAGGCATGATTAGAGATAAGAAACTGTTCAGTATGTGACAACGATACTGAACTCTAAGCCGTGGTGCTGTACCATGACAAGCAGCTGCTTGATGGCATGAAACTTTAAAGCAGACACACAGCCAGATGCTTTCTTCTCTCTCTTCCCCTCTCTCTCTCTCTTCCTCTCTCTCCCTCTCTCTCTTCCTCTGTCTCTTTCTCTCTCTCTCTCTCTTTCTCTCTCTCTCTCTCTCTCTCTCTCTCTCTCTCTCTCTCTCTCTCTCTGTCTTTCTATCCTCTTGACTTTTTTTCTTCTTAAATGGCATGAAGGTTGCGATGGCTGGAGTCCAAGATCATCACGCCTGAGACCACACAGATGGGGGGAGATAAAAGTTGTCTGTGAGCCTCTCACAGTGCCTGCCATTTGTATGTACGAGTAGCAGGCCATGTGAAGGGGGGAGCCACCTGCGGCCGTGACATCACAGCGGCGGAGGCCGAGCCCGGAGGCTGGCGGGGGCCCCTGCCACCTTATCGCGTATCATGTATCACCTGGAGCTCCACGTCGAGCCCAAAGAGACAGATTTCATCTGTCATCTCTGAGAGAATCTCAATATAATTTACCCTGCTGGATGTGACATCCCGAGGAGAGGAGTTGGAGTTGCCAAGCCCTAATCTCACAGATGAGGAGTCTCCTTTTTCTGCCCAGTCATGTCCCTGTGTGCAGTATATATCAGATCTGGCAGTTATTAGAGACAGCATCTTGGGTTAAGTGGCTCCTGCATGTGGATTCTTCTTTTTTCGTCTCTGTAAATCAACTACACGAACAACTCTGACTACTGTTCTCCTGTGTTTTCAGGAAACACTACACTGTTTACCATGCTGTGGTATTGTAAGCTTTTCCACGAATCATTTGAACAGTTTCTACGTATTTAACATTTGCAGTATAATATAAGGTTACTTAACAGTGTATCAATAGCACCCCTATATCTGTCTAATTGATTAATTTGCACAAATGCAATATTTCATACTTAGTTTTTTTAAACTGAATTTATCTCACAAAAAAATTTGTGGGAAAAAAGGTAATCTGACATTGAAGCCGTAAGCAACAACATAAGTGGTATCAAAAAGCATAAGTTAATTAGAAAGACTAATCAACTTTAATGTCTTCATATTCCAGAAAAAGGTATGGCATAATTATTCCTGGGCTTCACTCTCCACTCAGCAGTCATGGTGCTAACAAGGCTTGGTGCTTTTAGAATGGCCACTCACACATAACAGCTAATTGTAGGTCTTTACCCTCAAGCACCCTTCCAGTCATATAGACAACAAGGAAATAGGCCATTTCAGCTGGTCTGGGTAACATTCATAATTGATTAGTGTTTTAAGGCCTTGAGAATGTCCTCAAAAACCCTAGGTATTTGTGCACTGGGAAGCTCAAACTTAAGCTCATACTTCCCATTACTATTACTATTTCCCTTTTATATGTAACAGTTTGTTTTGAGTAATGTCTAAGTGATACCATTTAAGCTGTTGAATGTAGCATGGGAAACGTACTGACAGCAAATTATGGTGCAATCAGGGTTTAATAAAAAAAATTATGAAAAAAGATGAACACTTTTTAAAATATACTTTTATAATTACAGTAGTGGGTTGAACATATTCAATGTGAACTAAACTTATAGTTTAAATATGATTTCTGCTCAAAAAACAAAATGAAAAAGTTATTATGACATGTATTGCTTAGTGGTGCTCAAAATATAAAACCTAAAATTCAATGTCCTATTTGTCTAATTTCCAATTCCTTATAATTTGACCTCCAGATATCCCTGTTTAGCAGGGACTTGACCTTTTAGAGACCATTTAAATCATAATTAAATGATAATATATTGTGGCACTGTCTCCACCTATCTAAAATAAGGTTAGGCCAAGCAGGTTCATATTAAGAAGTGACTGGTGCGTTTGATCATGTTTCCCCCCTTCCCAAGGAACTCATCCATTTCACTGTTCAAGGGTAACCAACCACTGTCTTATAACTTTATTATTCTTTCTTAATCGCTCTATAAATATTTATGACTCACCAAAGCCACCCCGACTTGCAGCTCAGATTGAAGCTGTGGCAGAGTACGTTCCGAGGTGGCCTTGGCTTGGTAAGAGAGATAGTGGCGGGCAGGAGATTTGTGACAGAGCAGAGCATGAAACCCATCAGTTGATGAGTGGAAATCCCCGCTTTCTAATTAATAGAGGTACACAGGCCAGAGGGATAAGGAGGATCAGGGAAATGAAATCAGGAAGAAGATACCATCACTCATTTCTCCGGGCCATTGTCACACTTCAGAATCTGCTGTAATGAATCACTCAAGCATTCTGCAGATACATTTGAATGGTGGAGAGAAATTCTTTGTCCGGTGGAGAGCATTCGATAAGGATCTTTTCTTCTGCCTTCCCCTCTTCTCCGGCCTCTTCTTGTCCCTCCTTTGTCAGAGGGCCCTCTGATCAAAAAGCGAAATCAAGGCTCAAGCAACAGGTGCACTGTCTGAAAAGCTGCAGCAATCTGCAAGTGAACTGGAAAGCCATTTTAGAAGAAAGGGTTGATTTAAGATGTTTCGGGACAAAACTGAAGATTTACTTTGTGGGTCAAATGAAAGTATCAGGGGCAAACATAAGATGAAATAGTGTGTCTCTATATCACCAAAGTGTCTACTAAGCCACTTATGGATATAGCTAATAAAATACAATAATCTAGCATAATAAATCTAATCAATCATATACATTTTGGTTTTACCAAAAATATGTTTTTATAAACCAAACCACCAGTAGCACACCGGTAACTACTGTGTTTATTCTGACATGCATACATATGGTATCAGCCTGATATATTCGCTTAAAGGTGAGATCTAACTGAATTGTTAAGCATAATTCCTGCAATGTTACCTGTCATGCTTTTTAAATGTACTGATATTACAATTTACCCACTAACCAGGTGAAAGGTCAATTAATGATTTATCTGCATGACATTAACAACTGTCACAACTATGTTCTCTGTAAATGTTTGATGTTGCCGTGAGATGAAACTCTAGATTATAGATTATAAAAGCTCCTTCATGTTTTTTTTAAATAGCACCCAATAATACCTGACCATAATATGGAAATATTTCTCCATATTGATCTCAATTCACTTCCCCCACTTGAAATAATTTAAATCCATAAGAGCATTTAATTCAGTCCATTTAGACAGTCCTATGTAGAATTCCTAACATCCTGTGTTGTATGATGAAATCGGAACTAAACCATAAAACCATTATTTGAGGTATTGATAAAACAGCTCAATGTTTGTCCACAAAGCTTTATAGTAACTGAAAAGTGAGACACACTGGATGACTTAATCACTTTAAAGTCGTGGTTCTGAAAACCGTGTAAATAAGACTCCATAACGTCCTGCAGTCAGTCTGATGCTCAAATGAGAAGTAGACATTATAGGAGAAACAAAATGCAGTATATATCGACCAGTGTCACACCTCCTTGGAGGGTTACTGTGGTGTGCCTTTGGATATTATTACTCTAATTTGAAAACTGTATATGCGCAAGAGCATATTCCAAAACACAGTAAAAATGAGTAAATATAGTTTTTGTCTTCTCCTCTTAGCTTTTGTCTTTGTTTGCTTTCAACGATAATTTAAGTTTTTGGTTTCTAAGTAGTTCAATCCAACCCAGGGGAGTTATACCCCAGTGAGGCAATATTTTTACCGTTTTTTCTTTCCTTTTCCACTAACCCTTATAACCCAATACAATTATTTAATAATATTATACACCCACTCATAGTCTGCATAAGAGATATGAATATAATTGTATGTTACTTTTTAATTACAGGAAAAATCTAACTTGTAAGATGATGGGCTGGAAGGTGCCATTGCATTGTTATTTTTTTTCATCCTCGTTTTCTGATTATGTGAGCTGGGCTCCTTTGCTAAGAGATGATAAGCAGAATTTCCATGTTCTCTGCATAATTAATCCATCTTTGCCTCTCTTCATGCCAACTCTGTCGTTATCGCCTGCACATGCCTGAATTGCAAAAGAATCCTCTCTTCAATTGGAACTTATTGATATTCTAAAAAACTAGAAATCCTTAAATTTAAGCCACAGATTGTTAAATGGATTAATTTCGCGGCAATCGCAAGCATCTAACGCGTGGAGACAGGCAAAGCAAATTGAAAGTGTCTCCTGTTTGTGGAGTTTCAGTCCCAAATGATAGGCTTTATTGGTATGTTTTTTTTCTCTCCATAGTCAGAAATTACCATTCATTTGCATCCCGTAAAATACTTTTATATGGTTGGAAATTCAGAGGAATTTCTTTCAATGCCTGTCGTTGGCTGCATGATAACAACTTCAGCTTCCCACATCTGGACGCTTTTGATACTGGGTGAAAGGAATGACTGAATATTTAATATTTTTTATCTGTTTTCATCGATGGTTTCACCATTAAGGGTGGCTCTGCTATTTGCATGAAGCCTGGCAGATGTAGATTTATTTTCTGAGCTGTCTACAGTCTGCCTTTCTGTGAATATATTGATGCATTTTTCCATTTTTGTGTGCACTGATGCCTCTGCATATGTAATAAACCAGCCGACACACTTATAAAATACACTAACACATCCTGTAGAAGGCTTTATAGATAGGGGCCTTGATGGTGCCAATGAATGGACTGAAAAAAGATGACTTCAATCACAAAATTCACATTTAAATGTATTGATCACCCACAAAATGCAGAAGGTAAGGTTTTTTTACAACATGAATTACCAAATGATCAAATGAAGTGTCAAATTTAGCAAAGCAAACATTCCATTTGAACCTGTAACCATTATTCTAAAATAAAATATGCATATGGTTATGACGGAAAGGTATCCAGGTGATATGTTGCGCTTGCACTGTTAAATAAGAAAGAGAAGGAGATTTTCAGATATTTAGTTAGAAGCTATTGGATGATTTGTACTGTAGCTCAATACCATATTGCTACTGATAGTTTTGATCACAGTGCGTGTGCAATGTACAGCTTTGTTTATTGTGTTCAAATACACTTTAACTGTGCAACCAGTAACCTTGGTATTGACATTTACAATCCTAATTAGGGGATTTTTATTGCTTAACATTTAAAGGTAAAAGGCTGCTGCAACTGGCTTCAGTAGCATCTTGGGGCAAAGAATCTGTCACAGAAAAAAAATTATTTATGATTTTTATGTTCAATATCTTCATATTTTTTGTACTGTTTTACACAGACTACAGTTATACCCAAAGTCAAATTATCTAATTGACTAAATCCTTAAATAATAATATTGTTGTCTTTGCAAGCTCTCCACATATAATAAAATAAGGGTTGTTTTCCTACTCTATGTAATAATGTATGAAGGTCTGCAGTCAATGATTTGAGGAGATTGCTTGGTTATCTCAACAATTTTCTACCAGTAGCATTAACCCATCCCCCACACAGCATGTTTTTTTCAGTCTCTACAGTATGTAAAAATTCTATCTATAATTAAAAACGTACTTCTTGATCTAAAATACATTTTGGAATATTTCCGTCCGAAAAGCAATGCAGGTTTCCGTTTGAATTGCAACAATCTTTTGACCATAAATAAAGTAGTTGAGATTAGCAGTAGGCATATACTGTCCCATGTTTCTCTCCTCCTCCTCTACAAAAAGGCTTTCTTTCCAGAGTGACACGCTCCCATAGGGAGGAGCACAGCTTGTTCAGTCCTCCCTCCCTTACTACTTTCATCACTTCCCTACACTGAAGGGCTAGTATAATCTTAAAGTACTTTGGGCTTGTGGGGCATTTTCGTGTTTCTTATTTTCTATTTATTTCTATTTTCCATCTTCTCCTTGCATGTTGTTGTTTTTATGCTTAGTTTCAAAGCAAATCACAAAACCTCCCCAAAATGACATATTCCCACAAGCCGGCAGTGGAGGGAGAATGGGAGACAGATACAATACTACGCTTCGAGAGAGGGAGAGACAGAGAACCATACGGAGAGAGTGCTAGAAAGAGACTGAGGGAGTGACAAGTCTCTGGACAGAGCTGGTGGTGAGTCCTCCAGGGCCTCGGGTGCTTTTGGCATGGGGGACCAGCGGAGTGGGCACTCTCTCAGACATCTGTTTGCTCACTAGCTGGTGGAACTGCTGGCGGTGGGGTGTGTGTAGGGGTAGGGGTTTAGGTGGTGGGGTTCAGGTGGTGGTGGGGGGACAGTGGCACTCGGCCCCACAGCTACGGTACCTCCTCCGCTACCACCGACCACGGCAGTAGCGAAAGTGCTTTCCCAGGGAGAAACACAATCGACCGGTCTCCCCGTTGGGGTTGACGTATTGTAATGACATCCCATTGGCTGATTTGAAAGGACAAAGAAAGTCTGGTGTCTCTCTGTGGCTGAACCGCGAGCACTTACACGTGTCACATCCAGAGAGCATTTGAGGACGTGTACAGTTCTAAATATCACAGGTGGTGTTATTGAGCTCTGCAGACCATGTTCGTCTCCTAAGCGTGTATATATGTATTTGATAGTACATTATCGAAATGATGTTGTTTACACAGAAGCGCAGGCGCTGTTGGCTTTGGAGTGTCCCAGCTGTCTTCCCTGTCTCACTACGGACACACATGTGCACATGGATGCACAGAGGGAGAAGTGCCCCCTCACACAAACACACTGCCACCCACATTTACATAGGCATGCTCGCATCCACGCAAACATGTGCAGCCCGCCCTCATTTGCACAATTGTTCACACTTATATGCACACACCTAACAATCGGAGGGGGACACCGTAGCACCGACAGACTCAGTCCACTGGTGTCCAAGCTGGGCTACGGATGGCACTCTTTAGGAACGCTGTTGCCATCCAAGAGATCTTGTTTCTCGTTTGCATGGTTTCACATGGACATCTGTCACACCGTTTGTCATACGAGAGGGATTCTCTGGCACCACTTGACCTATCGCTGTGAAATAACTCACATTTAGTGTTAAAACCCACAGCAATGCCTGCCTAGTTTAGGTCACAGCAAATAAAAAACGTTGTGGTCTTTATGTTGTTTATACATTTCGTTTTCCATATGTTACATTTCATAGTTTAGGGGTTTCTCTTCTACATCTGAAAACATCCAGCTATAATGTGTATTCTGTAAAGCACTGTTCCGTGTTATTTGACAGGTAAAACCCGCTAAATTCAAAGAAAAGACTGAAACTAAATTTGCAATCACGAAGGCCACAATGGCCACCAACGATCCATAAAAGCAGCAGCTAATGTTTAAAGAAACATCTTGTTTTCGATAATAAACACAAGCGAACCACGCGACACCAAACAGCGACCCCCAAGCTGCCCCCTCCCCCCTCCAGTGCCCTGGTACTGAGTGGCGCTCCCCAAATGTGACTTGGCAGTTCTAATCAAATGATTTAGCATCCCATCGAATCAACCTTTCCCCCTGTAATCTGATTATGTGAGTGCACTGCACACTGTTACTCCATGGTGGACTGTATACCTTTACCTATTAATATGACAAACCTTGTGCCATTGATTTCCCCTGCGATGGAGACAGTATCATGTTAATTATCGCAACCATCTGGTCCTAGCGGGGAAAAAGCTTTCTCTCCCTCTCACAGATTTGTACCTGTCAGTCAAAGCAGGCTTCAAACAAGCCACCAGGGCTCAGGAACAGCAGAGAGCACGCCATTGACTCTAGGGATTTAGGAGTGGCGTTAAATTAATCTTCAGCTTGCAATTTGACTCTCCTCTCTTTTACTATGTTGTTGCTCAAACCACAAATTATTATTGAATATTGAGGCTGGGTTCATAACACTGGCACTAAAAGGTTTCTTGTTTTATTACTGTGATTGGTTTTGAAATTCTCTATTTTTCTAAAATGTTTTTTTTTTTTTTAATATGTGTGTAGGGTTATAGCCAGAGAGGATGAATACCTTTGCATGTAATTATTGCAGTCAACACCATAGATTTACTGTTAGCAATGAGAAACAAGTAGGCTTGGTTGTTGCATTATGTACTTTAATGTGTTTAATGCTAAATTTGACACCAGAAACAATTTGCTGTGCATTCTCACTTAGTAAAAATAAGTGGGTACGTAGCTCACTCTATTTGGTAAACTATGTTCTTTTATGTTTCAGTTTTTTTTATGTTCGATGACAGCCAATTTCCCTGCCAGGTGCTAAAAGTTACACTCATCCACTAGTTGAAAATCAAACGGAAGTAAAGTTAGAATAAATACTTTCCTCAAGGTGGAACTCCATTGACCAGTTTGACACATAAACATTATTCCCTAAACTAGACTCCATTCAGAAGTTAGGGAATTGGGTGGCTAAATAATTTCACAGGCGACTTGCTTGTCTTACTTGGCAGTCCAACTGACTAATTGAAGTAGATGATCTCCGTTTGGCCAACTATTTGGGACATGACAGTCAAAACTAGAGGGACAATTAGGATGGGGAGCTCTTGTGTTCCGATTTTCAGCCATGGTATTTTCAGGAGCAGAGCAAACCTGAATGTGTAAAATTAGATCAATTTGCAATTTTGTTACATCAAAAAAAATTTAATAAAAATAAAGATTGTTTTGTGGTCTATCCATTTATGAAACAACAACAACCACATAAAAGTGATCTTGCTATCCCCTGTATCTGGGAGAAACTAAATGCAGGTGTCATTTTCTGATAGGAAAACCTCTTTGGCATCAAAAAATGCAGGCTTCCAGGAATAATGTAGGCTATAGTATGGTCACAATTGTATCAAAACTCATGGGTCATAACATCTTTCAGATCCGATTCAAATTCCTGTGATATGGGGAGTCATATACTGGTACACACAGCGTTTTACTCCATATTTGATTTCCTGTGAACAACTATTCTTTCGGGGCATGATAAAGTTGTCACTAATAAATAAGTAATAATTCAGTAATAAACAAACTTAAGATCACAAGCTGTGGCTACGGCACCCGTGGAGGCACAAACCTTATCTTCAAACAAAAGCGCGAAACGCTTTCACCTCCTCCGTCAGTCCGTGTGGATCTCATCGAAGTGCAGCCTCATCTCGGAGAACACTACTGTGAAAGAGTGAGTTAGAGAGAGAGAGAGGGAGAGAGAGGGAAGGTGTGTGTGTAAGAGACAGCCAGCAAGAGCAGAGAAAGATAAAGGAAAGAGACAGAGCGATAGACTGTGCGTAAAAGAGTGTCCAGAATTCGTGCCCGTTTCTTTCTCAATTCCATCACAAACCCTACTGGCGCTTGGATGAACCAAAACCTATCGATCTGTCAGTGCTACACCTGGATCCACTGACCATTTACGAGCAGGCATGTCCCGAAGAAAGCAAAGTAACCCAAGGCAAATAAAACGTAAGTTTTGAATATTGGCTGTGTCGCTATTACATTGAAGAGCAGTTTGGGAGTTGCTGGAATTTGGATTACGGTGACCGTTATTTTACCAAAGAGGAATTATAGCACAAGTTTAATAAATTGTCAGCGTTTTTTTTGTAATCTGGCACCGTAATTCCATTATTGTAAACGCTATTTAATTCGAAGGATGTTTTCCCCAGTTGTCTAGTGTATCAGTTACGTGTAGTTTGTTTGAAGTTTGCTTAGTGCTGATGTCAACTATCAGTGGCCTACTATTGTTTGACATGTTGCGGTAATTATTGGTAGAAAATAGTTTTGCGTAGTCCTTACAATGTAACTTTTGTAACCTACGTAAGAAGGTCTATGCAGTCTTCAACAACTCGATTACTTGGAACACATTAAGCGGGTAGTGATGACATGGCCTCGTTAACATGACCCACATTATTCTTTACGCTTAAAAGCTATGATTTAGCACAACAAAACCAGTAGCCTTAGCTGAAATATATATGCACACATTTGACATTGTGGCCCTTTGCTTTTAAAAGTGTGTGATTGAGTGTTACAAAAGGCTGCAAAATAGGCGAAATTATATCACAGAGATGAACTGGTTTACGCACAGTCAATTACTTACACATAAAAACAAACAAACAAACAAACAAACACACATACACAGGTTATTTTCTTACCTTAATATTCACGACACAATATTGCAATTGTTGTAATTACAAACAATACTGTTACATTTCAAACGTACAGTCTGAATAATTTTTTAAATCAAGTATAATGTTGTCTACTTGTTGTGTAGTTAATATATTAACAATGGAAATTCTGTTGATCTTTTTTTAAGGTTTTATTTTAAGAAGTATTTGTAAAATCCCCATTTATATATCATTTGATCTACTTTTAAAGTTTATTTAATGCTTTTATAATAAGATAAAAGAAATTGTGCTCATTACAATTAATTGGAATGTTTTGTCCTATGTTTCTTTTTAAATAGATTTTTTTTATTCTGGATATAGTAACTGATTTTAAAAAAATATTTTTGGTCCTTTAAGAAATCAATTTAATTGATGATCCAACAGCACACACACACACACACACACACACACACACACACACACACACACACACACACACACACACACACACACACAAATACCCACACAAACGTACAGAAATACACACTCATATATCATATATGTGTAGTGCCCAATTTAATGTGTTGCAAATATTTTGGTTTTATTGGTCTATACTTTCTATGGTATTTGTTCTGTTATATTTTAATAGACTTAACCAAGTTTAGTTTTGCTTACAATCCATGTGGTCCCTTGGTAGAGCATACCTGTCTATTTGGGACTGGAAGATGGCAAGACCTCATAGCTTTCTAATACATTATGTTATTGTGTACTGTTTGTTTGTGTGTTTGAGTGTGAGAAAGTGTGTGTGTGTGTGTGTGTGTGTGTGTGTGTGTGTGTGTGTGTGAGAGAGAGAGAGAGAGAGAGAGAGAGAGAGAGAGAGAGAGGGGGGGGGGGGGGGGGGGGGGGGTGGGGGGGGAGAGAGGGAGAGAGTTGTGTTTGTGTCTGTGTACACTGTATATCATAATACAGAATGAGACCCCCAAAAATGTTTTTTATGTCACACACAGTTTTATTGTTTCCTAACAAGACAATATATTCTTCAACTACATAGTTGTGTTAAATGTGTTACTTGCGTAAAAATATTATAAATCGATTTAGTCATGTTACAGTAAACATGACTAAATCAGAAACTATTTACCCTGAGTCAAAGCTTTAAATTCACTTTTTAAAGTGTATAATTATGAAGCATTTTTTTACAATAAGAATTCAAGTGCATTTGCAGAAATATAGAATATAGAATAGTACTATGGTTAATATTTGTATGTCTAAGAAAATGTTTGTTCAATATAGCTATGATTATTTATGTTGATCAATGCCATGAATTCCTAAGCAGATTTCTTTTTGTATAGAACAAAACAATTATTTAAACTGACACTATACTCTACAATCGTCATGTACGGTGTGTGATGATAGTGACTCCTATAATTATGGCAAGCGTAGCTAACGAATCAAAAACTCATGTTAGCAGACGCAAACTATGACGTGGTAGGCCGACTTGTATTTGGACCAATCCCAAGGTAGCATCCACATTTTGTTGTCCAGTAAAGGAAGTCGGGCATTTCCTGTATACCAGCCCTCCCTCATCATGGTGACCTAGACGTGTGTTTGAATTAGTATGTCATGTGTGAAATCTTGTCAATGTGCAGCATTAGAATACAGGCCCTGGCTTGAAACAGAAAGGTCATAAGGACCCTGGATCTCCTCTCTCTCCCACCCTGGGAACTGTTAGAGAAGGCCGGGGGAGGCAATGCACAGAAAGTCTGCCCAGACCGTCATTCTAAAGGACAAAAAGGTTGTTGGGCGCAGTTTTCCCCTCTCCTGCATACATTGGCCCGTTATCTAAAATTGTGATTTATGCAGTATTTTAATATTTTGCTTATTCTTTCCCCTTGGGTGCTCTCTGAGCGGTGATAAAAAGGCGATGCTGAAAGAGCACCATTAATTTGCTCCGATGACTGGGGAGATAAGGCCAGATAATGGGAAAGATAAGCTGGGAAGATATACCATCAGAAACCCGATTATTACCATTAAAATTCCAACCCAGCAATCTGCAGCTGGCTGATAATTCCTTCTCCGTTTCCACCACTTTGGATGATAAGGCAAAAAATAGTCACTCAGTGCTCCTTGATTAGGCTGCCTGGATATACCGATAATACAGTGATAAATTATGTATTTTCTCCCCTTGTTTTTTTCTCCTCTGAAACGTTTACATCAGATTTTTTTTTCTTTTTCTATATTTGTGGTCCTTTCTATATTATCCCCCCTTCACCTCCCCCCTTTTCTCTTTTCCCAAGAAAGCGAAAAAAAGCCCATACACTTTTATTGTAATAAGAGTTTGATAGAGAGAGCAGATAGCGGTGGAGGTGTTTTGTGTGGGAGCACATATCAATGTTATCAGCTCATCTCCCCGGGCCAGCTGCTTGCTGCTGTTGTCTTTAGCCTTATCACCCCTTGCCAATATGCCAATAAATTGCCCAGATTGTTAGCCTCGTTGCAAAGCAGGTCAGGGGAATTTGACAGAAATGATGAAAATATCGCTGATGCTCTGCGGATTGCGATTAGCTGCTGTAATATGATGTGTGAATTCCTTCGAGCTCCCACACCTCTCCTCCTTCTCTCCCTCCCTCCATCTCCCTTTTTGCCGCCTCCCCCCCTGGTCAGCGCTGGCGTCCATGCCTCCTCTTCCACTGAGAAGAGAACGTTTTGATGCTTAATAGGACGGCGAGATATGAGCGGGCTGAATGGGAACCAGGCTTTTCACAGTCATTTTTCTATAAAATTGCTCGCCAAAGTTTCAGGGCGTAGAGGGGATGTGGATGATGTAGGGGGCACGCCTCCGCACCAGTGTCTTTAGGGAATCCTATTGGAGGAGCCACGCGCCGACATATAATGTCAAATGTGCTTATTAAATTGACTTAGTGATCCTCCCTTAACGGTTGTCTTCCCAGCATGGTGTGCCCGTGGATTCATGTTGGTGGCATGGTTCTTTCCCCGACATTGTCTACCACACAGCTCTTGATAGCGCGATATAGTGGAACACAGGCACTTGGAGCTATTTTAGTGATGAGGCTATACTTAGATGCAAGTCTGTGTTTTATTTTCTTTACTTCCGCGCTGTAGCCATTGTACTGGTTTAGATTGTCCTATACCATGTAATGCCAAATGCCAAGTCTAATTATATCAAAGGGAACTTTAATCTGTAAAGCTGGTCAAATGTGTGTTGTTGTAGGATCACTGGGCAACACGGTACACTCTATTTTTGGAGCACTGAGTTGCTGTATGGTGCCGCTTTTTAGAATATACTTCCATTGTTATCTTTCCAGCGCCTTAGCATAAAAGCAGTCAATGTTATGTCAGCATACAGTTTATCATATCAGGTGACATTTCTATCTCTGAGGGGTATTTATCAGAAGCAACTTGCAGTGGTATAGGATAAGTGGAGTGTCTACTGAATTGACTGCCAACTTGTATGCGTGGGTATGTGTGTGTGTGTATGTGTGTGTGTGTGTTTTTGGGGAATCAGTGAATACGCATGCGTGTGCGTTTGTGCTTTTTTTGTGCGCGCCCCTGTGTAAGTGTTTTAGTGTGTGAGTAGGTTGGATTCTTAAGAATTGCTATTGAAAACAGTCAAAATGGTGGTTGTTGTCAACAACACATGTCTTGCTCTTCTTCTCTTGTTTAAACACATCTATGTGGTAAAGAGATATGTAATTGTAGGACCCTCATCCTCACCACCAAATTAACTTGTAAACCGACTCAAGCGGTCAGTTCTTGTTTTGGAGTGAAATCTCAACTCATTGGACAGCGGCCTGGTGTATTTAAAGGGTTGTGTCTTTCATCGCCTGACAATCACTCCGTGTCTCTCGTGTTCCTGGTAGATTTTTGTTGTAAGAAGAATGGTTGTCGAATGCCAACATACTCTCCAATTATGCTCCCTGCCAATAACAGCTTGTGTCGTGTTGTCGTTTGGGTTTAGCTGAAGGATCCCGTTTGTCTCTGCACTTCCTTTCTGAAGCAGCGACGCCAGGCCAATGCAAATTAATGTTCTCTTCTAGAAATGTGTTTGTCCATTACATACAATTTATCTAGAAGCGCTATTGCACTTTTTTTTACTCCTCCTGTCAACATGAGGGGATATTGTGGAATGGGGTGTTGCTGATATATGTGTGTTTCCTTTGTGTAAAACAAAACCCCTGGATGTGTTGGATGAGCTGGAGTTGGTATGGAATGGCAGTGCCCAAACATTTATTTGTGTGTGTGTGTGTGTGTGTGTGTGTGTGTGTGTGTGTGTGTGTGTGTGTGTACGAGGCCTGAACAACAGTGTGAATGTGTGGCCAGAGGGTTGCTGCATGGTTTCAAAGGTGGAGGTCATTTCCTTGCACAGCTTCCTCTTTATCTTCCTCTTTCCTGAATTCCACTGCCATTATTCCACCAACGGTTGGTTTAAGTCATCTGTCTTTTGTTTAACCATTTTTAGTGTCCTGGATTTCAACAACAGCATGTCTTTTCATAATTTTCACAAACTTGCTTGATGGTGTGCACATAATTATGGAGTCATGATTTTTTTCTGCCAATCAAAATAGATATTTATGCTTTATTTTATTTTCAAATTTTGCATTACAAGCCCTAATCCTTTTTCAGTTTTTTTTTCTTCGCTCTGTTTATTTAGATTTGATATCAATGATGCTCATTCAGCCCCCAGGCAACAATTGACTTTGAGCCTGCTTTGAGTTAATAGCCTTGTCTCTTGCGTGTAGGGATCAATATTGGTATTAATTAATCACCATTATCAGGGCCAAGATCTAGTTCCATTTGTTGTAACATCAGCGAAATATCAATAGAGAAAGTGGAGACCCTGATCGTCATGGCAACTTCATCTCTTAGGTCAAAGAGAGTTTATCTTATCTTGCTGCTGAGAGTGGCAAACTGCTTAGGAATCTAGTTTAGACTCTAAGATCATCGATTTAAGCTTTTTCCTCCCTCTTGTTTCAGGATAAAAACAGAGAGAATGGCTGCATTCTAATCACAACAGAGATGTAAGATTTAAATATTGATGTCCAAAGGCCATTACAGAAGAGGGGCCCTGGTCTCGATGTTGTTCAAGTACGTCCTTTTAAGACCCAGACAAAGCTTTGATTATCTGAGGTGTCACCGTGGAGTACGTCTGTATAGCTGGCAGTGGGAGACTGCCGGGCAGATCAGTTACCTGCCACCACATCTACAGAATGTTAACACACCCCTGGTCCACACCCTGGTCCGTCTGGAGGCACAGGCCTACATCCTGGTTGGCACCCGTGATTGTGGTGGTTGTGGTGTTTAGGGGGACTGCCTTTAAGTCGCTTTCGTAACACTTGAGATCAAGCATAAGTATTTTTTTTTTTTATCAAAATATTATGTGATTACCAAAATAATTTTCTTTGGATAAATCCTGGATTCTAATAAAATATGTTGCGAGATTCTAATATAACTTTATTCGAGACAGTATTATATCCACATTCATTGCACGAAGCACATTCCGATGAAAATGGCATATTTCTAAGAACAAACATTTTACATTTTTTTCCAAACATCTTACATATAACATAAACATTTACACTTCCTTCCGATGTTGAGATGGGAATGGGATGCCCTCTGCCACGCGGATAACACAGTCTGTGGCTACCGATACAGGACGGCGGCGTGTCACACGGGTGGAGAGAAGTAACTTTTTCCCTGGCAAAGTTGTTGAGGTGCAGACGGGCGCGCCGCCGGTGGGGTTACATGGACGTACACCTCATCATGCTACAGTCATGCTCCTCGGGGTCGGAGCACAGAGCAGGAGGAGCGCTTGGCTGCGGCGGCCGGTTTTTCTCTCTCCCTTTTTGCCTCCAGGACACAATTGCCTCATTTAACATTCTCTATTTGGCCCCTGCCAAGAGGGAAATAGCCAGGGTGAGTCGAAGAGGGCACCACACATCATGAATTCTTCTTTCATTTAACTTAGCTCACTCCCCCTCACCTCGGCGATACACATTCATCATTCCAGGGAGATATTGCTCAATTAAGGGGCATTTTCTGAGGTTGCTCTCGAGGTATTGCGGGTTATTTTGCTATGTGATTTGAAGTCGTGATATATCATGGATATGGATATTGGGGTCATCACATTTGGTGTGATGCTTTGACATGTGAATCCATAGGCATGAGGACAAACAGCTCTGTCCTCAGAGTACACCACTCCCCTGTTCCATTCCAGAAACAGAGTGCTCAGGGACCAAATGCCTTCTGTCATGGCAGGGGGCTTCCACTCTGCTGCATAGCAATAACGTTTGCCTTTGTCCATTTGAATTAAAATAGCGGTTGTTTGTTTCTTCAATTAGTAGACATTGGGTAATTAGCTACAGTTTGTGAACAGTTTTTCCTTGGAAAGTGGACATTGTTTTAATTGAACTGAAGGCTCGACTGAATCCGGTCCTTTTTCAAACACGACAGGGAGAGAGGCATGCTCTTTATTTTTTCATGACACTGTGTGACTCATGGTTGCAGCATGCGGTCTTGGGGTTTGTAATGAACTTGGTTCGCCATACTTAAAACATCATTTTAGTTTCACCCATAGTAACAAAAACAACAAACAGCGACATGCCTGTGTTTCCCTTTCATGGCCTATTAGAACTGTGAAAAGGGATGACTTGCTAGACAGCCTTTTTTTTTTTACCAAGATAGTAGTTGACACCGCAGAAAATAACGCACTAATAGCGATTAGGTTTAAATCTCGCACTTGGCAGGAATTACTGTGGATGTGTTTGTGTATGTGTGTGTGTGTGTGCGTGCAAGGGGGGGGGGGGGCAGTGTGAGAGGCAGAACTTTCCGTTTCCTTGGAATTAGGATGAAACACGCCCGGCGCCGTAGACGAGGGATAGGTGGCTACAGAGGATTAAGCAACAAGCCTTTCAGTTCAATTTGTACATCAGCATCTGCCCCTAGACGAGCAGCACAAAACAGACACCATCGAAAGGGTTCACTGGAAAATCTCTAACGACAAAGCTTTGTGGCGAGATAAACAATTTATGTCAAATAGGCTGAATATAGAAAGCAAACTTCAAAACATGTTAATACTTTAAATATGTTGTGTTTTGATTTGCGCCATCGCAAAGCTGGTAATGCTGTTGACAGCGCAGCTTACATTCCTGGTGATCAGAGGGCATATCTGCACGCATATGATTAGTAGTGTGCACTGCACACAAACAGCCATAATGGAATGATATGCCAATTGACACTGGTTGATGTTGATCGATTATATTTCGACTAGATTATTCAAATGAGGTGAGGAAAGTGTGTCTGATAGGCTGACAGTGATGAAGGGAGTGACAGGTTGCTAAGTGCATCCCTCCTGCTCTCCATAATTATCTCTTGCTAGTTTGAAAACTAGGCGGAATAGATAGCTAAGGAGGGAGACGGTCGCTGTTATTTTGGAATCAGGCGGTTTTTGTTATGTGTATTCCCGGGAATTCTTATCTGTTAATTACTAAAGACTGGTGACAGTGAGCGAGTGCTTTAGATTGCTAAACTGCTTTTTCGTCTTATAATATCAGATCACATTTTTTTTATCGTTGGTGAACTCAATGTGGCTCCGTCTTGTTGGGGCCTTTGTGTTAAATTAAGACACTCATTAGTTCAGAAAAAAAAGAAGAAGAGAGAAGAAAATAAACAAAACTAAATATAAGACAATTGATACTATCCCTGTGAAGGTGATAAAATGGTGGTTAATTTCTGCCTGCTGGTCTATACCCCTCTTTGTGGAGCAATGTGCGTGTGATTCTCAGAGACACACATTTGACCATAATCAAGTTCCCTAAGCTTCAGAAACAGGATAACAACTGGGTTAGATGATAAGCTAGAGCTAAACAGGGAAAAAAAGAGAAGCGCCTGTGATAGACGGGGAGGAAATCTGATTGATTGATGTCTGGCTTTGCCACCATCACAAGCAGTTGACAGTTAGTTTTGGGGGGATCAGATGATTTCACTCCTTAGATTGGAGGTTGAGGGGAGGCTAGGCAAATATGAAGGACACAAAGGTCAATGGCTTCTCTCCTCCTCCTCTCTATCTATCTCGCTGGCAATAGCTTGCTTTGACAAACTGTAATATGTTGCTAAGCTTTGTGGCTACAGGACAGACGGTCATAGTTTGTAATGTCCTGTTGCGGTAATCTTTTCAGGGAATGATTGAAAATGGTGGAAGAATCTAGTGGTTTCTGGGCAGGGGCCTGGTCGCATCATCAGCCGTGAAGACTGGAAGATGTCTCCTCCGTCGTTCAAATTGGTTTCTCCTTTTGAAGTGTTGAATAAGTTAAACAACAGCTTTGGCTTGAAGTGAATGCGTTATTGTAAGTGGGATCTGATAATGCGGTGCCATATAATGAGCTGGGGAGCCAGTGAGGCCAATGGGAGTTGTTTGAAATGGAATCTACAGTGACTGTTGCTATGTGGTTTTGGGAGGATGAACATGGAACGCTGACAAAGGCTGATTGGCTGCGTGTCGTAAATAAATACCCACATTCTCTTCTCGTCTCTCGCTATCTCTCTTTTTCTCTCTGTCTCTCTATCTCTCCCTCTTTCTCTCTCTCTCTCTCTCTCACTCTCTCTCTCCGTCTTTTCTCTTTGCCTAAACTACCCAGAGAGATAAACTTTGTTTATGTTTGGTGATACTGATGCCAGGCTGTGGCATTCTGATCCCTTAATTGACACAGCACGAATGCAAAAAATATAATGGGAGATTGTGGGATTTCTTTGTAAATGTGTAAACATTTAGAAAATTGTCTCGTCCTCCAAAAAAGAATCAAAGTCTCCATTACTAGCCTTCAGTTTCCATGTGTCTGAAATCTACCCTTCCATGCTGTGGAACTGCAGGCCTTGGCTCTTCAGACAGTCATTCCATCCCTAATAGATGTAGCAGACATGTCCATTAGCTTTGTCTGGGGACGCTTTCAAGATCAAGGTCTCACTAATAATGGAGTGGCTATGCAAATACCAGTAAAATTCTCCTATTGTGAGTCGTCTCCTTTTAATCAGTTTCTGTTGAAAGAAATGTATGCAGAATTCACACTCAATCTACTCAACCTGACAATAAATGGCTAATCCAAAGAGAATTTCAATCCAAATGGAACCGGACATTATTTAAGGAAGACAACAACTCTTTGTTTGTTTGAAGTGGTTGATATGACAACCTTCTTGTCATAGACTCAGGCGAATAAAAGGGATTTGTAATTGCCATAATTATCTCTTATATGTTTTGACCTAATGATGTCCATTGAATGCTTGAAACCTCATTTAGAATTGACTCCACTGTAGGTTGACATACAGTGGAGCGATAATGAGCCATGTTACATTAATACACGGCAAAGTAATGAACTTCTTTCATCAGAGATGTGTATCGTGCACTCTGCCTCTTAGGGGAAAAAGCCAATATAATCCAGTTTTTGTTACAGTTGGATTATAACAATTCTTATAGTTCTACTTATCTATCAAATTTTCTCTACATGTGATATCGAACCCAATTGGGCCTTGCGTCTAAACAGGATGGTGTTTCTCTAATCAGCAGGGCCGCTCGTTTCATGTAAAACATCTCATTCAGCTGTGGCCTCAGCTGCGGCTCGCTTATTGTTACGTAACTGCCAGCTTTCATCTTGATTTTTTCATTGTGGTCGTTTTTTTTTTCTTTCCATAAAGCCCTTCTTGTTTATATATTTCTCTCTCTGTCTTTTCATTTCACATGATGGCCTTTCATAAGTTCAAGGACCTTTTAAGATTTCTGGTTACTTACTACTGAATGCATTCATGAACACACACACACGCAAAACTATTCAGACTATTCACTAATGTTGTTGAGTGATCGACTAAGTGTGTGTGCCTCTCCATCGCTGCATTGAGTGTGAATGCACCTGAGAAAAGTCACCAGGGATATCTGGCAGACCTCCCCTAAGCAGCCATAGGCCCCAGTATGAGAGATCGCCCAGACCTGTAGTTCAGCGTGCCCATGCAGCAGGACCGCTAGGCCCCAAGAGGCCCCAGTCCTGTGGTTGCTTTGGTCTTTGTCCGCCACCTATCAGCATATCAGCAGTGTCTCTGAAGCCCAGTTGTATAATGCACCATTTATGGCTTTGTGGGGGGAGATGGCGGTCGGGCGGCGGAATAGCTCCAGGCCTTCCCCTCAGTGAGTGGATTAGCAGCCGGCTGCTTTAGCGCACTCTACTGCGGTGTGAAATCAGCCTCGCTTCGGCGCCGACCACGGGCTCTCTCTGCCTGTCGCTCGCTCTACCCTCCTCTCTCTCGATCGCTCGCTCGCTTCTGCTCTCTATCTGCTGCTCCTCTCTTTCTCTCCACACCCGCGCCCACTTTTCCTTCCCTCCACGCAAAGCCTCTCCCAGCCATCTGTGAAATGCGGAAACTCTGTGTCTAAGTTGAGTTCAGATCCCGGCTCCAGCTCCGTGCAGGAGCCAGGGCCAGGAAGCCAACGGCCAGCCAGCCAGCCAGCCAGCCAGCCAGCCAGTCGATGAAGGGGGATCAGCTCACTGATGTCGTGCCGCGTGTGCAGGAACCCTGCCTGTTCTCCGCGGGCGAGTTGGAGGAGGGTCCGGGCCTGGGTGTGGGCCGAGAGATCTCGGGTGCCTGCTTGCATGTCCAAATCCCCCCTCCGTGTGTGAGTGTGTGTGAGGAGGCGAGGCAGTGGCACAGCTCCCCTGTGCCTCTGCCCAGTCCTTTGAAGATAAGATAGTGATACAGAGTCCCTTTCGGTACGTTGCCTAACCGATGGTCTTTGTCTGACACGCATACTCTCTCTCTGTTGGACCCTGAGGCTAAAACACCTATGGTCGCTTGAATCGTATTGTTTGGAGGGCCCCAGGTCATCTTAGGGTGGTATGGCCTGTGGGATGTGTTGCTAATGATGATTGTATAGTGATTTGGATCATCTGTGTTTTGTTGACATAGAGTTGCTAGGCTACAGTGGAAGATTTTCATGAGCTATGTAAACAAAAAAAGTTTAATAATTTGTAGACATAATTTTCTTTTTTTTTATATATCTTTTAAGATTGGATTTTTCAATGTTCGTTGGTCACCAATTATCCTCCAAACTGTAGCAGTAAATTGATCTTCTAATGCATTATTTTTGCTCTTGATAAATGAGATTCTGAATACATTTTATGAACCCCTCTTTTTGTTGGGGACACTTTGTTCAAATATTTTTTGCTTTGTTTGACACACTGTAAATGCCTAGATTATAAGAGTGGCCCTCATAATCAAACCTCTGAATTATGAACTCAATATTCCCTTGATTTCCCCCCCTCCTCGTCTCAATCCTGTGGCTTTGGGGTTCAAATCTGTGCATAATTTCTTGTGATTGCATGGTATTCTGGTGGTTTGGAAAGCTCTGCCCAGTTCCAAAAAGCGCATCATCCTTTCATACCCATTGTGGATCTCTCTATCTTTCTCCAGGCAGCTCATCAGGGATGGGGCGTTGATTGCTTTTGATACCCCTCCAAAAGGGAAGGGGTCCTGCATACATCAGCTAATTAGAATGTACTTACAGTGTGTGTGATAGCACACACACACACACACACACACACACACAGACACACACACACACACACACACACACACACACACACACACACACACACACACACACACACGCACGCACACACACACACACACACACACACACACACACACATCCTCCCACACTCCTCATCATCAGATCCCGAGTCCAAGCACTCTAACCATCCTCACTCACTGAAGACTAAGGAACAAGACCCCAAAGGGTTCCTAAGATTTTGAGGGGTGACAAACACAGTGGAAACCCTACAGAACACTTTTTCCACTGCACCATTTTAAAGAAGTCTAACTCTCTGTATTTAATAGCTGAAGGTCCTACCTTAACATGCACACCACTCTCTGACCTCTGGCTATTAGAATACAACCCCATAAACTAGCAGGCCGTTTTCTGCTTTTAAGATCCAATATTAGCTTACCACAAAAGATGAAACTCATAACCACACATTTCTAAAAATAAATAATCTAAAATGTATTGATGACTGGTATGTTCAAATTCCATGTTGAATTAATGACTAGGAAATAAAAATAGGCCTGGGACTTGTCTGCATGAATAATGTTTGCTTTTCTTTTGACAGTGTAATATAATTAGGCCAGTCATGTTAGCACTAGACTATACAAAAATGAATTATAACCTTTGATGTAGTCGATCATACTGTGATTTATAACAGGCAAGAAGGTCAGGACACGCTAGTGTTTCCTGTAAGAAAGTGGAGAACGGGCTTAAGTTTATATAAGGATAAAGTATTCTTGCATATCATGTTAATTTATGAAGCATTCCTAGATAAACTACTTCCCACCTTACATTAATCACAAACTACAGGTCGTTAAAACTATGGGATGAGATTTATTCGTTTCAAACTGCTTCAAATTTAGAACAAGCCGAAGTGAACTTTATAAAGCAATGTGGTGCAACCCTTTAACTTTTTTTGCTTTGCCATCTTTCAAAAACAGAGCGTTTGGGGTTTTAAATTGGGATTATCTTTCAAAGAGGACGTGGTCTCAATAGGATTCTTCCTGTGTGCATGTTAAAACATATAACGTCCAGCGACGGTGGAGTTGACGTTCTCTGAGGGAACAGTGGCTGCTTCTCTGTGAGAACGAATGCAGTAACAGTGGAGGAGGGAGTCTACTAATTAGGTGAACAATATCGCTCTGTGCACCTTCATGAGACTGTTGATTCATCATAGAAGGATTGGACCGGGGTCCGCTGTCACAGTTGGGATGTTGCTCACGTGCTTTCACTCGCACGGCACATTCCCTGCAAGTGTGCGAGCACAGAGGCACTCGCCCCTCAGAACACAGCCATGACATGTAGACGCTGTTCCTGCCTCCCTCTCTATATATATATATTTCATAGAGGCACCCTATTACAGCCCCATGGCTCCGGAGAAACAGCCTGCTCCCAAAGCGCCGGAGAATAAAGTGTAGGACACAGAACGGAAATCTTGCTGCTGTTTCCCCCAGGTATAATCTTGACTTTCATCTTAATTCCAATAAAGTGAATTTTTTTCCCCTCACAGTATAAGCCAGATCTGAGAGGAACACTCCACTTGGTATTTCTACCGTCATACTTTATTGAATATCATTTCAGATAAGCAGTGTAATCCTTTGGGGAAGTGATGTATATTGACCAGCTCAATAACAAGATACAGTACATGTCCCGAGACCTGGGAAAGGGAATAACGATTTGTGTTGTCTGTTCCCTCAAATGGCATTCAATAAAATATTGAAAATGCCCTGTGCTCTTGTCAGACTCTCTACTAGGCGTTGAAATATTTATGGTACAGCTCACCTCACCAGTGAGGTGAGCGAGTGAGTGAGTGAGAGAGTGAGTGAGTCGAGAGAGTTGAGTGAGTGAACGTTTTGAGCAAATAGCACCCGTTTGCCAGCCACTGCACTCCTGCCGGCATGCCTCTCTGCAACGGAGTGCATCAGAGATCCACCAGGCAACGCGGGTCACCTTCCCCTCCGCACGGCCCGTTTACCCAGCTTCACCTTTCAAAGTGACTTGTTTTCCTCCGTCAGTGGGGGTGCGGCGCTCTCTGCTCCCACATGGTTCATCTCATCAGGCGTCCTTTTATCTTGACTGGCCAGACCCATGACCCTGGAGCACTGATGGCCCTCTAGGAGCCGCGGAGAGAGCATGGCGCTCATCGGGTCATTTGGAGAGATGCATGTTCAGTTGCTACTCAGTCAGTCGGGGGTTGACTTTCTCACGGCAAGTTTGGAGACTTTGTGTTTTCAGTTGTTTGAAAAGTAATCCGTTTTGTCTACCTTCATTGAATGGCAGTACTAACGAGGCGCTGCAGCTCTAATAGAGTTTGTTGAAATGGTTACAGCACACAAGCACAGGAATAGATTGTAAATACGGAGTCTGTATCATGAATGGAATGCAAATGGGAATTTCTTGGCATAATATTTGAGGAGCTTTAGGGGCATATGGAATGTGCCTGTCGTAGGTAGACCTAACCTATCTAAAGTGTGAAACACAAGAAAGGAAACGCCTGCGCCAATATGCTCAGAACTTGTCGAAATTCATGAGCTAGCAAACAGAGCCATGTTTATTTTCCTTTGCGTTGCGGCAGCTGGAAATGGATGGCCTGGGCTCCCTGTTAAGACAAACTTAAAAGAAATCAGCCAGACTTCTTTAGACCCTCTCTCTGTGTTCTCGTCGCTGCTGCGTTTTACTGCCTATGTAGTCTTTGCCATCTGACTGTCTTTTGAAGTCGCCGTCGACTGTATTTGCTTTTCAGCAAATTCGCTCCCACTGTGTCTCGCTGTTGGGTTTGAAAGTGTGACCAGTGTGCCGTCTCTATCAATTCACCGTGCTCCGCTCCTTGAATAAACGGCTCCAATTGGCCTCGCGGTTCGTCAACGAGTTGCATGTGGGACAGGGCTAGCGGTCCATATGGGCCCTGGGTAATTTCTCAAGGCACCAGCAGGCAGGAGGTAGTGTAGGCCGGGGGAACAGGGTGGGCAGAGGGGAGGAGTACAGGGGGGCCGTGGGCAGGAGGTGGGCGGCAGGGCCAGACTGGGCCGTGAGGGAGTGTCAGCTGGCCCTAGTCGAGCCCTAGTTGAGGTGCGATCTCGTTAAACAAGTGCAAGTCTGGGCCGAGGTTCGTCTTCTTAAAATCTTTCCCCGCAGCTTCTCAGCAACCCAGGAGCACTCAGATATTGTTATGAGTTGGTTTTGCGATGGTTTGCGATGGTTCTGTTTTGTATCCTCATGTTTAATGAAGCACTTGCTTAGCTCTTATCTAGGTTATTAGGTCAGGGATGCACCTATTTTATCTACCTGACTTGTAGTAGTATTTTACCTTCTCTTGTTGTAGGCACTATTTTTTGAAAGACGCTTTGGATAAAAGCATCTGCTAAATGAATGTAATGTAATGAGCAAGAGAGCGAAAGGGAGATTGACTCAGAGACAAAAAAGAAAGAACAACTGTTTTGCAGTGTTATGCTGTACACTAAGTACGCCATGGACTCTCTCAGAATTAATAGACGCAGCCCGTCATACGCTCCAACACTGGCGCTCTTATGCGAGCTGCATGGGCCTGCATGGATATTAAAGCACAGAGTGCTATTTCTAATACCTTATCCTGTGGGTCTGTAGGAGAGAGTGCTCCTCTTCTCTGGTGAAGGTGTGGGTGGGTGCTGGGAGGGGAGAGAGGCGAGGCAGAGTAGACCCCGGCAGCGTTATCAGCACCAGATGCAGCTTCACTTCAGACTTTGAATGGAAGGTAAAGAGAGCAGGGGGAAATTAATGAGTGCCATAAAGCCAGCAGGATAAATAATTAGGCAACTGCCCCACCAGATCTCTCCGTCCGTCTGTCTGTCTCCCTGTCTGTTATCTGACTGCCCCCCTCACAAGTTTTTAGTTTGTCAAAACGGCACGTGATGCTATTTTGCATTTGGTGTGTGTGTGTGTGTGTGTGTGTGTGTGTGTGTGTGTGTGTGTGTGTGTGTGTGTGTGTGTGTGTGTGTGTGTGAATTGTTTTCAGATTCATGTTTATTTGCGGCCGTTGTTATGACAGTGATCGGCATTCACCGTTCAAAGCTTTTGCGGCGTTTTCCCTTTCTTCATTTGTCATGGATATCTGTGTGACAGGTTCCTCTGTCCTGCCACCGATAATTGGATAGAAGTCTGCTACTTTCAACACAGGCAGCATATGTGGACAGAATGCTGCTCACAATTCAGTTGTCATAATGTTCTTCATAAATCAACTGAAAGGAGAGTGTTACATATTTGTGTCTACACTCCATGTAGAATAGCCAGAGGTCTGCAGAGGGACATATGTTGGTACGCGCCATGTTATTTTTGAAAACACCTAATTCATGGTAAGAGTAGGCCTATAAAGTATGAGGGCTGCTTTTTCTACCCGCCTATGAGGAACGCGCAGCACCTGTTCCGACATACGATTGTGTTAAAGGTGCGCTGTCGTTTCAGTGAGCGGATTGCTCCCGTTTTGCTCGTCCTCCTAAGGATCAAAGCTAATTTGGTTGTTTATTAGAGGCCACTCTGATGGTGGTGCACAGCGTGTTCCCTTGGAGTGTTTACATGTGGTTCAGTCCCGGAGGATTTCGCATTATTCTTGTCACACTATATGGAGCGGAGCCACTCGCATTGTTCTAATACTCCGCCGACAGATTTGAAAAGAGCTGAGGAATCGGTGAAAGACTTACATTGTCCTCCGGTCTTTGATCGTTATTCATGTGTCGGCAGTAGGTAATCTCCAGCTCTAATCTCATTCACCGATATAAATAAACAAGCAATGCTCTAAATGAGAGAAAGCACACGAGTGAACATTGGGAGGATTATGGTAATTTAAGGGATAAGTGGAAGTGTTTAAAATGTGACTTTTTCATGAGGAAGTAGTTTTCCCTAAACTGATCAGTTCGCGCTCTCTCAACCTGTGTTGTGTGAAGCGCGGTCAGTGTGCACCATAACCAATTCTGTACAATAGTAGTTGAATTCACTGAGTTAGTAGGCAGTGCCTGCATGCCAAACATTTTAATGAGACCTGTAGTACATAACCTTATAGAGCAGAAGACATCAGGCTATCAGCTAATCAATAAGATCACACATATTGTAATACATTGCATTACACAGTATTTGATCATGAGAGGGTAATGGAAGGCATGCATAGAATTCCCCTGGGGATTAATTTGCTGAACATACAGATTAATGAGCGACCTCATAATAATAATAATAATAATAATAATAATAATAATAATAATAATAATAATTGTGGTTGGATTATTACCAGTAGACCTTTTTTTCTAATCTCTTCCAACTTGTCATTGTAAAGTCTGAAATCAATTATATGTTCTATCCCTATGAAAGGCTGAAGGAAAAAAAATCCGCTATATGACTTTAAAGTCAGACTAGCTTGCCTTTGACACAGAACATTACAAAGGGAAAGGAAAATCACACTGCATACCTGATCCATAAAAAAAGCCTTTGAAATGGATTGCTGGGTGGGATCCAGTCTGGCACAAGTCGTGGCATTGATGGCACAGCCCCTGGGCACGGGGAGACTTGGCCTGGACAAGATGCTTCCTGGGCCCGTATCAGTGGGCACTAGGCTGTCCTCTGGGAACTCCTAAGCCATGCTGTCTGAAGAACAACTGATGGGCTTGGCAGCACATGTGGGCATGCTATGGTTTTTTATTTCAGTCGAAAACAGCCCCCGACGCTATCGCCTTCAGCCATCGACAGAGCAACATAGGCGAGGCTGACCCAAATGAATGCCTGCTCCGCAACAAATTCCAGTTTTTTTTTAATTAGACTCCAAAACAGGAGGGAAAAGTCTTCTTTTGTTTTCTGTTTAAGAGCGTGTGTGGTTTAACAATGGGTATAAACTCATTTTTATTCATGTTTGTTTAGCCCATAATGAGTGACCCAAAACGCCTAGCTAGTTTGCTCCTAAACGTTTAACAGACTGAGCCAAGGCAACAATTTGCAACAGATAATTGGAAGGGCTACATTATCCTTTTAACTTCCAGACATCGGTGCATCTCAATGACATTGGTATGATAATCATACACCCAATAGCCCCTACACCCTCTCTTCTCTGTCGAGTCAATCTGAGAGAGAGAGTTGCAACAGTTTTCAGAAATAGTCTGTCGATAACCATCCACGAGAGTAATGCAACTTGCACCTTTGATGAGAAGTTGAAAAGGGAGCTTTCTCTTACGGCTTGGCAGAACATTAAAGATGGCCGCAGGCGGGAAGGAGCAGAAGGAGTCGAGCTGTTTAAATGGGTCTCGTCCAGGGGTGACAAGTGCACCACATGCGTTGAACTGTAGGTGGGTGCCAAAGCAGCCAGTACATATCTTTTGTCTTTCATTATCTTCTATTTCCTTATTATTTTAAATGGCCGGCTTTCTTTTTTTCCTCAGAAGCTTTTTTGATATCAATTTAGATTGGGGCTTCATTAAAAAGCTCAGACAATAGAGTGACTTCTAATTAAGAGGAGCCGCATCTGGCCTCTGGCACCCTATCCCGTTGTTCCATCTAGTTTGCTGGGGAGAATTCATTTGTTTCTTAATTAAGAAAAACACCAATAGCGTGAAAAATCTGCGTATGGTACCTGAATCCTAATTAGTTAAATAGTGAGGGAAAAGGGAAAGCACATTCCAGTAGCCCTAGAAATGAACTCGGAGCTGATAAAAAATGAACTAACTAGCCTGGCATAAATCGAAAAGCAGGGGAGAAAGTGTACCATCATTATGGCTAAGACAATATGCAAACTATCTTCAAAGAAATCAAATTGCCGGAATGTTTTCATTTGCATGTATTAACCATTAACATAATGAGGAGAAGTGACATTGGACCCGCATTGTGTGTCTGTTCGGATTGATAACTGTGCTGCATCTGCAAATAGTCTCCCACGCAAAATTATGCTAGCAGTCAAATCAGCGTTGAACTGTAGAGAGAGCGTCCCCCCCCCCCCACCGTCTTTTATCGGGAGAGCCCTGTGCAAACCTGCTGCAGTGTTGAATCTGAGCCATCATGGTGTGACAGCTATCCTTAAACAGGAAGGGGCTGCGTGTCATTGTCTTTATGGCTCGGCAGAGTGCTAGGGGGAAGGAGGGATGGGGGGACAGTGGGATATAGAGGGATAGAGAGGTGTGTTGTGTGTGTGTGTGTGTGTGTGTGTGTGTGTGTGTGTGTGTGTGTGTGTGTGTGTGTGTGTGTGTGTGTGTGTGTGTGTGTGCGTGTGTTATTCTAAATGGGAGGGGGCTACTGGATTTGCCCATGTGGTTGAAATTGGTGGGCATTTGGCGCTTTCCACGCACACACAAAGACATTTATTAAACTACGTGCATGAAGGTGGACATTTAACACAAACACATGCTAAAAGATGATGCACACACCATACCCAAACAGATACGCATACCAAACTTAAAAGAATACACACTCAAACTCATAAGCAGAAGAACAAAAACACACACACACACATGCTCACACACACACACACACACACACACACACACACACACACACACACACACACACACACACACACACACACACACACACACACACACACACACACACACACACACACACACACACACACACACACACACACGCTGTGCTTCCAGGATACCACAGGCTTACTTATCTGCTCTGTAAAGGCTTACCATGGCCCACATTGGCGACTGGTAGGCAACCAGCCAAATCCACTGGGTTTCTCTACTGCAGGCATCATGCAAAACATTCAACTGTCTTCCGTATTCCAAATAATTTTTCCTAACATGCTATTTCCCAGGATCAGCCTCTTAGGTCAAATTATTCAATTAAGTGTCTGTTTATTGCTGATACCAAAGCTGTGTGGCAGTCCTACTTATCACCTTTTTTGCAGATTGGTGTTCTCGCAGAATACCACCATAAAGATTGCCTTGGCTGTAATTAAAATGGCACGGAGACAAATTTGGCGCAGGGCTAAGACACGGGGAAATGGAGGAGGAGGCAGCGGGGGAAAATTGCAGGGGCACCACTCTGTCATCCAATGAAAAAGTTGAAGCTGTAACGCATCAGTGTTAAGAAGAAGAAACTGCAATAGAAGCCACAAAGGAGAGTGTGAAAAAAAACATCCTCCCGGTGGTTGTGGCGTTTGTGTGTGTGTGTGTGTGTGTGTGTGTGCTTAGTCCAGGCAGATTTTAGTAACAGAGAACAGTTACAGTTTGTTCTGAATACAAAGTCGTCTATGGTTTGGCTTTTTTCTTGACAGGGCAGGTAAACAGGAACTGGAATGGCCGTAGTGGCTGTGCCTCGCTGTTTGCCTGTCCCAAAAGCCAAGCCAAGCCACCAGCTACTGTGTGTTTGATGAGCTATTGGCAGTCTATAGGGACACGTGTTTTCTCCGTCTCGTGGCAGACGCACCTTTTACAAGATTCACACTCTGCAAGCCGGCGACTTTTCTCCAAAAAAAAAGAGAAAGATTTCAAAGCAGCAATAAGCCGAGGCTGTTAAGCCTAAAATAAGAAAGACCTGAGCGACGACTTTGGATTTTGACAGAATCTTCACGCGCTTTTGACAGAAAATTTGCATTGTTATCGCAGATAACTTGTGATGTTTTTACTTGGTTGTACATTTTCTTGTGAAATATGTAAAATGTAAACCGGGCTCTAACGATTCCTTAATGACATGGATCTTGCTTTTCTCCCCCGGATCGAGTCTTAGCAGGCTTCTCAGTGCGGGATGTCTGATATCTGAATATTAAAATGGAGTTTCAAGCTCATCTGCAAATGTGATTTGCACATATCACACTTGTGCAGTCGTCAAGCTGCTTCATCGCCAAGCTTCTGAGCAGGGACGGCTGGGGAGGAGAGAGAAAGGGGAAGAGAGAGAGAAAAAAACGAAGAGAGAAAAAGGAAAATGCACATATGGGTTGCTATTGATGTATTCCATTTCTGACCTAATTTAAATCCCTGCCAACGAGCTCATATGCATACTGTACATTTGCTAAATTAGAGAACACAAACCTCGCCGGCTCAAGAAGACAGGTGTAAACATTACTGTTGTCATAATGCAGCACCTGTAAATATGATAATCGTGTCCTGCTGCAATAGAGAACAAAGTAATTTGGACATCATTTTGATGCGCCGGGCCCTCTGGGGAATGCCCTCCAGGACGGAGTTGCCCATTGACATGCCATGCACGCCGGGATATAATTATAGCTGTCTGTCTCTGTTCCTCCCCTGCTACTTCCCTTTTGCAGCAGTAGTAATTTGCTTGTGATATTTTGGTAGTCTTTACAATCGAGCTATTCTCAGTGGACTATTCTCAGAGAGAGGGAGAGGGAGGGAGAGAAAGAGAGAGAGAGAGAAGAGAGAGTTGGACTTGTGTAAGTGCCACTAGGGGCATACTACTCTACAATCAAATTTCAAGTTGACTGAAACACAGTGTTACTGTGCATTCATATTGTACAGAATAATCTACTGTACTTACCTTCATATAATTGCAGGTCTCGTGTGAGAAATTCCTCTATGACTTTTGGCGCGGGCCATGTCTGTAGGCCAACTTATTGCATATCTGTGCCGTGCGTTCCTGATGATAAGGGCCGACGCATGCCATGCAGAGTGTCTGTTGGGTGACGTGTGCACGTGTGCACTCTGCACTGCCGTGTGGAGCGGTAGTTTGTTGTCATGATAATCCTCTCATTTGTAATGTAGGGATCAGGGTGGGTTACCGCGCTCGGCTTGCCCCGCCATGTCAAGGCTCGGGACTGGCGAGGTGGATTGTCATTTCTGAAGGAATATTTTGACAGAGCCTTCACTCCTTCCTCGCATGGCTCGGCCCAAAGGTCAGAGCTGTGCCACTTCCATTTACTGTGTGAACACTCAATCCCTGAGGAGCAACCCCCGCCCCCCCCTGGTCTCTCTCTCTCCCTCTCTCTTTCACTGTGTATTTATCTCTTTTTCGCCACTCTACTTCTCCCCTACCTGTTTTTTCTTCTAGTCCTTTTGTTTTTTTCAGCCCGTGCCTTTCTCTTGCTCTCTCTCTCTCCCTCTCTCGCTTGGTGTCTCGCTCTCTCTCCCTCTCCGTCTCTCTTTTTTTTTAATTTCACACTCGCTCTTCCTGTCTCTTCCTATGCCTCCCACCATTTAAATCTCTTGTTTTAGGAGATAAATGTCCAAGCCAATCCCACACAAAGCTTTATAGCTGGTCTAAAGCTCCCAAATCGAAGGGTAATTGCATCTTATAAACCTTTATAATAGGCCCAGAGTGAAAAAGGCTACTCGGTTTACTTCAATCCACAGCCATACCTTTCTTACCTCTGTCTTCCTTTCCAATTAGTCAATCACCGTTCCTGAGACACTTCCAGTCTTTTCAAAACGCCAGTTGTTGTTTTTTAGGTTTTTTTAGATCGCAGACGTCCTTTGAATATTTCCACAAACCGGCGCTGTTTGATTATAGCCACGGCACAATGTCTGAATGGTTCGGCTGTCACACATCCCACTGTGTGCTTCGTGGCACTCCTCAAACACAGCGGAAAGGCTGTGTCATCCAAAATAAGGCACTTGTCAGTTGTCAGTAACACAAAGAGACATTGTTCACAGAGCTTTATTGTGTACCTGCTAACGCCACTTATCTTATGGGGAGTGATGGAGTGACGGTGTGTTTTGGGACGTCGCCGGGCGGTTTGAGAGGGGTACGGGGGAAATCTCTCTCCTACAGCCCCTCTAGGCCAGGCAGAGGAACATCAATGGGGGTTGAGCGTCACCACGGTGGCGCAATACAAGTGGAACAAAAAAACATGACCCTGGGCACTGCATGATGAAATCAACGTGAAATCATCATGTCTTCATTTCTTCTTTGGGCCTGAAATGAAAAAGGTTGCCCACCTGTATCTGAAGCAGAAGACGCCTCTAACCGTTTGACTGGGATAGTAACGATGAGAGGGGCAGGGTGAAATGTGTGTGTGTGTGTGTGTGTGTGTGTGTGTGTGTGTGTGTGTGTTTGTGAATGGCCCATGATGTCATACACCCCTTCTGAAAGTGCACTGGCCTTTGCCTATCAATACAATGCAGGTTGTCCTCCTAAAGCCACGTTTAGATCCAGTAGCCACCCACACGTGGATTCAGCCGTGGTCCTCCGTGTTTTCCAGGCATCGTATCCAGAGACCAGCCTCCGTGCTCCCAGTGTCTGAGGCGCTGGCAGAATCTTAATCTCCCAGCTATAAGCTTCACGTGGCCAGATCAAGAATTAGTAAGGGGGGGGGGCATCTCACTCTGTTTTAAAGGACAGTACTTTGAATGTCATTTGACAATTTCCTTTTAATTAGAAGTAATTTACAGAAAGATGCCCACCAGCTAATCTTTAACAGGATAATTAACTTCTATTTTCTTTACTTTTAATTAAAAAGTGGAAAAGATTTGGCTGATCCATAAAGAATTGTTCTTTTGAAATGTTCATCAGACTTCACACTTCTTTTAGCATTGGTAATATTTAGATCCTATCAGACCGCTCAGCCTCCAATGAGTTATTGCAATGATTATTTTTTCCTTATCCGACGTATTAAGAAGTGGAACTATCAATAGTAGAAATAGGAACCACAGGCAAATTAGAATTGAATTAATGACGAATTTGTTGAAGAAGAAGAAGAGGGAGCGCCCCCCATCCTTAGCACTAAAATTAAATTGACATCTTAGATATGTCCATTTCATAGAAATTCCTTGATGGGAAAATATTGTTTTATCTACAATATTTGATACACTAATCATTTTTCTTTCTCTGAAAGCTCCCCATTAAATTATTCAAATTTTTTTTGCTCCACTTAAAGCTGATTGTTGCAAAACCAGTTTAACCCTTAAATACTACAGCAACAGAGAAGCCATATATTATTGCTTCACTTTTTAAACTACATAACACAAGGTTTTAGCAACATGGAATGATAGCCTTTTGTACATTTGCCGTAATCTTTCCATGCTTCTGATTAGCTTGATCTCATAATGGCTAAGTAATGATTTAGTTCAAGATGAGTTTGGTTTAGCGGTGGACTCAGTCCCTACTCCTCAGCAGACACACCATTACGTGGAGTTTAGCTGTAGACACAGCCCTTACTCCTCCATTAACTAGCCAGTATGTGAAGTTTAGCTGTAGTCACAGCCCTTACTCCTCCATTAACTAGCCAGTATGTGAGGTTTAGCTGTAGACACAGCCCTTACTCCTCCATTAACTAGCCAGTATGTGAAGTTTAGCTGTAGACACAGCCCTTACTCCTCCACACACAAGCCAGTGTGTGAAGATGGATGCCCCCACTTCACCATGATAGCTCCCCAGAGGAGGCTCACTCAATGGCTTGATTAAAAGGAAACGTTCAAGTGAAAAGCCTGATTATAAACCGGTAATTAAGTCCCAACGTCTTTTACCTGCTTTGTTTCAGCTGTCACCTCCTGTGTAGTGGCACATGGTTTACTTCCCCCCCCCCCCCCCTTAAAAGTCAAAGAATGACATCAATAAATCATTCAGGGAATAGGAGGAGCAAGTGGTTGTTGGATATGATTTTCCAATCCACACAGGAAATTATTTCCTTCAATTATACTATTACAAATTACACTTTTTGACACGTTTTCACTGCACCGTGTGTGTGTGTGTGTGTGTGTGTGTGTGTGTGTGTGTAACGTCACAGAAAGAGTATTGCGCATTGCATGGAGCTAACCTCATACTAAGCATCTTGGCACATATTTATTTTGACTGTGGTGTTGGCGATGCATTTGGAAAACCACCTATGTGACGCTTATGGGCCAAGCATTGTGTCCCGTGTCCATGTGGCGTTAGCGTGTGTGTGTGTGTGTGTGTGTGTGTGTGTGAGTGTATGTGTGTGTGTGTGTGTGTGTGTGTGTGTGTGTGTGTGGCTTGTTTGTTGACCAGAGAGACAGTAAATTATGAAGCAGACCCAGCTAGCCCCGGCACGGAGAAGCTGGCATCTGCTGAAGCCCTGGGGCATGCTCAGAGGTGCCTCCAGCATTTTAATGGGATAGTCAAATGCCAGCATGTTTTCATGCCATTCCAATTCCAATCCATTGGATAAAGAAATAAGAGAGAGTGTTATTTCCCCTTCAACAGTCCTGACAGAAATACTGGGCTTAACAACACAGGATTTACGGACTGCGCAGACCAATGTCGTGTCTGATTGGAATTAAGCGGCTAGCTTAATGTATTATGTTATGGGAGAGTGTATTTTTTTTGGTTATATGTCATCGTTTTAAGAAACTATATCCCCCTGCGTTCAGTTGACAATATCGGCACATGTGGTGAGCGATGAACTGATGGCGGAGTTGATTAGCAACGAGCCCACGGGTGTGTCTCCATCTTTTCACTTGAACCGTGAACCTCTGCCCATTCTGTACTTGGAGTGCCATCCGAACGCATGATGTCACCACCATGGCTGAGCCGCTGTCATGTAAATTGTATAGCAGGGTGTTGTATATGCGTGTATGTGTGAGTGTGTGCGCGCGTCTTTGTGTGTGTGAGCGTGTCAGTGTGTGAATGTGTGCGAGCCCCCGATTAACCCTCCTTCCCTCTTTTTCACCGCAATCTCCAGACGAGCGTGGAAGCCGAGTTTTGAAACAGTTTGTTGACTGTTGATTGTAAGTGCCCGAATTTAGGAACGCAGCCATTTCTAATCACCAGAATTACATTGCTTAGCAACCGGAAAATCAAGTTAAACAACACCATTGCTTATTGTCGGTCACAGACAGCGGCTCTGAAAACACATCAGTCTCCACTGAAGCTGTTCCACCCCCTTTTGACACACACACACACACTCTCTCACACACACAAACACACTCACGCTTAAACACACAAACAAAACAAACGTAAAACATACATATGCTAATTTACTTTTTGAATGGGGCTGGAACATGAGCTCCACATTTAGTTTGATCACAGGGTGAATAACTGGGGAAAAGGCTGTGATTTTAGTTTTCCTTTTTTCAAGATTTTTTTCTAGAATGTATATGAGAGGACTAATTCCTATGAGGGTTGGTGAGACACAGGAAGCTATTAAAAATGGCATAAGCGGCATCTATTTTATTACAGTGATCAAGGATTAAATTAGAGGGTTGAGCCCTGTAACACATACACTGGGTCTCCTCCCAGGCTGAGGGAACCCTCCACTTCCCAGAGGTCATTAGAGCCAAGGAGAGAGCGTTGCCCCCTAGCCTTCCCTCAACGCTCCCCGGCCGTTCCCCGTTACCCTCCCACACTCTAACCTACAGGACCAGCCGAAACACTTACTCTCACTCTCTCACATAGGCAGCGCTAAATGTGGGCCTACTTGTGTCTTTTCGCCTGCTGTGCATGCAAACATCTGAACGCTCCGTACATCTAAGAGCCGCTCCACCTAAGGGGGATTCAATAGCCGCACTAGAAGTAAAGAGAGCAGAAATAGCTTTGTAACTTGAGACAAAGTCTATATATTCCCCTCGCCGAAGTTCGGGGAGTCCTCCAATGCTCGTTTGTGTGTGTGTGTCTGTGTGTGTTTTAACCTGGAAATTTGGAAGGCACAGTATCAGCGTTGGCACAAAGGGCCAGTCACAGGCAAAGTTGGCAGGGGTTGAGCCGAGTGGCCCTGTTGGGTTGGGGGGGGCTGCATTATGTATTCATGTTTGGTCTCAGGTGCTGGCGTTTTATCCCCAGGCCAGCTTGGACACATTTTCAATGGACCTTTGGATGAAAAACTGTATAGGTGGGAGCAAAATGATTTCCATGCTTATAGAGATCGGCCGCTTTGTTCTGTCAGATTCAATTACCTCATCCCTAATTAGGCGCCATAGAGAAGGCCGGGTTTGTGATCCGGACATCAGACTGCGCGCCTGCTGATAGTGTGCGGTATTGCTATCACAGCCCCACAACAAGCGGCCCACATTGCAGTCGACGAGGGGAAAAGGAAGGCATGAAATTCGCAGTCGCTCACATACAGTATGGCCACACGGGTGTGCATTCTGTCCCGGGTCAGTATTTTTAATAGGGTGAGTTACAGCTAGCAAAACCTCACTGACATTTTTGTTTACCGAGGCATAACGACATGTGATTTTATTTCTGCGCAACTGCACCACGGTCAGCTATGGTGCCGGTGGCCACTGACAGATGCATGCGGTCATTCCGCCTACTGCCATTTCAGACTCATCCCTGTGCTTTGAACTCACAAATCCCCTGTTTATTCTGCTGGAGACTATCAGGTTGTTTTAGGGAGTCGATGGAGCATTACACTGTCTGTCCCGGGCTGCACTCAGCGTGGACTGACCCCTATCAAACGGGGGACGTTCAGTTATAGCAGCCTCTCTATTAGCATTGGCTGGCTCTTGTTTGAAGAGGGCGGAGGTTTCCGCCTCCGTACGGCAGAGAGACGGACGTGGACGATTCCTTTCGGGATTGAGGATGGCTTCCGGAACGCCGGGCCACGTCCTTTAGGTTACATTGTTACGTCTTTATGTCTATGGTGCTATCGTCTGCTTTGTGAATAACATATCTGAAGGAAATGTGAGTTTTTAAAACAATTAGCAACAAAGGTAATTAACTTGACTGAGAGGGAGGACTCAGACTGTATTATAAACTAGGCGTGTTGTGATGAGAACAGCTTGTATTTACCATTAAAGAAACCTGGAAATCCACTGTAACCAGTAGAGTCTGGTTTCATTCAATTTGTGAGAGTAGAGTGCTAGGGTGTAGCTGCAGTGTCGTGTGCCAGCTGACTTGAGGCAAACAATAAAACATATGCTATGATCAGTCATTACAGATTATACAAATTATAATAATGATGAATATAATAATGAAGAATGTGCGTATACACATACTCATCTTTAGAAATATCAGTGAACTATGGTGGATGTTGGCCGCCAAAGATGGAGGTGATCCCTAAATGCCATTGGCCATCTGAGCTCTAGAGCAGGGTGGATAAGGAGCAAATGACCAAGCATTCCCAAGGCCCATTCTGAAGCCACTCCTCTAGAAATGCACAAACAAGCGGGGTCACACGGTGAATGTGACAGGGTTTTAAACAGTACACAACTAAATATAGCGGGAACGCCACTATCAGAAAATGAGTTAGGAGTGCGGTGCTAGTCGTTTAGAAAGTCATTATTCTTATCATTGCTGTCTCTGAAATAATTCGAGGTCTCTCCATGCAATGCATACTGTATACTAAACTCAACATGTGAGTTGAGTACACATACGAGGCGTTCAAACTTTCGTAATCTACACGTTCCCTTAGAAGGAGCCGTCACAACTTATTTAATATTTCTGAAAAAGTTTGGAGTAGGCCTATTTCATTTGTTATTGATAAATATTCAATAACAGTTTTGCTATCCTTTTCGGTTTGAAAAAGGTCTATTTAGTTAGTGTTTGCTGGCATCGGGGAGAACGCCTTATTTTGAATCCATTAACCCAAAGTCTATCTCATCTAATTTTTCTATCTGGTGTTTCATTGACCACCAAGTTTATCTTGAATCGCTTTCTTCCTTATTATCGAACTACACTTTGAGTCTTTCTTTTTCTTTTTTTTTACAGTGCAACAGTGGCCTTCTATTTGCCAACAACAAGCTGGAGTCATTTAGTTGTACACACAGTTCTTATTCGGCTGTGTAATGGAATGTGTACTGAGTGTGTACAGAAACGCATTCGCCCCTGCTTTCACACCAGCCTCAATTGCCTTGGCGGAGGCATTTAACTCCAGTCATGCAATCTCCCCTTGATACTGCCATATTTATCTTTCAATATCATCTTAAGCGATGGTAGACTCATCCAGTCACTTCATGCCTCACTTCACTCCTCAGCGAATCAGCGGAAGGCCTCTGATAAGATCATAAAACTGTATCGTAATTTAAAAAGCGTCGCTCCCTCTCCTCTGTGTCTATTAGAGATTGGTGCGCTAATTCCTTTCATGTCCAGGGCTCCTGCCGTTGTAGGCCTCTACAAAGGAGTCATTTATAAGACTAATGAAAAGAGCAAGCAGTTGGTGGAAATCATGGGGTCTTTTATGAGCCTCTGCGCGGGAAGAAAGACAAACAGGAGAGGCGCACTGGACCCGGCTTTTTGAACTGAAATCATTGCTTTATTAAAGCTGAGGGGATCACTTCCTGCTTCAATAGGAGAAACACGTGGAAAGGTGCTGAGAGGATATCAGTGTGTCTGCCCGGTCTGAGCCTAAATATGATGCAAGGGAGGCTCTGCGGTGTAGCTCATGTGTGACAGACTTAAAGAGAGAAAGAGAGAGAGAGAGAGAGAGCGAGAGAGAGAGAGAGAGGGCGAGAGAGCATGGATATCTTGGCAGCAAATACAACAATTCTGATATGATTGTTAACTCTACGTTTAAACACATTACTGGAGAAGTGTAGTTTTTTTCTTGCGTCTGCAGTGGGTGATGCTACAATAGTGTATTATTGCGAGCATGAACAAACCTTAAAATTAAAATGTTCTATTCTATGGTAATACTTGTGGGGACATGGGAGACATGTATGTTTCGGAGGTGGAGAGAGGTATGCAAGTGGCACATTTTATTAATAACATTCAAATGTAGGCTGAGATGTGTTCGTAACTAATGCAATTCAGGTAGCAATACAGTAATTCCATCAACGACCCTTGATTGAAGCAAAATGGTAATATGCAAAATACCAAAAGAGATGTACAGCTACAAGCAAAACTCTGAAATCATTTGGATTTAAAGAAATAATATTGCACAGAGGGGGAAAATTAATCACAGGGAGAAGTGTCTCCTTTAAGATTGCACTGGTGTATTACCTGGGGGCATGGAATGTAAATGGAAAATCAACATTGTACCCTCTGATAAGGCTAGCGAATTAATAAAAGTATTTTCTTCCCTCCTCCCATGCTGATGCTTGTGTGAAAAGTCGGAATGAGAACTTCGTTTATTTTCTCCTCCTCCTTTCTCCTTTTTGTGAGGTTTTGTTTTGCTGCTCATGAGGTGTACCACAGCTAGTGCTACTCACCTTGGCTAGACGTCAGATTGCTGCTCTGTAGTAAAATAACACACACAACCACATCGCACTCTCACCAGGCTTTCTCTTAAAAGAGCACTTTTTCATTTGTGAATTATTGGCATGCAAACAGTGAGAAGCCACTACAGTCTACCGTACGTCGAAATATGTTCTGCATTTACGTAGGGAAAACCCTCAATCAGACGTTTTACGATTCCAAAGCCGAAAGAATGTGATGAAACAGTGAGATCATCCCTCCATGCTCCGTCTGTCTGTCTTCCCTCAGGTCCTCTAGAGGATGGCCTGGAGGAAGAGGAGGAGGAGTGCGTCTCGGAGGAGAACGAGCTTGTGGAGGAGAACTTCTCCACCGAGTTTGAGTCGGAGAACATGAGCTGTGAGGACATGGAGTACTTCTGCAGCACAAAAGGTGATGACATTTGAAGTAATTTTACCCACTCAACAATACATTTACAATACAGGTAAAAAAAATCAAACATTTGAATTTGCTGGTCTTTAATAGTCTAAAACCTAATGGCCATCCTATAATAAGCTTTCAATGTTTTTGAACTTCGTGTTAAACAAAAACCTGGACACCGGGCAACCTGGCAGCACATGTGAGCGTATCATAGATTCTCCTACATCCTTAGCCTAGTGTTGAAACTAATCCTTTTTGATATTTGATCCCCACTATCCACCCAAGAGCAGTGGTTTGATCTGGCAGAGATGGCTGACTGGCTCTTCCTCTGTGATAGCCCTGTGAAGGCGCTGTAGAGAACCCACTGGAGAGTAGAGCCCGTTCCGTTTGAGCCCAGTACAGTCCTCTGAACACTACCAGCACCTGCTCTGCTCGGAGGTCTAGACTATGAAATAAATAAATTCACTCATTTTAAAAAATGCCCTGACAAAGCCAAAACACCCCCCCCCCCTCCCCCTCACCCCACCTATCCCTGCTCCTCTTTGAACTCCTATTCAATTAGATTGCTTCTTGCGTGTTTGTTTCATTTTGGTCACACCTTGCCATTACAGGAGCTAATTTGTGGCCTGCTCCGGGTTACAGTAGGAAGATGACAGAGTTGTCACAAGCCACCCCCTTCTTTCCCTCGCAGCCCCCAGTCTTTTAGCTTCACTACCTGAGGTGTTGCCACATTGAGGAGCTCACATGGTCCATCAATTTGACTTTTTAATGAATAGCCAGCGCTTTGAATGTTTCTCTTTTTTTTCCTTCCAAAAGAAAATGTTTTGAATTATTATTTCTTCACACCTCCAAACTGATGTGCCCCATGGGATTACATTTTGAAGACGTCTTCAGAAAAAGGAAATCTTTCATGTTTCACACAGGCTATGCCCCAGTAATCGTATCATAAACATTTTTCTTTTGTTCTCCAAGAAAAGGTATGAATGCTTAAATGTTTGAAAATTGCAATTACCAACAAAAACTCTCCTTTACATTTTTACACTTGTACCCCTTATGCCCTTTTCATAAATTCCTACAAACTTGAAAGTGAGGTTTTACTTTGGTCTTAATTGCGATTTTGTAACAACCTAGAAGTTACAATATAGATTCCAAGGACAGTACAGTAAGAAAAATTACGAAATCTTCAAAGCATCCTCTTGAAGCTGCTTGAATTTCCTATTGTCTTGCGTAAGTCCGCACAAGAAAGCGTGCCTGAAATCTCTTCTTTAGTTTCTGATGTTTATGAATAAAGTAAGACTAAATAGAAGTCGAACATGCGAACTTTCATTTTCCAGGACACCATACTAATCTCTCCCTTGTCATACACATGCCGTACTAGTCAGATTCCTTCTGGTTTTACCATCTAAGCTTAGTTAAGTCTCACATTTCCTCCTAAGACCCAAGTGATGCTCTCGCCAAGTCTCATTCTTTCCTCATCCCAAGTTCTGCGCAATCATCAGGTGTGGACGGTTTCCCCATGATCCGCTCCTCAATTAGATCTCCTTTAAACTAAATTAAACCTATGTCTGAGTGGCTTAAATTTACCCCACTCATGTGAAAGGGCCGTGAATTAAACAGGACCCAATCCTGGCCGCATTAAACGGTTTAAATGTGTTATTCCTCGACTATAGGGGGGGGAAAGAGAGCCCCCTTGATTAACGAAACGCTCAAATGTGATGGCGCGCCGTAATTAGCCCAGTGCGGACTTGAACGTGGATTTTAAAGCAGCCACTCATCCCATGGCCTTTATCTTCTCCTGCTTCCCAGAGAATAAGGTCTCCCGTGTAAGGTTCCACCAGCGAGCAGTGACTCTCTGGTCTTAGCTTAGCCTTGTATCTGTGTAGTCACCCTCTGAAATGGGCTTGTCAGGGGGACCTAAAACCTCCATTAAAAGTTTCAGCCCATAATAGGTATTAAAAAGCTGTAGGAACACAAAGAGGAGTACCAATTCTTCATTAACATATGAAGCACTTATTAACTTTGATCAGAGTGCGGTGAAGTAGCAAAGCCGCTTAAAGGCGCAAAGGTCAAGAAGTTGAATGCCACCAAAGTCGCCGCCATTTGCCTTACGCTTGCAGAAAAGGGGCTTGTCAGATCGCTGGTTGGAGCACCTAGAGGCTCCATCTTGGACCGACTTGAAGAGCAGCTTACTGGAAGGTAGTTGACTAGTCCACAACCTGTTTGGTCTTTGGTTCATCTCTACAGCCAGTCTTCAAATGAAAATGCTCGAGTCTTTTAATGTCCTGTATATATTAATTTACCATAGCACAATGTAAGTATTAACTATATTTAATGCCTTGTGTTTGTTTTATTTTTATTTGGTTTTAAGCCACAATAATAATAATAATAATAATAATAATAATAGTAATAATGATAATATAAGCAGTTGCAATAAAACAAATCAAAACATTGCTAATAATTGTAAAACTTTCAGCATCATACAACATTGGCACTTTTCCCCACAGAACGCTGTAGTAAAGTAGCCTCTTCACTGTGTACATGCTACAGAAAAAGTGTGCATGCTGTCCATTTTGTTCATGCTAAAACATTTCGAGATTGTTTCAGCTGCCGTTCCACCAATGCTCACTCATTTGCCATGAAATGGTTGAGGGTTCCTTGTCAATGACACTACATATAATGGCTCTGAAACAGCGTACATTGGTTTGAAGTGACGCAAACACAGAAAGGAGTTGGTGATGACACATGCAATTAGCAGGGGTCTATACCTACCAATTGAGTGAACCCTACCGATTGAGTGAACCCTACACACTCACCCATACAGAATATCCACCCAACAGACAGTAAGGAACAACCTTGGCTTTTCGTTGTCGTTTCAAAAGAATCTTACCTCAAACAAGTTGCTCTTGCACGGTCCATTTCAAATTTATTGTGCCTCGCTTGTGAAGTGCATTTAGACGAGCGCACTCACTGCCGTGATTTATTTCCTATCGACACACCTGGCACCATAATTGTGATAGAGATGCCATTTTTATTTACCGGATGGAATCTTTTTACTGAAATTGTGAAAGTTCACCTTGCAGTCTTGCCCTTTTTTTATTGAGTAAGGCCATGTCTAGGAAGTGCAAGACCAAGAATTGACTTTAGCTGCTCATGGGGTTGTGTGGAGACAAAATGTCTGTGAGGTTAGCTTTGTTTTTAGCACTGAATAAATAAATACATATCTTTATTTACCACCTACAATTCAGGTGAGAACAAAACGTGTGGTCCAAGGCAGTGTTGTTTTATTTAATTAATTCAGCCTATACAGTAAACCAATATTGCCATATTATACATACTGTGCAAGGTCAATTGAGCTTGACTAAATGGGAGAGTTTAATATGATTTGAATGGTTATATTATATGCAAAGACATTTCACTTTTGCACAAATGAAGTAGACCTGAATATCCAGGACATACCATAGCAAACACAGACCCATGTTGACCCTTACAATGACCGTACAGGGAGTAATTTGAATCATTGCAGTCAGGGACATACACTGATAAACAGAAAGTGCCAGAATTAATTATGCCACTCTCTGTGTAATAGAAAGCTAATCAGAATCTCCAGCAACAGACAGAAGATCGCCTTGGCGTTTTTTTACTTGGATTTTTTTTAGACACCGGTGCCAGTGAATGCCCCGAATAGTAAATGTGGAATTTTAATGCACAGTTGATGCTGGAGAATATGGGAAATGCTAATTTGTGATGCGATAAGATGAATGGAGACATCCCTTTAGCCCCATTTGACTCAGTGGAGGAAATTAATCATTAATGTTTGTTAAGTATGACAATCTAACTGGGCCAGATCTACATGCTCCAAGACTGAGGCAGAGGGAGATAAAAAACCCCTGGCTGCAGACAGGGAGACAGGCCAGATCCTGTTATGATGGGAATTTATTGGCATTTAAAGAGACAGTGGCGAGGCATTTCGCTAGCAGCCTCATTCCACCACAGAGTGCTCTGCCGCTGCAAACTGAATGCAATGCAGTTCTGTTTTTCTGATAGCACAAAAGGTCTTAAAGCTATGCTTGACTTTGGTGTAAGGGTTGATCCCTATAGCTATCTCTGGTGAAAGTATTTGATGCTGCACTAGCAGCCTTCTAACTCTGCGATTTCAATAAGACTTCCTAGCGCTCATTGGTTTCAGGGACCCAAACGAGAAGACGCCATATTAGCTATGCATTGGTCTCAGTGTGCAAACACCTGGATACTGACAAAGTTCAATCCCACACAGTGGTCAACAATACAACCTTTATGGTGCGGCCACCATTTTGAGTAAGTTGCAACCTGTCTCTAGGCCGACTGGTCACGATTAGGAGCGCTCTGAGCTCCTTAGAGTCGCACACTATATATTGACATTTTCAAGGGCTTTCATGTCAGAGACAATGCTAAAAGGGAGAGAAAAAGCCAATATGACTTTGTTGCTACCTTGCTGGAGGAGTTGTTTGTGTAAATCGCCTATAAGCTTATTGACCTGAATGTGTGGCACCCGTGTCTGACTGAGATTTGGCTAGAGAGCTGTCCTTTGATAGAGCAGTGATAGGGGCTGATTTTAACAGTTCACTGGCTCCTGTCGCATGCCCGCCAAACCTGATCCCGGCCTCCCCGGCCCCCTCCCTCCTTTCCCAGCCTTCTGTTCTGTTTGGTTCTGTATTATTCAGCTCTACCTCTCTAAGTTGCCCTTAAGTGTCTCCATTTGATTGCACAGGAAGAAGGCAATATAAGCCCGACGTAAATTATGATCTCGGCGATAACGCAGAGGACGATCGTTGACTATCTGCCCTCCTCGATAAGACGACGGCGGGGTTCTCATTTGGATCATGAAACAAAATGCATTTTCCAGGGCTCGCAGAGCCACCTCAGTGAAACAGGGCTTTGATCAAATCTGTTCTTATAACTCAAGGGTCAGAAAACCAGTGCACTTTGAAGCCAAATAGGAGCACCACTTTATTCCAAGTTGTCCTTTCATCTCACTGTATAGTACGTTCTGCTGCAACCGTTTTTGTTTTTTTCTTTCCCTGCCCCGATTTCTTTTTTTGTTACCGGTAGCGACATTCGCGCAGAAAACTTCATCAAAGCCCTGTGACATTTTTTTCCCTGTGAGGTTGCCTCGGTGATTGTGTTTAAAATGCACGGCAAACTGTGTCAGATAGAAGGCAGAAAATCCTTAATCACAACTTAATTAAGGAATCATCTTGTAGCTTCATTTCCTGGGCTGTAATTAAACAGCTCCAATACGTTTCGTTACAGGGCTTAACATGTTCGCCTGAGATCAAGGTAGTGCTTCTAATGTTATCTCGCCAGCTTTTTTTAAACTCGCTTCATTGGTAGGAACTGTTGATATTCCCCCTTTGTTATCCTTGCCATAATAGGAGCCTAGCATGCTAAAGAGGTTCTCGAGGCCTAACAATAAATAGCAAGGGGAATTGACTGAGCGGGCTCACTGGTAATAGACTCAACGCCTGCCATGGCAGACCCTTGCATGAGTAAAACTGGGTCATTATGACCTCGTGCACTGAGAGTAGGACATCACTGCAGACTTCCTTCAATGGCTGCCTCCCTTTTCTCTCCTCGGTTTGGAGGCAGGAAGCTGCTATCCTTTTGGCAATGTTTACCAGCCACTTTGAAGTGAGCCATGTCTGTAAAAAAGCTAAACAACCGTGGTGGTGTGTGCTTGATCTGGAGATTACCTCAGAGTGGACCAAGCTGAAAGAGGGGCACATTGGTGTGCGCGCATTTGTTTGTGTGTCTGTCTGTATAGGTGTGTGTGTGTGTGTGTGTGTGTGTGTGTGTGTCTCTCTACGTGTGTGTGTCAGTGTGTGTGTGTGTGTGTGTGTGTGTGTGTGTGTGGGGGTGTGTGTGGGGGGGTGTGTGTGTCCTTATGTGAGACCACTCACACAAAGTGATATGAAGCACTGGAACGCTTTTGGAGAGCTGAGCAGACACACAGGCTACTATGATAATGGGCAAGAGTGGTGACTATCGGAGTCATCATAAGCATAACTTTAACGGTACAGACATCTGCTGATATGCGTGATAGCAAAGTTGTATGCCGCTCTAATAAAATCCCATTGTCCACATCCTCATGGTTTTAATTGTGGCCGCTATAAGACTAATACCTTTACACAGAGGGGTCTGTCTCGATTTAGCCCTCACCTCATTCAGGGAAAGGCAATAATCTGCAAATGCCCATGGCCATTCACCATTGGCTTAGAAACATCAAAGGGATGGAAAGTATCTGATAGCGGAGGAGAGCAAATCGAAATATCCCCCCCTTGCAAAAAAAAGAAGAAAAAAGCGCCGCGTGTCCTCTGCTGGGGGACTCCAGCGAGCGAGTCCCAGAGCCAAACAGGTCAGCCTGCTGTGGTCTGGTGTGGGCGACAACAGTCTGGGCACCGCCGCCTCCTCCCGCCTTGTTTTTATTTAGAGCACCACACCAGGGGCGGCTGCTTGGCCCTGATTTATGGTGTCTGTAAAGTTAAGTATGAATCGCAACCCCAAAATAAACGTGGCGGTTGGCGTCCGAAGGGAGAGTGGATCGAGGAACGACGTACGGTAGGTAGCAGGTTCCCTCTCTCTCTCTCTCTCTCTCTCTCTCTCTCTCTCTCTCTCTCTCTCTCTCTCTCTCTCTCTCTCTGTCTCTACACGGTGACACGCTTACTGCGGGGCTGCGAGGAGGTGGCAGAGGGTGTCTCACTTCCCGGGGGTTGGGAGAAGGGCTTCCCAAATATCCTTCCAGCGTGGCTCTCTCTGTTAGCCCCAGAGAGTGTGAATCAGCTCTGCATCCTATCACATGTACATTCTGGGCTGGCTCCACAATGGATCAAACAGCAGCGGCGAGCCGCCTCTCCTTCCACACGTTGCCTTCCTTCCTGTTCCACGGGGCTTGCCCAGGTTCCTGCAGGCTCCCCGGGGAACCCCTTTACATGAAAGCGTGTCCAGCTGGACCTGTGTGTTCGCCCCAGCACTAAGTTATAACACGCATTATGTTGGGCGACAGGGGCACCTGGTCACAGTGAGGCCTATGTGGAGAGGTAGAATTCAGAAAACAAATAATTATAACTGACATGTGTCGCCCTCAAGGCTATAAAGGCTGTCAAATGTGCATTTGTGTGGGCCTAGTTTAAAGGCCATCTGCGTAAATGGACTCATGAGTTGTCTTATTCTTTTTTACTGTATAATGAATCTCAAATGTTTTTTTGAATTCTAATGATATAGTGTGTCTGGGGTTGTTTCCGGTGTGTCTGTGACTGACACTTCCTCTGTCGCTGCAGGGGAAGAAGATGGCAGTCGGGAAGCCGGAGAGCCCGACATGGACGGACTGAGAGAGAAGGCCAGGCACCCACCCAACGGGCCGGAGGACTGGGATGGACCAAGTGAGTTCCAAACCAGTCCCATCTTAACTTAGTCAAGGGCAGTTTTATAGGGCCTGGACATTTGCATAACGATGGGCACAGGATTACAGTTCAGATTGTGACGGGCACAGAACCAATGTAGTTATATCAAACAATCCTAAAATGTGTCTGGATGGCGTCCATCATGAAAGTATAGTTACAAAAATTGCAGTGAGGCTAATGGATGAATGAAAAGGCAAATGAACAGCACTGATGGTACGTTTAGTTAACTTACCAGAGTTGGATGCGGTCGATTAAATTGCTTTGCTGTTAAGATAATTGTATGTATAATAATAATTCAACACAGAAAGCTTCTAGTAGTCATGGAAAAAAGAATAACTTATTGATATCTCATTTTACCGTGCACATTTTGCGTTGTATTCGTCAACGGTTTAGGAAAGAGTTGGATCTCTTTTTTTCTTTCTTCTTCTTCTTCACTTTTATCAAAGTTATGGATAGCACAGTACAATACATAAGATAGCAGCACAGCAATTACTGTCGCACATTACACTCACAGTGCTGAACACACAAAATATGATATCCTTTTTCAAGCATAGTGTGACCTGGAGAATTTACTGCAGGTACATACGTTTATATTACAAAAAAAAAAAGTGGATTTGGGCAAGTTATGCTGGAAGGCCCCCTGGGGTGTGTATTTTATACTGACAGAGAATCAGCGCTATCGCCTCCATCAGATAATGCATTTATCATTAAATTTCACATTTGCATTTAAATCTGGCGACGGAAATGAGCATTGCTGGCCAAAGATAAGAGCACGGGGACGACAGTAATAAACCATCACTGTGATCAGGCAGGAGACGGGGCTGAGGGGGTCAGCGCGCCCACGGAACCACGGGGGCCACCACAAAAAAAGAAGGCATCGCACGCCGGAAGAGAAGAAAAAAAATGGCCTTTTGGGGCGGGTAAAAACGCTGAGCTTCGAAATGGTGCTTTGAAAGGCGGGCGTGCTATGAGCTCCCTGTGACTGACTGTAATTATGCTCTGCTTTTCCTTACCCCGTCAGAAGGAGAATTAGCCGCTCAGTACACTGGGCCGGATTGGCAGAGGGAGAGAGGAGACACCAGGGAGACATGAGTCTTAGAGGGTTGTGGGGGAGGAGGAGGAGGAGGAGGAGGAGGGAGGAGGAAGGGGGGTTGGATTTGTCTGTCTCCCAAGTTTAGTTTGCAGAACAACTGCAGAACACATGATGTCGGGGAGATAGTAAAGCAGGCTAATGCCTGGCGAGGCACACAAACACCGACAAGCTTCCCTCTCTCTATCTGCTGGTCAGCCCCAAGGACGAACACATTTGTGTTATCAAAGTATATCCCCCCCCCCCCCCCCCCCCCCCCCCCACCCTCTGTGACGATAGCCGTGTAGTTTTATCTTCTCTTATACATACTAATATGATCTTATTTAGCCTATATCCAAAGCAGCATTTTCATATCTGAGCTCCCCTGAGGGAATCAAACTCACAACCCGGATGTTTGGCAACTCCATATTCCGACCAACAGAGATAGAGGAGAAACCCTGACTTTATCTTGAAAGTCTGTTTCTAAACATCCCCGTGCTCTGCCAAGTCAGTGAGACAGAGCCCAGCTTCACTGAGCCGGAAGCGGGCCGCCTCTGTTGTCTTGGTGGCCAACGCATAGAGTGGGCAGAAATTAATCTCCCTGCACAATAATGCCATTCACTCTCCCATCATGGCTGCCATGAAAGGTCATTTCCTTTTTTAATTTTTCCCATTGTGTTGGAAAAGTCAGATGGGCATGTTATAATTTGAATAAAGAGGAGAATCAGGCAATCAGATATGAACATTTCAAATGACATGGCTTCCTGTTCCAAGCGATTAAAAGCAAATTTATTTTGTTTGAGACTGTCTACCTTTTAATCTCTGGGTAAATGTTCAGATAGTGGGCATTCAACGTTGGCTTTGTTATTCCTTGGCTTAAGTTTAAGCAGGTGTGATTAGGATCACCAAGCGATAATTTTGAATCACAGTGTGTGTGTGTGTGTGTGTGTGTGTGTGTGTGTGTGTGTATCTGAATGGGATGTGTAATGGCCATCACATTAAAAAAGAGTGAGTCTTTTTAATGAGCTGACTCAGAACATGCCCACCAGATTCGGGTTGATTCTGTTCAACCATTTAATTTGCTGAGTAACAACAAAGGCCCTTTTCAATCAAAGCTCTTTCATTGACCTCTTCTGCCCTCGTTTTTTCATGTCAAGTGCTGACATCTTTTGATGCTCCCTGCTTGCCATACTTGCTAACGGTAGCCGCCATAGAACCAGTTGAATTGAGATGTTAACTCTCACAAAGACGTGGGTGGCTCATATACGTGTAGAGAGCCCAGTCGACCCACCTTTCACGACCAGGCTTATTGTGGACGAGAAGTCAAACCAACACGCTGCGATTCCGCTTAGTTACGTACTCCTCAGCGCTGCCACGCCATGCCAGTAAATTGCAACTGTGGGCCCTCAGAAGTTGATTCTCCAACAGTAGAACACCCAGAGAGCGCTCTCTCTCCCTCTCTCTCTTACCACAGAAGCATGTCCTCCAGCAAATCGTCAGCGCAATCTTCTGTTTCATGTTCGCTCCCCGTCACGGACGTTACGCAATCAGCGTCGCGATACGGTGATAGCATGTCGAGCCATTCACTCATTTCCATGGACTAGCAGCGATAGGGATCTGAGCCTCTCTCCTCCAGGCTAATTGGGAGTGGGAGCTAACTAACTCTGCTAATGAACTTGTTCCCTGCCTTATCTGAGCGTCTGCTCTTGTAAACCACACCCCCAGTCAAACTCAAGGAAAGGCTTCTTACGCCGGCGCCTTGGATGGGAGCGCCGCTCACACGGGAAAGGGTTGCGTGTGTGTGACACCGTTTACTTGAATGTGTCCTCTTCATGTCTGTTACGTCTGCAGGATTGTGTTTTTACACTTTTCATGTACATTTATGAAATCACTTAGTTGGACAAAATAATTTAGATTGTATGTGTCGTATGTGTTGTATTAGCGGGAATATAATTCCTTTATCCTGTAGTTTAGCTATTACGACTTTTACCACAACAATCTTGACAAAATAATACATTACACATGTTAGAAATATAGCAGGTAAATGTAATTAATTGAACCATAGGCTGTCAGCCTTCCAGAGAAGCGGCAATTAGTGAGAGCAGAGAGGAGGAGATGAGCACTAAACACAAGGGCAACAGAAGTGATGTGCTCACCTTGTCCACAAATCTCCTCGCTTGGCTGTCCCTAACGGGCAGGACCCCGCCCGCCTGCCCGCCCGCCTGCCTGCCAGCTGGGCACAGGGCCGCCGCCAGGCTGGGGTCAGCTGAAGGAGTGGCGCTCTGAGATAGGTGCACGACAGTTGGGCACGGGCAGGACCCACCTCCTGCCCATCCCTACCCTTCCACCCCACCCCACCCCACCCCACCCCCTCAACTAACCTCCTTCATCCCCCCTCCTCCCCACTCCTTCCCAACACACTCTGAAAGCTCCACGGCTCCCCCTCCGGTTAGATGCGGGGGTCTCTGTCGCGACTCCAGCGCACCCAGTGAGGGACGGTCAGTGATCCTTTCGCCGAGTTCGCGCCAAAGCAGTAGCCGTTACAGGGTTTTCAGGCACAAATGTCCTGCTAGGGGAGTTGCTGGAGCAGATGGCCGTGATGCCGTGGCAGGTGCCTCGACAAATGTTTGTGGTGGCCGCGCTGCTATTTATACCGCGGCGCCGAAACACAGACGGGCAAATATTGGTGGAAAAGGACGGCGGGCCCGCTCTTTGTTGTGAGTCAGTTTGATGACCAACGGAAGCAGATGGGACTCTTTGAACCGACATGATACGTTCACAAGAAGACCCAAGTAGCCTTCCAGCCCTTTTTTAACATTGATTTCAGTTTTAATGCTACTGAACGGCATAGTTTACTACGGAGCTAAGACCAAGGAAGACTCTGGTGTGACGTCACGTTCTTGGTTTCATTTTGACCGACAGGTTCCCACCTGAGCTTGGCCACCAGTACCTTTTCCTGTTCCGCGTACGAACGGATGTCCCTTCCGTTGGGTTTCTCTTGGCACCCGTGCACTTTATATTACTCCCCACAAGTCCATTATAAAGTCCGGGTGCCATCAGGAAGGAGGGGCGAGCCGAGCGGAGGGAAGCGACAAACGAAGCACCCAGATGCAGATTAGGCTGCAGAAGATGAGGGTGTAAAAGGGATTTAATGGTAGGATGGATTAGAGAAATCCTTGTAACAATGTTAAATAATTATGGTTCCAGCCGAGATCAAAGCGCCATTGATTGAACCCCTCGAGCCTTCGGCACACAGTCTTGGAAAGCAAAGATTGGTAAACTGGTGCTCCGACCACTCTGGCTGCTGGAGTTAAATTGGATTGGAAATATTAGGATATAGATGAATCCTTCAGGAGGCTTTGGCGGAGCCTTTGTCACTGGAAATGTAGCTCGGGAAGGGCTTGAAAGGTTTGATAGTGGACTCTGTCTCGACGGAATCATAAGAGGAGGATGTCGCAGCTGTCTCCACTGATACCTCAGCGTTTTAAGTAGACTTATGTGACAGACGTGACTGTTATATCAGCAAACTGAAAACTTTTGGTCGAGGCTCTGGTTCAAGGCGCTTACCGTGGCTTCTTTATGTCTTTTTTTCTTCTTCTTCTTGTAATCAAGAAATGTTGGACGTGCATCATGGCAATTCACTCCACAAAAGAGGCTTTATCTACGTCTTCCAGGGGTTTATTCAAAGTCCTCTGACGAGTCCCGCACAACATGAACGACACAGGGAGATTGCAGATATTGATGATGAAAGTTGTGTGACAGTTTTAGCGGCTGGCTGTGTGAATGGAAGGCTGTGGAAGATACCACGCACACTAAATTGTAGCACAGGTGTGCCTCTTAAACGGCATCTTTTACGTTTTTTTTCTTCATGCAGAGATTCCTGGTTCTGCCTGCACAGAAAACACCTGCACGCATGTGCACACCCACACACACACACACACACACACGCACAAACACCCACATAGACATCCTAGCACGCACACACACACACACCCACGCACTGCCTGCCTCTCTCCCCATAAGAAAGAAATGTGTGATTAAAGTGATGAAAAATGCAACAAGAGATTAGACAAATCACTGTACTCTTAAATGCAAATGTAGCCACTGATCCGTTACCCTAAGAGGCTTTCTGATAAAACTTCATGGTTGTTAGTTATATAATCTAAAATAGGGCTAAATGCAATCACTGCTCTCGTCATTTTAAGGAAGATATCACTGTATTTAGTGCAAGTATTCTGTAGAGATAAGTGGGTGTATTGGGAGAAAGAGCCCGAACAGTAACAGTCGTCCAAAACGCTAAACATGTCACATTTTACAGCCACAAAAAAAAAGACTCAAAGTAGTGTGTGAGCTGTTGCTAAAAATGATATGAGGCTGATTTAAAGCACAGTCGGTGGTAGTGATTCTGCCCCTAGGGACTTGATTCCCAAATGCTGCTTTCCTTAGCTCTTTTAACATGTTTGTTCTGCAACACTTCCCCTCCAAGGCTCACACACTCGTTTTCTCTGTCTCTCTCTCTCTCTCTCTCTCTCTTTCTCTCTCTCAAACATACACTCACACACAGAAGGGCGTGTGCGCACGCGCACACACACACACACACACACACACACACACACACACACACACTAACTCATTTAATAATAGGATGGATGTGTGATATGTGTACTTAACATTAGCATATATAAATCCCTACAAGTTGTATTTGGAGATGTGTAAGGCCAGGTAAACTCTTTCCGGTACTGAATTAAAACTTACATATTCAATTCTCCTCTTGAGTTTACTTGGTCATTTTAATTCTGTTAATAAAAACAGTAAACATGGATGATTTGTCTCATAGTGTAGTTTCATGCATGAATATTTGTGAACACTACAATTTTTTGTATTATTATTATTTAGATATTGGCCCTGATTTCCTTTTAAAATGAACAAAAAAATATATAATTGTCATCTCCATGTATCTCTCTTTCTTTATCTAGCCCCTCCTCTTTCGTTCTCTCTCTCTCTCTCTCTCTCTCTCTCTCTCTCTCTCTCTCTCTCTCTCTCTCTCTCTCACATACACCCAAATCGACACACACACACACACACACACACACACACGCGCGCGCACACACACACACACACACACACACACACACACACACACACACACACACACACACACACACACACACACACACACACACACACACACACACACACACACACACCACCTAGTGAAAGGTATTGATATCAGGGCAGTGGCCCTGTCTTCTATGGCCCCTGTGTGGTGATGAACAGCTGTGTCCAGCCTGGCCCTCCGGTCATGCCAATTCCACCTCCTTTTAGTCGGCAGCTGGGGGGTGGGCACCGCTTGTCAACTGAATTAAAATACCCAATAATGGTAATAATAACGATAATAAAAAGTTAATAAAAAAACTGCATGTTCCTCCCTGATTGTGTGAATGTTGTGGTATTCAATTATGCAATTTTCATTGGCATATTAATCATCTTTTCAACAAACAAGCCGCCGTTAATTAAAGCAAAGCATGGATAAAGACGTGTTGCCGGATCATCACTCCGTTTATCACCGCGCACAGACCCGCAGTTAAGTAAATTCAGGCTGTGAGATGAATTTCAATGGTCTCCCCCACTTCTTCCTGTGTGTGTGTGTGTGTGTGTGTGTGTGTGTGTGTGTGTGCGTGTGTGTGTGTGTTGTTGTGACGGTGTGTGTGGGTGTTTGTGTTTTGTGATAGCCTTGGTGGGTGGGTGCATAGATGGGTGCATAGCACAGTCAGTGTGTGTTTGTGACTGGTTATTCATGTGTTCATGCACGGTGTGTAAGGAGGCGGGGCCTGTGACGTGTGCATGTCAGCATACGTGAGCTGAGAGAGTTGTAACTCAGTTAAAAAAAGACCACAGGGCTCATTATTGAAACAAGTTTTATTTGCTTGTTGCAACAACAAAAATACAAATTATCAGTTGAAAGATTTTTTGGCGACCCTAGTTATTAGATTAAATGTACTTCTTAATTTATTCTAATTTGCTGACAAAGACTGTTACATATTTCTTCATTTTTACAGAGTAATAATTTTTTATGTAGATTGCTGCACATGTTAAACAATTGATTTGGCCTCTTATAATTTCACTTGTTTTAGTTGCATTTTGGGGGGGGGGGGGGCTTAGCCATGGAAGGTTTCAAAGGCCGCACAAAGCAGAGAATGACATTGCCATTGACACCTCTGTCTGAGCAGCCTACTCAGGCAAGCCTTCCCTTTTTTCCTGCTCTATTTTTCTGTGGGGTCTATGCTTGACTCGTGGGTCGAAGGGAATGAAGATTATTCAGGATCTGGTAAAGATATGGCCCCAGAAATCATAGCTCACTGCTTCTGCTGCCATTCAGTCGCAAAATAGGGAGAGAGAGAGAGAGAGAGAGAGAGAGAGAGAGAGAGAAAGAGAGAGAGAGAGAGAGAGAAAAAAAAAACCCGCCTGGTGACGGCTCGGAGCAGGAGGCAGACAGACATGGAAGCACTTGAGTTCCACCAGCATCTCGGGCATCTCGTCTGTCCCTCAGCCTTCGTTGTGGGGCAACTTTTATCAGTGCCAGCCGCTCAGCCACTTGCTCAACTGGAGGGCCAGTCGCCTCTTAACTTAAACATAAGATCTTTGTGGTTTGAAGCACTCGGTTGCACCGCACCCAATGAGAATCTGAAAGGCAAACAGGACTCCGGTGTCGCCGGTTGCCCATCACAGAATCACAGCACAGGGTAAAACTTGTTTCTGCTGTGTTAGCTCGAATCTAAATGCACTCAAACAGGCTGCTGCACTGGAGCAAGATCCTCCTCGCAGGGAAAGAGGGGGGAAAAGGAGAGAGATGGAGGAGGCGAGAGTGAGGGAGAGAGATGGCAATGGAGAGAGTGAGGAGCGAGAGAAAGAGAGCGAGAGGGAGAGAAAAGTCAAAAACCTTCACATAACAATGCCGGAGAAAAATCAGAACATTTTCCGCCGAAAGATGGGCCATTTCCAAATCCTTGTGCCCTATCAGACAAATTAAAGTAAATCAAGCATGAAATGAAGCAGAAGAGCCCGGAGATAAGGCTCCTTTAAGTCGTTTACAGATTAGGAGAGAGAGAGAGAGAGAGAGGTGCATCTGGTCTCTGGCAGTGAAGGAGGCTAGTTTCTCATTTCACAATAGCAGCCTGTGTATAGGATTACTCTCCCCTGTCACTGACATGAGGAGCAGTGGGGGGAGAGATGTCCACAAAAAGTGTCTAAATATGTCCCTTCCAAAATGTCTCCCACCATAACTTCAAAAGTCTCAAGGTTGGACTGATGTGATTTTTTGAAATGCACTGGTCATGTTTTCACGCTGGATTTGACCGGTGTGAAACTATGGGATACTGTGTGGCCATTTCAGCAGCTTCTTCACCTTTTCATAATCTCAAGTGCCTTCATCCCCTTGCTACTTAAAATTCAAATTTATTCAGGATTGGGTGAGCTGTATCACATGACTACACTGCTGCCTGTCACTTCCTATGCCCATATTTAGCATGCCTGATTTCAGGTTTGAGATGATTAGTTTCAGGTTTTATTTAAGTCCTAGTAAAATACATTTTTTTACATAAACGTTTATATAGAGTAACAACAATATTTCCGCATGTTCAAACTATATCTATTCTTGCTCAAATAAAAATATGAACTCATTTGAATTCTCTTGAAAAATTTATATAATTACAGAACTGAACAGTTTGTAATAAAAAAGACTATGTATCTGTCACACACACACACACACGCACACACACACACACACACACACACACACACACACACACACACACACACACACACACACACACACACACACACACACACACACACACACACACACACACACACAATCATGCATGGCTCTTTGATGATGCCTGTAGTGAGCTGTGTGGATTTTGTTTCACTCCCTCCGATGTATCTTTTCTCCTAGTGACGAGAGATGGGCACGGCCGCTTGCCGTGAACCTGCTCTGGGAGAGTCGAGAGCTGGCCTCAGCACAGGGTAGCTGCTCTCTAAAACCCTGACCTTGACCTTCCCAGTCCAAGCCTTAGGTTTAGCTCCTTTATCACACTATCTCCAGGCATTTAAAAATACTCCTGAAACTGGATGATTTAACCCGCTTTTACGCTGTTCACATCAAAACTGGATGAAAAAAAAGCTTAATCCATCTTATCTGTTGACTGTCAAACTGCTCCGGCTAAAACCTACTCACAAAAGACAACTAGGTCACCGAGCGAGAAAGAAAAAAAAACTGAATTCCCGTTTACCGAAGTCTGGTAATTGACTTGTGAGAAGATTCTGGAGCTCTTCAAAAAAATACTCTTACTGTGATTTAATTGCAAATCTTCAAAACTTTAGGTAACTATTTCTCAACCTAGTTCACAACCAGCTGTTTGCTTACTTATTTTTAGTTGGAGATAGGATCTTCGTTTATGATCTCATGTTTTTTTTTACCAAATATGGTTGGAGGTTATATTTAGTGCTACCATGCAAAGGTAATTCTCTATGTGCAGCTTTGTTGCACAGGGAAAGAATACTTAGTGACCAAGGTATTTGTGTTTTAGCAAGTATCTTCAGTCTTACAGGCGTGAATAAATTCTAATGAACATGACTCAAATTACTCATTCATTGTGACAGCTGAAATAGCTGTAATGTCCTTTTGATGGTTCTTAAATTTAAAGAAAAAAATATTTAAGCCAATCAGATTCCCAGTAGAATACTCTGTCCTCTAGATGTTTTTGAGATATTGAGCTATCTTTCTGTGAGGACAATTATTCTTTTTTTTTTTTAAATGCCGTCGATCGACATTGAGGCACTTCTCTAAAGATGGATGCCTTAGAGATTGTTTTCAGTATGCTTGCTTCTAACGTCTATGGGCGTTTGATCAACCTAAGCACTTGTCAACTGCAATATTTATGATTTTCAATGAAAACAAACAAAAATACTCACTTCAATGACGTCAACAACAACAAGGTTCTTTGTTTTGCTTTAATATTTGCTGTAATATTGTTTTGTTTTCAAAACGAACAGTCCTGTTTCCACTTGTTTGACAAAGGTCACAAACCCATACTCTAGTATCAAATGAATCTAGTTTATATAAAGGTATTCAGGTCACCGCAGTTCAACTGCAATTCACATGTATGTATACAATACCTGCATTGTTATCTCTCTGCCTGAAAACAATTTTCTGCCGGCCTGGTGTGTCGTACAGTCTCTAAAGAGGCTTTTTTTCCTCTGCCACAGAATCACCCCCTTAGCCCCGGTGTGCAGAGTGTCAGTGCTAAAAGGGCCTAATCCCTTTGGCCTGTTTAACTCTTCCCCCAAGCTTCCCAATGCCTGAAAACAGAGCTGACCTCAGGGGCACCCGCGCCTTCTCAGCCAAGCTCACGCGGTTGCTTGGAAACTTGCTCTCCAGAAACGGTCCACTTTCTCCCGCTGTTCAAAGGGAGGTTCTGAGCCAAGCTAAGGGTCCTCGTCTGGGAGGAAAGAGGGGGAGGTGGGAGAGGAGGGGGAGAGGTCCTTCACTGTTTAAAAACAAGTGTCTCGCCTCAGAGATAATGGGGCGGCTCTGGGTTTATAAATGATGCATTTTGTCTAGGAGGTTCTGATAATGGTGGTTTGGGGTGGTTTGGGGGCGGGAGGAGGGGGGGAAAGTTCATCGCTCTCTTATCAAGGCGCTGTGACATTTCTCCTTCAGCTGTAAAATTTCATATCACATATCTCCTTTTAAGATGTAGCACCTTTTGTTGAACCGATACGGCGCATTCCATTTCACCCCATATGCGTCTCATGGTATATTAATTTATAGCCCATTTGGTGGCTCTATCACCTTGGTCTATATCAGTAGAGATAGTTTTCAGCCCAGCTACACGCCTGAATAGGGGCACATGGCTTGTTGAACTTTGAACATTGTATCAGTTTTTTGCTTTTATTCCCAACCATTTTATCATTTCCAGCTAGTTACTCTTCCTTTCAAGCCTTAGTTTCTACACTGTTGCTTAGGCCGAGTATCTGGCACGTTGTATTTTCATTTAAACATTTCTTTTGTGGTTTCTTTGTATATAAAAATATATCCTAGATGTTTTAGATGATCACATTTATAAAAATGTAACCTTTCTCATCACCTTATGAATTTACGGTGAAACAAATGATACAAAGACAAGAGATTTATGGTTCAGGATTTAGACACATTGATCTTTTATTTTGCAAAGGAGCTATTATACAGTAATTTTTTAAATACATTGTGCATCTTAGACACTACCAAGTCATTAGACATCCTTTCTTTAAAGTCTAGACGTTTAACAGATTGTTTTTGAAGGGAATGTACTCTCTTGTGAGTCATTGAGGGACATAATTTAACTACCAGTTGGTGATCTACATATCCTCATAAGTATGGACATTAGTCATTTTTGACCATTGCTGACTACCTTTTCCATTCCAGGAAAGTCATAATAAGGAAATCCCATTCCCACAGTGGATGTAACATTTACATAAACCTTTGCTACAAAAAATCTATTCATCATAACCAGACAGACACCAACCGTAAAAGGCACACAGGCAATTTGAATTAACTGTATATCTTTTTTAAATAATTATGTATTTTAAAAAGGTTTTACTTTCTGTGATACCTGTGTTCTAAACTTGCCATTCTCATTGTCTGTTCAAATGTGTACGCCGCTTTCAATTTAGACAAAAATATGTCAAAGATACTTTTTATTTACAGTGTGTTGAAGAGCTACCTTCCTCGTATTCTGCACGTTTGACTTGAGTTGAAGGTTTTTATGGAAATGTAATAGAGATTTAATGGAGAGAGAAGGGTTGTAGGAGTTCAGGGTTGTTCGTTCTCTCCACCAGGGCCACCCTTCAGCACCCATCTATTCTTCAAGTAGCGCGGGGGGGATGGCACCCTGCCACCCTTCTGCTTGTTAGTATTCAGTGGTGTGCCAGGAAACGCAGAGAGGAGGTCGCCTATATTCCTGTGCGCCATCACCGAAAAGCGAATAATAATAACAGGAGAAGACAAACAGATGCCAGCGTGGAGCATCTTGGGTGCTATCTGAGGAGGATCTCTCCACACAAAGGGACAGTCATTGGTCTGCCAAGTATCTGTGGAGAGCAGGAACAGACCCTAGAGTCTAGCGACAGATGATGATCTTATCGAGGGACGGGGGGACGGGGGTTGGTGGGCAGGGGGGGGGGGGGGGGGGGGGTAGTAGCTCTTTAGTCACATCATCAGTTCTCCCTTGCCAAGTCTGTTGCATTTCAGCATTAGGTGATGAGGGACATGGAAAGAAGAACAAGGGGGGGTGTTTGTCAATCCTGCCGGATTGCCTTGTCACTTACCTTCATACTGTAGCCTTGGTGTCTTAGCTGTGTCGTGGTGTGTTATGTTTTTAATTTTCACGTTCACAACTTTTGTGTTTTGTTGAGCTAATAGAGATTTTAAGTGAAATAGCTTGGAAGGTTAGGCTTTTTAAGTCACGTTTTCTGTAGAATCTTTAAAACAAATTGGCACACTTTCATTTTCAAATGTTGAACTAAATGCATTTGGGCTCTTCAAAACTCATATATGTAGATATTATTGAATACAACTTTTCTTGTCCAGATTATGAATTTGTTGTTGCTGGCAGAGCGCATCAAACAGCGTCAGAAATAGGCTTATTATATTTCAGCTGGTGTTGTTGTGGAGGTCTTCCACAGCTCTCCGCAACAGATGTTACCAGCCAGCTGGGAGCCAAGGTCCTCAGGCAACATTTGGTACGGGACACACAACTGGCACCCCTAACCATTTCAGACCCCTCGAATCCCTCAAAATGAACCCTAGCCACCCCCCTACCCCCCAAAACTACCCAACACCGTCCCCATCAACTCATCCACCCCGTACTCGCTAAAATAAGAGAAAACAAAATGTGGACGGCTGGACTGGACTCGTCCGATGGGGTTGACTTTAGCCGAGTGTCAAGCAGGGCTAAACAGGAAGTGGGGTCCGTGCGGTGAGAGGCTGCGGCTCTTATCAGAGGACAAACAGAATGCATCAATCGGTGGCTGCTGCTCTCAGTCAGCCTGTGTCTGATGACAACCAGCTGTGCTCCCATGTTTAATTATTTCTCTCTAATGAGCTTACCCACCTTCCAGCGGCATACTGGGAACACAGCGTGCTGAAGGAGGACGAGACCCAGGGAGGGAGGGAGGGAGGGAAGAAGGGAGGAAAAGAAGGAGGAAATGGGTGGGGGTGGGGGTGGGGGGGTGGTGGGCGGTCCATTTCAAAAGCATGCGTGTATGTTAAAAACGATTCCATAAAAATATGTAACGAGTAAAAAGATCTAGGTGTTTTTTTTTTTTGTATTTGCTGTTGCATGATGGGAAATTATGTAATTACGTGTTAGTTGTCATTCTAATCATGACGGCACAAAGGCTTGGAATGGAGGGAGAGTGTGGCAGAGGCCAGGGACTCCCCCTGACCTTGTTTGTTAGTACAATGATGAACAGTGATTGGTGTGCGTGATCACCCAGGTGTCAGTGATATTTGGAAAAAGAACAGCGATGTCGCCCGCAAACCTGATGTTTTGGATTGATGTTTATGCATGAGAAGCACCACGTCGGAGCATTTCCATGCCAACAGAACAACAACGGCACGACAACAATAGCGTGCCGCAGATACAAGGCTGATATTTACAGAATAGAACTCCACTGAATAGGTCATTGTATCACAGACGTATTATAAAGTTCAATGAACATCTCTCTCTCTCTTCAACATGCCCTCAATGCCCAGAATGCTTATTATCTACTTCCATGCACAAATAGGTTATACTAGACATCCAGGTTACCACCATTTGCCGTTAGTACACGCTACACAATATGCATTGTTTACGTTGTAATGAATACAAGTTAAGGTTGGAAACAGAATGTATGAGGATGCAGTACGTGGGATGGGGAAAGTGTCGTAGGCCCCGATAAAAGCATGATAAGTGACACAGTGAGTGCTGAAGACCCAAAGTAACACTTTGGCTCGGCCAGAGAGTGCATTCACCGGGAAGATAAACCAGATAGCACTTGAAGTTGAGGGTCTGAGCCTTCCAAAGCCATAGGTCTTCCACGGGCCTCTCAGCGTTGTCAAGGCGACCAGGCGGAAATGTGCACTTGAGAGGACATGACTGCACCCTGCCTTCCACACACGCACACGCACACGCACACGCACACGCACGCACGCACACACACACACACGCACGCACGCACGCACGCACGCACGCATGCACGCACGCACGCACACACGCACACACACACACACACACACACACACACACACACACACACACACACACACACTCACATACACTGACATACAAAGACCCCCTCCCCCATAAATTCAACCCCCACAAACTATACCTGACCTTAGGTCTATTATCATAACGGTTTGATTAATCCCTGTCCCAAAAAAGTACACTGAATCTAAGAGATAAGATAGTGTGGGTGTCTGTCTGAGGGGCTATTCAAGCAGCAGCAGTGCTAACAGTCCTCACCGCGTGCACCGCTAATTAACTGGTGTTCTGTGGAGCTCGGATGTGGGGCCCGGCCTTCCTGGAAACAACAGAAATAGTCCTGCCGGCTGCCAGCGAGCCGAGGCCTGCAGTGTCTCACAGAGATTATCACAACACAAGACACCTTTCAAGGAAGGTTAGCGCACGGCGCGCCTGAGCTACACCATCTGATGGACGTTCCCTTGATTTGCTTATCCCTTTTGAAGGAGCTCGCCCTCACCTTCACAGCTTCTGAGGCACCTGACGCTCAAATCAATCTATGTCGGAGAAGAACAGCTGGATGTGTGTCGTCTTTTTTGTATGTTATGTTAAAAAACTAAACGGTAGGATTCACTTTTTTGTGTGTGTGCTGTGTTTTTAGGAGAGCTGGAGGCGTTCCTCAAAGAGGGCGAGCGCCGGATTCACAGTCGACAGCAGCTTCCCGTCGGCACTACGTGGGGGCCTTTTGAGGGGAAGATTGACATCACGGCAGACATCAGTGGCCTGGTAGGACACGCTGTTAAACGTTATATACTAAACTCGCTTGCATCCATGTTGAAAAAATGTACCATTATTAAGAGGCATTGTTAACAAAAAAAATACCGTATTCTGATTTCGTTATTACTTTGGACACAATTTTCTACTTGAGCTCCTTGAGAGTAATTATTTCAGTTGCCGAGTGACTTTAAACCCAGGTTACTAGAAAGTTAATGGTGTAAAGCCTATTTTAATGGTAGGAGGCAACATATTCCCATGACATCCCAACCCATAGATCCACGGAGTTGACTGTTCTGGGATCAAATTGGCCCCAACAAAGGGCTTTGAAGTGCATCCATTTTCACCATTCAATCTGCATATTTTATGACTAAACGCTTTAATTGGTGGATTTTGAGTTCCGTCCAGGCCTCCATTGAATGAAGTTACGATCCATTCTATTTGATGTTATTCTCAACCCAGCTTTACATCAATCAGCCGGCCCCTCTTGTTGAAACACAGTCTAGTTCCCTTTACCAGCTGAACACTGTGTTGACCTGGTGCTCCGTTTGGAACGACGGAGTCCTCTAGGGCTTGATATTTCATATTGCACTTGGATTAATTAAGGAATTCTTATTAAAAAATGTAACCAATCTCACAATTATCCTGTTAAGAAACATAAGGGAACGTCCGCAAGGACGTCGGACTCGGAGGCCCCCTTCTCGTGGATTTCTTTAACGAATAACTTTATTAAATCATTTCTCTGAACGGTTTGACTGTTTTCTAAGCTCCCCTCGTGGTTTTGAAGTCATCAATGGCTTTAAATAACTCCGGCCGTCTCACAGGCATGAAATATGGACTCCTCTCAGGGTAAAGCCAGTTAGCCTTGGGCGGGGAAAAAAATATGATTCGGAGAAGCAACACCTCAAGTTACCCGCCGATAGGAGTCACACTCATATATTTCTGTAACCCTCCCTGCGTGAATTACCATGACAGGTAGCCAACCTGACCATCACCCGACCCTGCAGTGTCATCTTATGGAACACCTGACGGAAAAAGTTTGACTCAAGTTTGACTCTAGTGTTTACAGCGAACATAAACTTTGGGAGAACGCATGACGTCAGGCGGTGCTCGGCACTAAATACATCTTAACCGATCGCACTGTTTCAAAGTGCTCCTGGCAAGCATGGTAGGTTCTTAGCTAAGTGCTCTCTGTGGAGTCCAATCCCTCTCGCCCGGTTCTCCTATCTGGGGTTTCTGTGTGAGGCAGGTGCTGGTCTTCACCTGTAATGGGCTGTGGAGGGGTTAGCGAATATGCCAGCGCTCGTGCAATTAAAGGGAGAGGAAGGAGCTGGGGCATATTGCCTTTAAGGATTTCGTGTGTGTCTATTCTCACGGGGGGCTCCTTCTCTGCCTCGTTGCTTGCCCTCCTTTCTCTTAAGTCTCATCTTTCAAATGGGGTACTGGCTGTTAGCCGCTTCTCACAATCCCTCATTAAAGCTCGGGTCAACGTGGAGTGGCATATTCTGGGCGGGTTTTTATTGAACCGCCTTTAAGCTTTCAGTACTGTTACTTTTTTATGTATTTATTTTTCAACAATTTAAATCAACTGAAGCTCTATCAATCAGTCTGTTCTCCCCCCCCACCCCCACCCCCCCTTTTTCTCACCCCCAGAGACTCAGCTCACACTAGCGGTGCTTTTATCAAGTCTTCTGGTCGTGGTTTGCTGGCGTAACAGACTCCCATTGGCAACATCCCCACCATGCTGTTTATCTCAGTTATTTCAGTGGGAGGAAAAGGAGTTGGGTGTGTGTGCGCACAACGTCTTCAAATGCTGACACTTAGAGACAGCAACCAGCCCTAAATGTCTCACCTGGAGAGAGAGAGAGAGAGAGAGAGAGAGAGAGAGAGAGAGAGAGAGAGAGAGAGAGAGAGAGAGAGAGAGAGAGCGTAAGGAGGAAAGAGAACGGGGAGGAAAACAAATGATTAGTGTGAAGGAGGGACCGGGCAGCCAAAAGTAGAGATTAGAGAGAACGAGGGAGCGAGGCGAGAGAGAGAGAGAAAGAGAGAGTCGGTACTAAAACACAAAGTGTGAACAGAGGGAGAAATGAGAACGGGGAGAGAGAGAGACTGGAAAACAGGAAAAAAGAGGGGAGAAAACAAGAAAAGAGAGCGGGAGCGAGGGCTGACGCCGGCGGGGTTTTGATGGCGGGCACTCGGGGGGGGCTGAACCACGGGGGGGGGGGGGGGGGGGTCGGGAGGCGGTCCGAGGCGTTCCAGGTAGAAATGGGGCCTGATTGCTTCACGGGCCCCCCCCCCCCCCCCCCCCCCCCGCTTCACCCAGGAGGCGCTCTCACTCAGGCCTCTGAGGTTTGACCTCCGCGTGCTATTAAATACCTCTCCGTAGCCGTCGCTCTGTCTCTCTTTCTGAAAACCTCCACAGAGGTGAAGGAATTACCCCGAGGTCGTCAGCTAGATGGCAGAAGTGGCACCTCTCCTGTTGCTTGGAAGCACACGACATGCTGTGGAGACATCGATATGCCCTCCCTGAAATCCTTTTTTTTTCTTTCTTTCTTCTTTCTTTCTCTTTGTCTTGTAAAAAAGTCACTCTGAAGATTCAGTGTATAGATAGGCGGATCTTTGCACACTTCAATACATATGTCAGTCTTGCACTTGATTTTGTAAGTCCTCCTCCCCCTCCTTTTTGGCCCTGCTAAGATAGGATGGTTACTTTGTGTCTGTGGTGTCTCTATCTGGGGACCTGTGCCTGAGTCTGGTAAGGGAGCCGGGGGAGATGGGGGGGGTCCCTAGAGCCGGGGTGGGAGTCTGGCCCATGGACGGGGCCAGATCTGTGGGCAGTAGTGTGGCTCTGCGTCGAGGCCGCTCTGGGTGTCTTTGGCCGACCGGAGTGATGGATGGCGCTGGGAGTGAGCAGCGAGCGGAGCGCCACAGCCGTCCCAGCCAGGCCTGGAAAGAGAGGGGCAGACAGAACGAAGAGGGAGAAGAAGAAAAAAAGGGAGCGTGTGAGTAAGAGGAAGAGAGAGAGAGAGAGAAAAAAGTAACAGGAGGGGGAAAGGGCATGACAGGAAATCTAAGCATCTGCAGCGCAAGCGATTGGGTCACATCTTGACCGTTTATCAAAGAGGGAAGCAGATTTCACAGCCGATGGTGAGACCCGGAGGCCCCGTCGTGCTCCGCCGGCCAGCAGCCAGGGGCCGGACTTATAGACCGCTGGGAACCTGTTAGCACCGCTCTCTATCTGACCGCTCAGACCCGGCCCATCACACTCCTCTCACCTGACTGGTACTGGACGCCGGCTACTGATCAATATCACCTAATTGCACCGAAAGTCCAGTTCAGTTGGCCGGGTGTATTCCGGAGTACATAGAATATATCGTTATTAGAGTCAATTGGAGACCCTGGTGTGTTTCCTGGTTGTGCGGTTCCACGTACGGGGGGCTGTGTGCTCTGGGGAACAGGTTGGCTGAGCAGCCTGCTGTAACCAGCCCCAATCGTGGCAATGGAAGTCTCTCAGCCAGGGCATTTACCCCCTGAAGGACGCAGGCAAGGGACTGAACTAAAAACAAAGTAATTGCCCAGATTTGGGGCACTTCATAGTGAGCGAGACTGTTCTTGGAGAGAGAGAGTGTGAGAGAGAGAGAGAGAGAGAGAGAGAGAGAGAGAGAGAGAGAGAGAGAGAGAGAGAGAGACGCCGTAAGAAACTCGAGTGAGCAGCACAGTGAGAGCGAGGCAGAAACGGGAGCAGAGAGCCCCAAACTGAGAGCTGCTGCTGTCCCTCCGTCCGTCCGTCCGTCCGTCTGTCCCTCCCTGTCCTCCTCCTCCTCCTCCACCTCCCTGTGGTTTTTCTCCCTCCTCTGACTGATGGAGCTGCCAGGGCTCGGCCTCATCCCTCACTCCGCTCTCTGATCAATCAGACCATTAGACTCCAATTACAGGCCCGGCGCGGCCCTGGTGCAGGTGAGCGACGAGCCCATTCAGCCTCCGCCGCCGCCGCCACCGCCGACCCACACAGCCGCCTGCTCCTGCACTCCAAATTAACGCAAATTAATAGTGACACTCAGACATAAATGTCTGCAGTCGGCGGGGCTAAATTACCAGGCTGGGTCGAAGCTATTGAGTAGCAGGTGTCTTAGACGTGGTAATTAGCCAAGCTGGACAGGATGGGCAGAGGAACGGGAGGCCGCCCGCTTTGCCTGGAGTGCAGCACTGGCCCCTGTGAGCCGGCGTCCATCTTTGGTGTTAATAATTGATTTGGAGGCGAGCTATTAACGAGCGGCAGATTTAGAGGTCTGTTCTAAATGTGTGTTGATGAGGGTGTAGCCGACTTCTGCTCAATATCCCTGTAATGCTAATTATAGTGCTTAGTCAAGGTGCACTGTAACGGGCGGCGCTCAATACGGACTCTGCCTTTCTAAACTGTTGCCCTTAGAAAGAGGGTTCTGCTGCTGAATGACGGTTATCGAACACAAATGCAGTGGTCTCGTGGACACTGAACACTGTGGTCTGGTTGCTAGGGTTAGGACTACTGCTAGTGGATGTGGTATGAAGTGTAGGCCTTGCGCTTTTTGTCAGGACACGGAGAACCAAACACTCTGGTTGGTTTGCATGTGGTCTGTTTGTACGCAGGACGAGGTCAGCAGAGGGAAGCTGCTGGGGCGACCGAAACTGTTAGAAGATAAAGACAAACACGTGTCGTGTTCAGCTCTATTTCTGAACAAAAAGCTTCGTTTCTTTGCAAATAGTTATTGCATTATTAGTGATTTACTAAGTATGTGATTGTTTAGGTTGTAGTAAATACAGATAGCGCATTCATGTCAAAAATCTTGAATTTACGACGTTATGTATTAGGAGTGTGATTTCTGTGTGCACATTCATTTTTGTGATTGTCGGCTGTCTCCTTATGGGGAAGAGGGAGGGGGGATCTGGGAACAGCTTCTGGAAAGCCAGAGAGGGAAAAGGACAAGATGCTCTCCTCATTTGCACAACGTACGGAGGCCGAGGTAGAGGCTGTCAGCCACATGAGCGTGTTTATTGCCTAGTTTACTACAAGGTTAGGAATATGGGCCTGTGCACCAAACGAGCCCTGGAAATGATTCAGCCCGTCACTGAAGACATTTATCTCAGCCTCCTCTGTCCCACCCTCTCCCTCCTGTGGTTTTATTGTTAGCCACCCCTAAACTTTAACAAGTGGTAGCGCATTTTTCTGCACCGAAATTATATTTTTCTTCCTGTCATTGCTTCATTAATCAAGAGAAGGCATTCGGAAAAATGTTTTGTTTTGGAGGCAGCAATCTATTTTTTTTTTTTCGTGTGTTTGTGTGTGTGTGTGTGTGTGTGTGTGTGTGTGTGTGTGTGTGTGTGTGTGTGTGTGTGTGTGTGTGTGTGTTAATCTGCGCCCGTGGCAGGTTTCCCCTCCGAAACGCAGCGCTAAGCAGCGGTATCGCAGGCCTATTGTTGTAGCCTCTGTCATAGCGAGGAGAGCCTGATGCAGGCCTGGGCTCGCCTGATAAGGAAAAGAGGATTCAACATGGCTGGAAAGGAGAATCAGTGGGACTTGAGAGTGGAGTACGGATGGGGCGGACGCGCTCGCACGCGCAGTCACAAGCACACTCGCAATCATGCTACACACACACACACACACATGAGTCAAACACACACACACACACACACACACACACACAAATCATCTTCATCATCGTCACCATCATCCACATACTGGCACGTGTCCAGGCAATTATTTACAGTAACATCCAATTACATATGCAAAAAGGGAGATCAGGAAAGGACCTCTCTGTAGCAGAGCTGGCAAAGGATTGTGTCACAGACACACACACACCAACAGAGACTGACACACATGTGCCCCGACACACTAAGAAATAACCGACACGCGGTCAAAATACTTCTGATTTATGTGAGCTTTTGCATTCAAAAGGTTGCATATCCGTTCTATCTTAAAGTCACACACTCTTGGAAGTGGCTTGAAAAAAACCCAGACATTATCGCAACTAACAGGATCAGAATGTTGTCTGTGCTGGACACACAAATAATTCTGGCACCAAGAATGCGGTTTAGTCTAATGAAATAATGGGCACAAATTTTAGGCGGAGAACCAATTTGTGATTGCACGCATCAATTATTTCCTGGGTTTAAACCAATATCAAGGCTGGGGTCTCTTCAGATGGGTAAAATGGTAATTATTTGGCTCCGTCTCCCTTTTCCCAATGTCATCCATATATTTATTGACAGGATTATTAACAAGCCCACCCGTTTAGTTCATGTCATAACCACGTTAATCAAGACAAAACATTTCAGGAACTCCCTCTCTCCCTCTCTCCCTCTCTCCCTCTCTCCCTCTCTCCCTCTCTTTCCCTCCCTGAACCAATAAGTCGGACTTAACAATGAAATGAAGGCTCAGTTCTCAGGCTACTTGGGAGTCAGATGGGGATGGGGTTGTGACCCGGGGGCGGTAGGGCGAGGGGGTGGGTGTGTGTGTGTGTGTGTGTGTGTGTGTGTGGGGGGGGGGGGGGGGGGCGTGTTTGACACCATTGTTTGCTGCCTCTCTAAGCCCCCTTTTAAAGGTTCTTCCGTGCGCGGCTGGAACCCCTATGCCCACGGCGGTGTGTGTGTGTGTGTGTGTCTGTGTGTGTGTGTGCTAGCTGTGAAGCGCTCACTCGGTCGGTGCTACCCTAGCCGCGCGGCGCGGCCCCACTGTTTGAGAGATAATGCATGGTTGACTTGATCTACAAGTGAACCTGACATTTCCCTGTCCTTACATCACAACACAACTCCCCAAACAGATATGGCAGGTCCCCAGATAAGGGAAGCAGGATTCACTGACTTGCTTTGTGCCTCCCCCGATGGCCACAAAGTTTATTCAATCATGCTAAAGATACACCGACTCTATCGTCACTGAAGGACACTGTATCTTTTGAATAGAACATGTGTTTTTAACCCGATGTTTATAGCTATAACCTATGTTGAGTGCCATAATTCAAATTAAATTCTTAATACAACAAGGACCGACACCTCGAGGAAAGAGGGTAATAGATGTGTGGGGTAAAAGGGTAATAGGTAATGTAGGGTAAAAGTGACACGCTCTCATGCTTTATCAAACATTACTCTCAGTTCTCCTTAATGAGGAAAGCCATGTCTCTAGAAGAAGCTCGAGACACTGGCTTGAGATGCTGCCGTAGCTTAAAGGCTCCAGTGGCTTCCTGCAGCAGAGCAGATGCTGCCCTCCCACAGCAGCAGCAGCAGCAGCAGCAGCACTGGACCAGTGATGGGTGAAACCCCCAGTAAGACATGAGGTCTTGGGGGGGGGCTTCTCACAGTCACCAGGGGGGTGAGTTGAAGTGGGAAGAGGGAGCTGGGCAGCCCTGTCCCCTTCCTACCTTCGGGGTGTTTGCTGACTGCCAGGGGCCCGTCGGGGGAACAAATTACATGCGTTTGAGTGATACAGGCCAGATAGCGTACTGCCACACTCAATGGCTGTAGTCTATCCAGCAGTATGGCTTCTGTAAGTCTCCACTAAACTCTGCGCTCGCAGCCGATATAAATATTAAGATTTGTGGATGGATAGACAAATGCTCCGTTTGGCATAACATACCACCTTGGCTGAACAAAGTTGCATGTTATCACTCGACTCCTACTATCTCTATTTGATGAATTTCAATGACTGTTTAAACCAGATGTGTTTAGAGTCTGTTTATGATGCTACCCCCGTCAAATATACTACTAACAGAGCGCTTCTGTGTATTCGTGCACGCGTGTTTGTGTGTGTACAGATTCACAGGCAACACTTACACTGTCTTATTTGTGCCTTATTTACAAGCAACAATGGTCAAGTTATATTTAAGAAGCAACAAAAAACTTTGGAGACGTCACACATTTTGGCAAGTTTTACAGTAGGCAATATGTCGTCCCCAATGAATGGATGTACACCACTTCAATACACAACAGACCTCTATCGCAAAGAAAATGGAGGAGGAAAAAAGAAAGCAAGACAAAAGTGAAGCGAAGTTGAGTGGTGCCAGCTGCTTTGCCATCTGTCACTGTCATGGCTGTACTTGTGATATGTTGAAACAACTTCCTTGAGAAGAGTGCTGAAGATAATCCCCGATTGTTTCCATTTGCAAACCCCTGATAGTCCTCTGGCATTTCACAGCGGAGACGGTTAGGTGTGTGTGGGTGTGCGTGTGTCTGTGTGCGTGTGTGTGTGTGTGTGCGTGTGTGTGTGTGTGTGTGTGTGTGTGTGTGTGTGTGTGTGTGAGTGTGTGTTTATGTCTCTGTGTGTGTGTGCAGTTTAGTAGTTTTTTATTTACCGATAACTATCCTTTCCCTGTTTAGGTAAGGTACATTTCTGCAGCCATTTTGCTCACAAGTTACATTTCTTATTTTTTCAAGTAGTTTTTAGATTACGGTTTATTTTTATTTATTCAAAACGAAGGAATTGTAGGATTTATTTTTTTTACTCCAGGAGACCTTTCTAGTATTAGTCATGTTAAAGCTGTGTTCGCACTGTATTTATGTTCTACCGTTCCCCATAGCCCTCCAGAAAGCATCGGACATTGTTGAGGCTGCCGTTTGAAACCCTCTCCAATGCCACATACATTATTTACAGCAAACTGCCACGTTTCTCAAGACATAACAGTCACTCGGAGGAGGAGCGAGAGAGTAGGGTCCGCGTGTGTTCCCCCCCCCCCCCCTCTCTCTCTCTCTCTCTCTCTCTCTCTCTCTCTTTCCTCTTGGCCGCGCTGGCTGGGGAGTCGAGGAACACAGTCGAGACTTTGCCTGCTTCACTTCCTCCGGAGCCAGGAGGACGGCCACCACCCCACGGGGAGGCCAGCCCCTGCTGCCAGCCCCTGATAAGTCCCCCCTGTCCCGGCCTCAGCCCCTCCAGTCTTCAGCCTGGGCTGCCTTCCTGGCTCCAGGCCTGCCCAAGCCCAAAGACAAAGCTCTGACAAACTACTCCGGGTCAATGAACAGCCAACATTTTAAATGAAATAGTTAGGATTTTGAGAAAAAAATTTAGGAAGAGCGCGTGTGAAAAATGCTTGTTACGTTGGCCATGTGCTCTGGTTATCACATACAGTGTAGAGATAAAGGATGTTTATATACTGCTGGAAAAGATGGAGGCCTGGACTATGTTTATTCCTCTACAAAGCTGGTGGTCCACCAACACTTTAGAACAGTGAGGGTGTGTGGGTGTGTGTGTGTGTGTGTGTGCCCATCTGTGCGTGAATGAGTTTATCAAAAGCAGAAATATTACACTGTAGGGTCATCAGGAAACTAATTGAGTAACAAAGACCATTTCCTGTGCTGAAAAAAAACATCTTTTAACAGGCGGTGGGTGTGTTGGGATTCTGATAAGGGAGTTCAGGCCTAATGCATTTAGCGAGGGGAAGGTTCACCATCTTTATCTTATTTACTTACCTCGGTGTAAATATTGTGGGCCTTTAAAGTGGATTCATTAAGACTCCCTTTTGCCGAGGTTCAGGCAAAGATCAAAGTATTGAACCCTGCTACCTATGGATATGATCGATTGATATGCTAATGCTCGCTACCTTTGTTCATGGTTGCATCAGAGTTGCCTTTGAAATGCATGGCTCGCTCCTTGTCTCGCGAATCACGCCGTTTCCCTCATGGTTTTTTTCTCCTGTGCGAGACTGTACACGTTTGCAATGTACCAGTTCAATGCATGAACTTAGGTTGTCCAAAAAATGATTATATTTTCCCCTATACAATATTATTTCATATTCATCAAGCTGCAGCCGTTCTCATTCGACATGAATATATATATATACAGTATATATATGTACACATGTTTTCAAAAACCCCAGTGAGGGTGGGTTCAAAGGAATGTACTATATTAATCCCTATCCTAAAGGGAGCATTGAGGTTCCTCTGAAGGCAGGGCTCTGCTCCAGCATCATGAACCTGATTGTTTTTGTCGTTATTTACCTCGTCCTTTTGTCTCATCCTCCCTGGTTATGAGAGCAGGGATTTCTTTTGACTCTTATTGGCTGGTAGACTATGGCGCTCCCTATTCTCCTCTTTGAAGAAAACCTCTTTCTTTGGTTTGTCACTCTCTCTCTCTTGCTTGCTCTCTTTCACTTTCTGTGTGTGTGTGTGTGTGTGTGTGTGTGTGTGCTTGTGTGTGTGTGTGTGTGTGTGTGTGTGTGTGTGTGTGTGTGTGTGTGTGTGAGAGTGTGTGTGTGTGTGTGTGTGTGTGTGTGTGTGTGTGTGTGTGTGGGAGGAAGTCGAGCTGTCCCGACTACGTGCCACCTGCTCCTCTGACCCTCGAGGCCATGGTAATATCCATACAGGGGAACATCATGGGCTGCAGGTTCTCCATTATGCCTTCACACAGTCTCTAACTGCTCCAGGAGGCCAGCCCAACTTACAGGCAGAAAGATCAAACAAGACTCCCCAATTGAATTCAAATGGGAAAATGTCCAATAATTCAAACACTAAGGACCGAGGGCGTGTGGGATGTTCTCGGAGACGGGCCATGCTGCGTGTGCCGTAGCTCCCAGTCATTACCAAACAAGTCAAGCACACATTACAAATTCACCTCCTCTTGTTCCTAACTTCCAAAGCCCTGCGGTACATATACATATATACATTATGTGCAGTGCCTACAACACAATTGAGATTAATGGAATGTTGAATTAAACATATTCCCCTGACTCTAAAATATGCACGCGCATTAGGTAATGAACTTAGATTCAATGACCAACTCTAGAGAAAAGATGACTGCGGTGTGTGATACAGCACAGCAAGTTAAATATAACAGTGACAGGTATATAATGAATATTGTTTATCTTTAATACATAGTGTGTCTGAAAACAGAAGGGTTTCTTTATCGATGCATGGTTGATGCAGCCTCCTGGTACCTAGATGTTGACAGAATGTGCCGTGTTTGGCCTTACAGCGGCAGACTGGCTGGAGAGGACTCCTCACCGTTCACATGTGGGAGTGTGAACACGAGGAGAGGAGAGGAGAGGGAGGAGAAAGGAAGAGCTTGTCTTCAGGGCAGGTAGAGCTTACGCTAAACTGGATTGCTTTAGAGTTGGAGCACCTTACCGTGCCTGGAGGTCTGGAAAAATTGAGGGTCCCCCTTTCCTCCTCTCTTTCTTTCCTTCTTTCCCCTTCCTCCTCTCCATAAACCAGACAAAATAAAACATAAACAGATATTTTCTATACTTTGTTAAATATGACATCAATAGTTATATACTGTACCGTGTTATACTATAGATCACAAAAGGTGTATCAAGTACTATTGCAATACTTAGGAATTAATTTAGTACACATTATAAATGAACATGTGTGACTATTTGACAGTTAATATATTATTATATTAATATTATATAGGCCGCATGTCTATGAGAAGGAATTGGAGTAAGTTAATACTGTATGTGGACTTTGATGTTTACAGCATGGTCAGCAGGATAAAAGGTCATTTAAATGAGAAAATATTTATTCCCCACAACGCCACCATGATAGTGGCCAAATAAAGGCACATGCACACATTGATGGTCGTCCCTTTAAAGATTCCGGGAACAGCAGTGACTCTCAATTTAATCGATTTAAAACGAAAAGTCAATTTAACAAAGTTGAAAAGAGAAAGATGGGGTAAGGGAAGAAAAAAGCATTCTCTTGCACTCAAGCAGTAAACTAACTGCTGCACAGAGGCAGGGAGAGATTTCTGCCGAATTATCTCCCACCTCACATTTGCTCTTAGGCAAGCAGTTTAAAAGCCAAGCGATTGAGCCAGTGATCCAATTTGAAATGCAGAAATGATTAGAGCAGCTTGCCTCATTTCATATCGAAATTCTCTGATTTATGACAGGGCACCAGCCAAGATCTATCTCCAAAGGGAATTAGTGTGCAATTTCTGCATATTTCTGTTATTCAGCCTGCCAATGGCAGATGCCATAGCAAGGGGGAGAGAAAAACGATAGCAGTATAGTGGTATCTTTTCAGTTCAGCAGATGTAACCACTACCATTTAAAAGACAAAGGAGAATGCTAAGACAACAGCCTTGTGAAAAATAGAGACATTTCGTAGTTTATATGAGACTTGTTGAAGAAAAGAAATCATATTTTAATATAAGATGAAAAACCCAGCAAATAAACGAGCCATCGATGGTTATAGAGGCATGGAGCAGGGCTCAGAGACTGGGGTGGGTTTTGGTCGTTTTATTCAACAAAAAGACCCTTGCTACCCATCCATCCTTGAGGCTAAGAAAATATTAATATGTAGAGCGATAACAAGGGCTAGAGGAAAATCTCCCTTAATGAAATTTCCAGTTGACCACATGCAATTTGTTTCATCGCAGTGAACAACTAATTGCAATGGACGTTATCAAGGTGTGGGTGTGCTGTGCTGGTGTAAACTGAGTGGTAAAACATATAACATATAAACTTGACATAACCTATACATAAGCTTGTATTATTTATTTATTTCTCTTATAGTGCTAATGCCCAGTCTTAAATGGACGCAAACATTGCATAGCAACACAATTGTTAGTGGCATGTTGTTAAAATGTTAATGCGGGGTCAAATAGGATGTATGGTGTAGGAGAGAGACACAAGCCAGCATGTAGATAATCAAATGAATGTTTCCTCGCTAATTCACAACAACTGAAAAAGGTTGCATAAAAAAGCAATAATTATTATTTGTAAACATTTAGTTTGAATTTATGATTATGTATCAAATTTAAATCCTGATTCTTTTTGGTTAGAATGTCTTTTTCTATTTGTAAGTAACTGGTTATAGGAACATGAAAATTACACCATCGTTTAGCAAAAAATTGTATTATTTATGAACACAGGAGTAGTGAATACATGCATACAGTGCAAGACCAACGAATTCCTAAAGATGTATTCAGACGGGAATTGGGGTTTGATCTCCCAGTTGTCTAAAGCCTGCAGCTGTGGGATCAAGACGGATACAGTACAGCCAGTGACCTTGGCGGGGAAAGAGAGAAAAAGATGAGACGGAGGGAAAAAAGTAGGAATCATTCCCACCTAGGTTGGTATCGATTTCACCTGCCCTGACCGTGGCGCGGGTTAAGAGTTGCCAGTGGTGGTGAAACGGTCAGCGGCGATATCATTAGCTTGTTGTTTACACAGGAAACCAGGGAGTTAGAGAAGGCTGAGTGTCACAAGCCACTTTCTTCTCCACCTCCTTCAGCTGATCAGAGGATCATGGTATCAAGGAGGGATTAGTAGCGACTTGGGATTTGTGTGATTGGTTAATTTATTGCGGTGATGGCAGGTCTTTCATCTATGGCAACATTTAATCAGCCCAGCCACAGAGGCTATTACAGGTTAGCTTCTTTCCGGAGTCCGTCCGGCTGTGCCATCAGCTCTATCACAATTCCCCTGAAATTTCCAAATTATCTGGAACAGGCTTTAGCTTCTCAGTAATAAAAATTAGAACAGATTCCTGATAGAAGCTTTTGCTCGCACAGGGCCAATTATAAATAGTACAGCCCTGCCTCGGAAAAGGGAAGGAAGGAAGGAAGGAAGGGGGGAAAAAATCTAAGTCTGAGAGATGTGCACGGAACTTATCGTTCAGCCCCTGCGCCGCTCTGATCCAAATCCGTGTGGCTGAAAATTTATATTAGATTTTATCACAGAGGCCTAAGTCTAGAAAAATCAATGAAGGTTATCTTTTATGTTGCTGCAACTTGTGGAAATATTGATTTTCATTTTATAGCGAATTTGGAGCATCAGTTTGTAATCACTTCCTCGCTGACTACACTGTTTTGGTCACTATATCTCTTACCCGATGAACGGTAGTGGAGCTCAGAAAAAAGCCCGGGAGAGTATTGAAACCACTGGAGTGAAGGGAGAGGGAGGATAAACCATAACACACCACACTGGGGGCTGGTGGGGTGGGGGCTTGGAAGGAGGCGACTTTTTCAACAAGGGCCGCAAACCAAGCGGCCAAAAATAGGATCTCCTATATATTAACACAAACTCCGTTCAGAAATATTTGAAATGTTATGCTATGTTTATGGGGGGCGGGATGGTTTTTGATAGATCTAAAATGGCCCTTTTTTTTGGTAGGGGTATTATATTGAGTCACGTAATAGATTATTTGGATAGGAAGTAGGTTCTGTACCTCACGTCTTCAAATTCTGATTGGTAGGTTTAAAAGACGGTTGTTTACTTGTGTTCGTTTCCTCTGCCAGTGTTTGTATATTTCCTTGCCCAAGGGAAATCCAAATGTTCTGCCTTTGAATCTGCAACTTCCTAGAATGTAACATTTAGAGTGGGCCTCGAGAAATTTGGGGATTTGCAGTTTAATGGCTCCACCCTCTCATGCTGTGCACTAGCTCATCGTTTTTGTCTTTGTCTGAAGCAGCACTAGCACACTACAAAGACCTGGCGTAAATTATGACAGTACAAAATATGAAAGTAGAGAAAACAACAACCAAAAAAAAGACACAAAAAAAATCTGATTGTTAATTTAAAGAAATGTTTTGAAACAAATGCGTTAATATCAAATACAGTTATTTCTTATACTGCATTAAAAAATGTCTGAGGGCAAATTAATAAAGCAAATATAATTTTCCATGATGGTAACATGGCGTTTCCTAATGGTCAGAACTACGACTAAAATGTGAAATGGTCCTTGTTGGATTGAAGAAGAGGAAGGAGGAATATCATGAATTCCCAGAGGCTCTGAAGGACGAGAGAGAGAGAGGGAGAGAGAGAGAAAGAGAGAGAGAGAGAGGCCCCCTCACTCTCTGTTGAATAAGAGATGGCTCCAGACGGAGATCTAAGAAAGGGTTAATCCGATTCTCATTTCAGATAGTTGTCCTAGCAACAATCAGACCGTCTCCTCCGCTTCTTTGACAGAAGTGCAAGATTTTCAGGTTGTCTGCGATATAAGACTTTATTGTAAGGCTAATTTGAGATGTGAAATAGAGGACGACTTAAATTAGGAAAGGTCTCATCCTCTCGTACGCTGCCAGACTGGGATAAGACTCCCACTGTACAGCGGAGGACGAGGAAGATCAACAGACACAATGCGCTGTCTGCACAATGTCAGCTCCGCCGGGTTGTGTAGCCCACCAATTTTAGGAGTTATTTATGGATTTGCGTGTGTTGCTTGTTTAGTTTCACACGGCGATTCCTCGATGTCTCCATTAGAGATGACTTGAATGCATGGTAGCTTCTTTAGGAGAGGAGGCACGTCCTCTACCGTCTAGACTAGATTCACGTTTGCGGCGTGTTTGTGAATGCACGTGAGTGCTCTCTCTCACCTGTGCATGGCGGCCCGTTTCCAATAGAGAGAAAACGAGTGCAGGCCCAGGGTCAGGCCCAACCTATTCTCACTACGCTCAACTATTTCCATGCCAGCCTAATGAAGAAGGGCCTGGGGGTTCAAAGGTTAACGGCCTTGAAATAGTGAGATACTGCCCACTGGTAATAGGCTAGAGCACAAGCAGAATTAGACCCCCATCCCCCAAACCCCCATAAATACAGGTGCAGTGAGGACAACACTCTTGGCTCTCAATGCTCTTTGTAAAAAAAAAAAAAAAAACGATTTGAGAAATAAAATAGAATAGAAAATTGCATGAAAAATAAATAGAGCAAGGTCCAGTCGTCCCTGCCCCCTCAGTGCTCAGTGTGTGCCTGTGAATGCGTTGGCGCAAAGGGTCTGGGGGTCTATCTCTCTGTTTCTCATCTCATAGAACCCGACCTGTACCGAGAAGAAAAATGATGTTACACATTCAGAATAATTTGCCAGCACATTATAAAAAATGTAACCTCACTCGGCCTTTGAAATGGATACTGATTCTTTACATTCTTCCCCTGGCCGTTTCAGGAAACAGAGAGATCCCGTTGATAGCACAGCACAATGTGCCCAAAGTTCAACTCCTGAACACTCGCCTTCTTCACTCTCAAAGTCATCGGCATTCGTTTTGTAATTCCCAGACACCCGAGATGTTGTTAATCATGGTGATCTGATACTGTATCACTGGCTTCAATCCTGCATGATAATTCCTCTCTGTTCTGATAGAAGGCAGGCACGTTCCCCTCTGTCCCCTCCTCCTCCGCTCCGGACAAACTATCTACACCTTCTGTCCCTGCATTTCTCTGCACTCCACAATGTGTGTGTGTGTGTGTGTGTGTGTGTGTGTGTGTGTGTGTGTGTGTGTGTGTGTGTGTGTGTGTGTGTGTGTGTGTGTGTGTGTGTGTGTGTGTGTGTGTGCATGTGCACGTACCTGTGTTTGTGTATGTAGTTTCTGGGATTTATACTGTACACACAAATAAAAACACACACACGCTCACGAAAGAAAACCTTCTCAATCCTCCTAAGGTCTCCATGCTGAAAACAGTACCCAATTTAGCTGACAAAAAATGGTCTGTTTACGGTCTTCTCCAGAGCTTGAGAGCAGCCTATAATGGGCTGGTCATTAATGTTTGTTTAATCACCAAAAGAAGCGCTTGAAAAGTGTGTGTTATCTGTCCCCGTGCAGAAGACCAAGAGCTCCGTCCCAGTGGTGCTGAGTGCCGGCCCCAGGTGGCTCCTGGATGTGACTTGGCAAGGAGCGGAAGACAACAAAAACAACTGTGTGGTGTACAGCAAAGGTAAGCCAGCCTCCCCCTCCTCCTCCTTATCTCTGCGCCTCCTTCTCCTTCTCCTCCTCCTCCCGTTCCTCCTTCTCCTCCCTGCAGCACACAGGCACAGCTATTCACCCTCACATTGGAGTTCCCTCTGTCTCTCTCTCTCTCTCTCTCTCTCTCTGTCTCTTTTGTCAGTCTGTCCCAGACACACACACACACACACACACACACACACACACACACACACACACACACACACACACACACACACACACACACACACACACACACACACACACACACACACATACACGCACACATACAAACAAGCCATATCTGTTTTTACCTCTCTAGAGTAATTTATATTAACAAAACTGTGATTAGAACCATAGAAACATTACTTGACACGCAAAGTTAAGGGTTTCAAATTTCACAGGGAAAGGAATGCCTTTTGTTCATCTGATGCTAAATTAATCCCTCATGTTAAGTAGAGAAAATGATAGCTACACGAAGTGGGCATTGGAGTAATCTGTATTTTTTCCTGCTATACCAATTTTAATGTCTTCATATTTCAATGTAAAGCGTTCAAAGATGTTTTTTTCATAGTTGATACAACCTTAAACAACAATTAGCACACGGATGCTAAAGCTATAGCTGGTGGCTCAATCACAGAGGCCTTTAGTGGAAAATAGACACTCTGAGAGCTCTTATTTGACAGGCACTGTATGGACACCCATAAATGATGACGCACACCTAATGTGTGGTTTATGTGGGGGTGATGTGTCTATAAACAGTGCGACACTGACACTACAGTTGGAGACTTTACTCTCTCATGAAAGGATGCTGCCGCTCCAGCTAGGATTGGGTCTTGACGGGTGTTTCCGGAGACACACGGAATAAATAAGTACATAAAGATGTGTTTGGATTCCAAAAGAGCTGGGAGGGGAGGGGCTCAGTTCGTCAGTGTTAAAAAATGATTACCCCGTGACTATACCCCGAGATGAAATGGAGTTTCTTCCCCTCAAAGTGAATAAGTGGCAGAAGCTGGATTTGCGAGCAGGATTTTTGGTCTCCCAATTCTCGTCTGCTAATCACTAGACTGCACTGGGGAGTTATCCTCTTAACCGGCTACTTAACTTTGTGCTCTTTATCACCAAATCATTAAAGTTTTGATAAGCTGTTAAAGGAGATTACGCACTTCTTTAAAATCGTCTAGTCTTTTCGCTGCGAGAGGGACTGTACGAAACAAAAAGGCTAATAGCAGGATTTTCCAACCGTCTGTTCGCTCTATTCATATTGTTGAGATGTCCCGGGATTGCCCCAATTTACAGGCACGCCCCGGCGTACAATAGTAGATTCCCTCAGCACCTCAGTGTATCATTGTGACACTGCGGCAGGCTGTGTACTGAATAATTGTAATTTACACTTAGCGTTACATCTTGTCGTTTGACCTTAATCAATTACAGAGAATCACACATCTCAAGGCAATCCCCTAGCAAGAGCCATTTTGTCTAGAACGGTATTAGTGTATAAGATCTCTAAATCCCTCACTATAATCATCACACGCCTGCCAAGCGATAATAGACAATAATAGTGGCGATGTTGAGAGTAGAGAATAATTAATTTGAAATCTTAGATTAAAAGTAAAGCGTTTGTTGACACCTCGCAGTTTAGTGAGTCGGGACCATCTCTGCTGTGCCATCAGCATAAGCCAAAGAGCTTTTTGTTTTTGGAGTTTGACTAAAGGAATGGCAACCTGTTCATGGAATCATACAAGGCCTCCCTGCGTGGTTACGAATCCATCAACCCAACTCTCTCTCTCTCTCTCTCTCTCTCTCTCTCTCTCTGTCTTTGAGTCTTAACTCTGAGCCTTGTGTCTGTTCCGTCGGTGGCTCTGTCACTGAAACTTTACCAATGGGCAGCATCAAGCACCCTGTTGGCGGGTGCAGAGCACGGCTGAACTACGGTAGGTTTGGCGGCCTTCGAACACCGTCTGACAAGATCGCAGGGACACAGCTTGGAAGCTTTCCAGTGAGAACGCATGGAGGATGGCCCCAGCCTGGGCGAGGACTGCCAATATGTTGTCTATCAACTTAAACTGTACTTTACTATATGCATTAATATGGTAATTCCACAGCGAGATGTCTCCTGCGCCTGATTGCCTCCACTGTAACCTCTCAATTCAGAACACTTGTAATTCATTTGGACAGAAAAACAAGTGCGAATGTGACAAATGTTACAAATGATTCCTGTGAGAGTTGTGCCTGCACAGTGAGTTATGTATAATGCATGTACTGCAATGTGTAACAAGCGTGGGGTTATTTTAGTGAAATCCCTTCAGGATGCCCCTGGCTAACAGCACCAAGACAAGCAGCGAAATATCTAAATATCTGTTAGAGTTTAAAAAATGAGCCATTTTACTCACACACATTCTGGTATGTCTGTCAACAGTGGTCCATGTTTTAATGATTTGGAGAGTCACAGCTGAGTGAAGCTGTCTGTTGCATTTAGTGTCTTTTACTAAGACAGAAAGAAGACATTTCTGCACAAAAAGAAGACATTTCTTCACTAAAAGTAGCACAATTCAAACTTAACTCGACTGTAAAGTAAAAGGAATCCCTATAAATATGGCAATGCAAATTCCTCTCTGAAGGAAAAATAGAGCGGTAGAATTGAAGGGGAATAAAACTGTGGGTAGAGTATCTGTATTTCCCAGGCTGTCATCGCTAGCATGAGCATGTGCTGTTTGTTTTACATTAAACTCACAGCCAGAGCCTTAGCAGCCAGCCATTACTAAAACTCTAAACTCCAGTGCTGAAACTCATTATCGAGAAATCCACCTGGAACTTGCACAATGCCTCCCTCCGCACTCCGACAGTTTCTTTGAACCAGTGAAGTTTCTAGAAACAGCCAGTGAGTCCGTGGAGTAATTACGTGTGTTACAGTAACACTGTGGACGGGGGAGGGGCGGCAATAAGAGAAAGGGATAAAGGGGAATCGTTTTAGGAATTCTTCTTGGGGGGTTCGTTGATAAATAAAATCAAAAAGTAAAATACGTTTACTTATTTATTTTTATTCAACTAGGATGAAGGACAGAAATCATTAATACACACACATTTCTCCAGTCATATTCATATTCATACTCAAAGTTATTTTCATCTTTCATTGGTTTTGATCCAGAGTGCACCATTAAATGACTTGGTCAGTCAGCCTAGAGCATACATTTCATAAAAGCCTCTATCGTTACCAATGTCACAGTCCAGCCTGTCGTCATTCTTTCACATTGTGCCCCATTTTGTAAAGCCCTGGTACCTGTATAGCTGAGCATTTAGAGACTATACACACTCACTGTCCCCCGTATCAATATGCAAAGGTCACCTAAACTTTTCAACTTAAGCCTCTTAAGCAGACCCCATTCCGATGCAGCATGTCCAATAACTCTCTGGAGAAACTTGGCCATTGTTCGGGCGGAAATTGACCAGTGTAACTGGGGCGTTTTACATAAACCCAGAAACCGCAGAATTACACTAACTCACTGTATTGTATTATTTCATGTTCACTAAGTCCTTGCCATCAGATCCCTCCTCCTCCCATTTCTTTTGTTCACCGCTCCGAAGCCAAGTCCTCTGAAGTAGAAGGTGAACTCGCGTGACCTGGAAAGCTAGCTAACGATGCGTTCAGATACATTTCCCCTGTCTTATAAAAACACCCCAAAAGAAACATTAATATTCATGGCACTTTATGTTATGTCTTTTCTCATTTTCTTGTATAGAGATTCAAGGCGAAACACATAACACACTTTCGAATGGCAGTGCATTGCGTATAAATTGGTGGGGAGGAGGAGGACTATGACAGTTCAGATTTAATTGTTCATTTCAGCCCCTGCCTTTAAAACGACTGCGGCAAATAGGAGGTGGCGAGGTTATTATCTGTTATCGGGAAACATAGGGAAATGGTGTGACGGAATAATAACTAAACAACTGACACAATGTAAAAAATGTCCTTATCAGCGTATTAAAACAAAATTGTACCCTAAAGGAGTCCCCCACCACAGCTCTGAGCAACGGCATAATTATGTTTAATTAAAATACAACAGAGATCAACAGAATCGTTTTCATTAGGAACTTATTAATGATTCCACTACAACAATAATTGAGTGCGCTGAGCCACGCGATAACTCGCCGCGGTCAGACTGGAGTGAACGGAGCGGGGTTAGGCCATGGCGCTAGGCGTCGTGTGCCCAGCTTCAGTGTGGCGCGGAGTGGCATTAGCTTCCTCCGCCATAGAGACAGGGGCCGGGGCTTGTCAGAGCCGGCTCTCAGTAGAGAGGGGGTTGGGGAGGAGGAGAGTGTGTGTGCGCTCTGGGTTAAGGACAACAGAACTGGAATGGCATTGGGATGGCATGGCGGAGGACTTACCCAACCCACACATTAGGCACACAGGCATGTACAGGCATTCCGAAACGCACACAGCGAGATCGCACAGAAACACAGAAACATGTACACACAGGGGATGTATAGGCTTACCAACGCAAACACACACACACACACACACACACACACACACACACATACAGTCTCCCAGACGCTCTAATTCACACTAGCCTATCGCACGCACAGACTCGCTCAGGCTGCCCACACATGCTCGTTTACACACGCGTGCACAAACACAAGACGCGTGCACAGGCCCTTTTCTCACACATACACGCGCGCGGTTATTGCGCCATTGAGGGACTCGTGAAAAGAATTACGGCGCAGACACTTCCTCCGACAGCCTTTTATGTGCATTGTTCCCTCTGTGCTGGTGCAGGCCGAGCTGTCCCTGCTAGACAGCGCGCTGCAGACACCCAGACACCCCCACTCTGTCTGCCGCCACTGTACAGCGCGCTGCAGACACCCAGACACCCCCACTCTGTCTGCCGCCACTGTACAGCGCAGCGACCAGACACCCCCGCTCTGTCTGCCGCCACTGTACAGCGCAGCGACCAGACACCCCCGCTCTGTCTGCCGCCACTGTACAGCGCAGCGACCAGACACCCCCTCTCTGTCTGCCGCCACTGTACAGCGCAGCGACCAGACACCCCCACTCTGTCTGCCGCCACTGTACAGCGCAGCGACCAGACACCCCCGCTCTGTCTGCCGCCACTGTACAGCGCAGCGACCAGACACCCCCACTCTGTCTGCCGCCACTGTACAGCGCAGCGACCAGACAAAAAACAACATTAGCCCAAATAAATGATCACTCGCGCGCGCCCCATCTGAATTCACTGTACTTGAAGCCACGAGCCAGACACACACGCACACACACACGCACGCACACACACGCGCACACACACACACACACACACACAAAGCAGGCTGACAAAAGAAGAAAAGAGAGAGGACACAAAAAAAGTGAAAGAAGTGACGGGCGTTGATGAGCCACGAGAAGACGCGGCCAAGCGCCTTTTCATCCATCAATCCTCCACATTTTGTTTTTCCGCTGTCGGCATCGACGTGCGTGCTTGTGTGTGTGTGTGTGTGTGTGTCTGCGGTGTGAGAGTGTGTGTGCCTGGGTGCGTGCGCGTGGCCAGCACAGACGGTCGTCCTTGTATCAATGCCACGGAGGGTGTGGGGCTAATGAGCGTGGGCTGTTCTTAGAGCAGGAGGGTTTGGGCTCTGCCATTCACTCTGCATATTTAAATGCCTTGTAAAGCTTAAGTAGGCCCACTTTTCCGTGTCAGGGCAGCGTTCAATCCTGCTGTGACCATTAATTATGATAGCATTGTGCTCCGGTGTGGCTAATAAGAG